>JAYESA010000004.1:318010082-318197582 GCA_036927795.1 Iris macrosiphon
TTGGTAGCCGGGAGCACTAGGACCTTAGTTGTTGTATTTATTAGCTTTTGGTTGAGACCTTGTATTATGTTTGATTCAGGATGTTGTTATATTATTATTATTGTTGTTGTTGTTTTAGTAGTTATTGTGTGGACTTTGTAGTTGTTAGACTTCTTTATTATCTTATCGTGCTTAGATTCGTGATTGAGTACTTGTGTTATTTTTATGATATTGCTCCTCCGTTTGGAGTTGAGATCTTGACAGTTATAT
Source organism: Iris macrosiphon (assembly GCA_036927795.1). Lineage (NCBI taxonomy): Eukaryota > Viridiplantae > Streptophyta > Magnoliopsida > Asparagales > Iridaceae > Iris > Iris macrosiphon. The sequence goes on from JAYESA010000004.1 coordinate 318,010,332, forward strand.
ATATTATTGTGTGAGATTGTTAGCTAGATAGTAGACCTAGACAGCGTTCTACCATCGATGTTGTGGCATAGACTGGACGTACCCACGACTCATGTCCAATTTTTGGGTGCGGGTCATGACACCGTGAGATGTTGATTAACGTCCGAACAAGATTCAGGTGTCGACGTCGTACGCGGAGTCGTGTAATGTCACTTAGAGAGTTGATACCACGATCCTATTTTTGTGTGCTTGCTTTACGAAGTACGTCATACCATAGGACACTTAACCCTATTCATATAACAGAATCTTTCCTGAGTTATTCATGGTGATTCTATATAGGCTTACAGGATTAGTGACATAAGACTTGCATATACATAGATATCATTATAACTCGTTGTACTAGCTAGAGGTCATGATCTTGCGTGTTATGGACATGAGGCGTCATGTACATGAGATGTGTGATTATATTAGGTAGGGAGAGACACACAGGCTACAGGATGATTACATATATATATATACTTTATTATTGAGGTGCTTTAGTCTCTATATCAGAGCTTGGCCCATTACGTGATATTACTGCTACCGGCTCCCTGACATAGAGCTTGTAGTAATTTCAGCTTGAGTACTAGTGATGCTCTTATTTGCATTTCACTTAGCTGGTTACATAGCTTGCCTAGAGGATCTATTTTTATATACTGTATTTTATTTGGCTTGAGTGTTTATTGTACCTTGCTATGTCCCCTGAGGACCTGGATCCGGATTATGTCCCCAGTTATAGCAGAGGAGGATTATTCCGAGATATACGGGACATAAGCTGACGCTGGAGCAGTACTGACACCAAGGATGAGGTTGTGCCAAAGGATTTCTCCTGAGTATTCTGTTCCATACTCAGTTATTTATACTTTCAGTTATTTCATATCTTGACACTTGGACTTATGTATTGACTTATTCTCTTTTCTTATTTTATCGGGTTATTCTCCGAGACACTACATATGTTGACTTAATGATGGACTATTTTCTTTATCTATTATCTTGATTAGTCTATCATATTGAGTTATGTTTCTTTCTGTGGATGAGATTAGAATTATTCTGTCACAGATGGTGTAGATTGCATTTATATTTATTACAGTTTAAGTGCACTTTAACGGGTCCATTAAATTGGATTTGTCTATTAGAGTTGTGATGCTGGCCATTGCCACGTGGCTAGTCCCTCGGTATTTTGGGACTGGGGCATGACACTAAGTCACTCCCCCGCTCTCCAGTATTTTGGTTCTGTGTGATATGTTCTATGCACTTTGAGTAGTGATATCACAATGGAGCCAATATTTGGAGACTGTATCATAGGTATCATGAACATTTAATATTGCTCATGAGGTGTTTGATAATTTGACTACTAATAATGTGTGTATCATAAAGTAATATATATATATATATATATATATATATATATATATATATATATATATATATATATATATATATAGGATAGTGTGTGTACCTATCTAATACATATATATGATGTTAGACGTATATAATTAGTATGTATATACATCTATATGTAGGTATATATATAAATATACATGTGAATGGATGTTCGGTTGTAAGATTGGAGGAGAGTTAGGCATAACAGCAGGTTGCTATTATTGTGTCTGTTGATGGGGTCTGATATAGTATACAATGGAGAAGATGGCTCACAATAACAACAGCTACATAGAGCTGAGGTTCCAGGTTGACAATGAGAGGGGGGATTCAAGCTTCAGTTGATGCAACTGAAGAGTGGAACATCAGCAGTGGCAAGGGCTCGAGCAATGCAAGTAGTGCCTGAGCTCAGGGAGCATCAGCATGTACTACCACCCTTTAACAGAGTGGTTACAACAGTACATTATACTATTGTTAGCACCAGGTCCTGGAAACAACAATAATTGTTGTGCCATGAATGAGGGCCTACTGTGCACTTTAACCTGATAGCATTTCTTGTGTTCTGTATCTGATTTACACCTTCTGTTAGTTCCCAATCTATGGACATATATTTTTATTCCAATAACTGACATGGGTCTATGTCTAACTGAGTCAAATTCGATCATGGCAACCTTGATTTGAACTGAAATAAATTACAATAGGTCCTAGAGTATCGATGAGTATAGCAGTCCATAACATATGAATGCTTAGTGGAGTTACTTACATGTATAGGATATGATGGTGCCATGAGCTAAATCAGTTGTAACTGCTTATAATAGAAGCGGTAGTAAGCAGCTACTGGTATAAATAGCAGTAGGTGTGTAGCAGGCAGTGGGGAGTGGCATGGTTTGTGTAGGTAGGGGTTTGAGTGTAGTATTATATGGTAGTGAGTATCATGGATACTTAGTTATCCATATAACTTTATTTCAAGATACTTAGTTATATGCTTGCCAAGTGTTTCTAGTTGGGAATAGTTAGAATAGGTGGTATCATGATATCAAATATTAAGGTATTGGTAAGGTGATAAGTTAAGAGTTAGGGTAATGGCTAGATATTAAGGTATCTACGTAGCAAGATACTAGGTTGGTGTAAAGGTAAGTATTGTGTAATAACTAAGGTATTATATATATATATATAAGTATTAAGGATAATTAGTTAAGATATTTGTGTAGATGTGGTTATTAGTTAGAGTGATATGCCAAGGTATCGAGATACCAAGGTAATGTAATTGATACCAAGGTATTGGTATAGGTAATAGTAGTATGGCTAAGTTATAGTAGATATTAATAACATAGATTATATATATAGTGTATGATTATATAGCATAGATATAACTAGTATTGACCTAGAAACATAGCTTGAACCTAGAATTGACTAGTTTAACCAAGTTTGACTAGTTTGACTTAGTGTTGACCTAGTTTGACCTAGAAAGACTTGAGACCTAGAAATTAGCTATTTTAACTTCTTTATCATTCTAAAATTATTATTTTGACATGATAATTCATATCTAGGTCTTCGATGCACCATTTTGGACATTGTTGACATTCAGCATCGAATTTCAGATGAGTACAATCTCTGACAGTTTCTATTATTTTTATGATTACTATGATATCAGTTTTGTAGTGTTGTACTTAATTTCTGATACGATGTTACATGGATTAGTATATCATGGATCCCGTCATGAGATATTATTTTTCTGTACATGCCCTGTGATTCCTGTACATGTATAAACACCGATTCATGAGCAAGATGGCCTCTTGCTCTGTGAATCATGTGTCGTAACGTGTCATGGATAGATCCATTATACTAGTCGGGGAACGGGAGAAGTATTAACAAGTTATGTGATCATACCCCACTTACTTGTGTGATCATACCCCACTTACTTATGCATAGCTCACCCTCATTTCATGCAGGATCTAGCATGATCTTATTACTTGTGCATAGCTTCCCATATATGATTGGCTTGATCCCCTTACATGTACTTGTGCATAGTCAATCATATATGATTGACCTGATCCCCTTACATGTACTTGTGCATATCCAATCATATATGGTAGAGCATGATCTTGTACCCAAACCAATCACATAACAAACTAATATTTCAAACACTTAGCTAGTTTACTTTATTCTTCTATTCCTGCTTGTACTTGATGAGACAGATATTCACCTGCTTATCCAGTGCTCATTATGTTACTGTGATATAATTATATGTTTCTCCTGGTTCCTTACATTACTAGTATTATATTTCCATCATGTATATTCATTACTCATTATTTTATAGTCTTTATCAATTTAATTGGAACTGCTATTAGTTTGTGTACTTCGCTCCAATCCTGACTGAATAATATTTTTCAGTGATTATTGTGCTCTATATTATGGAATTTCAGTGCACTGCTATAGTCAGGACTGTACTGGCACTGTGGACCATGACGTGACAATTATAGAGATCTAGACTAGTGCGCTTATTTTATTTTATGTTCCAGTTTTATCTCATTTAGATTATTGTTCGGATTATTTTTCTCATTCATATCTTCCTTAGCTTGTTGTGATTGATTATTTATTGATATTAGATTAGACTTGTATTGATCTTGAGGTCTAAATAGCATTATACCGATGATGCTGAGGTGTAGCCTGGACGTACCTACGTACTCGTGCTCCGATCATGCGGGTGTGTGTCATGACATCACCATTTCTAATAGATTTATGAAGTGCATTATATTACATTGATTTCTAATACTAATTTTGTTTAATTCTATTTTTTTGGGGACGAAGGTGAATCTTAAATGGATTTCGATACAACGATGATAAAAAAAATAATTCAGTCTGCCAACATTAACAAAGACCCAAGGGAGCTCGTAGATGAAGATATGGTTGGCTTAGAGTTCAACTCTATTGAAGAAGCAGGCTCATTTTATCGAATATATTTAAAAAAAATTGGTTTTCGTGTTAGAAAGAACGATGAAAATAAAGACAAATTTGGGATGGTCAAAGCTCGTAGTTGGTGTTATTCGAATCCAAGATTCTGACAGAAGAAATATATTGAAGCTCCTAACAGGGTTCGTAATCCAAGAAGTGATAGCATAAGTGGTTGTCAAGTAATGTTTCGGATTTGGTACAAAAGTTCTACAAAACTGTGGGTTGTCAAAATATTTTGAGTACATCAAAGTCATAATCTGGCGAATAATTTTGAAAAAGTTTTTTTGAGATCTCATCGAAAAATATCAGCCGCAGAATTGGAACAAGCAAAGTTGATGAAACAAGTCGGGATGCAGACTTCAAAAATATAGAATTTATTGGTCTACATGAATGGTGGCTGGGATAAGGTTGGATGGACAAAAAAAGATTTATACAATGCTTTAGCTAATGATTGTAGAGGACTAGACGATCTTGATGCTACGACAACACTTACATTTCTTCAAGCTAAAGAGGACATTGACCTTGATTTCTTCTACGCGTACAAGGTAAATGAAGATTCCAGATTGACCCATCTCTTTTGGGCCGACAGTGCAAGTCGATTATATGAATTATTTGGAAATTTACTAGCATTTGATTCTACATATAAAACAAATAGATGTCAAATGTCGTTGGTGGTTCTGGTGGGTTCAAACAATCATGCAATGACTTGTGTGTTTGGGTTTGCATTAATCCATAATGAGTCTGTAGATACATATTCTTGGGTTTTACAAAAATTCTAAGAGTATATAAGAGGCAAACTACCAGGGACAATTATCGCGGATGGTTACAGATCCATGAATAAAGCAATTGAGGATTTAATGCCCAGAGTAGTTCATCGAACGTGCTTATGGTATATCCTAAATAATTCAATAAAATATATACACGGAGAAGGTTTTGTAGGAGAATTGAGGAATCTGATTAAAAGGTACATCTCACACTTTGTACTTTAATTTGAAGTATGTTGTTGTTATAATTTTTTAATTATCAATTTTAAAACTTTTGTTATTCTCCATGTTTTTAAACGGGTACTATTCAGTCAATGATTTCAAAAATTGGTGGCAGAAGATGCTACGGGATTATAATGCCGAGAAAAATGAGTGGACAAAAGCATTATACAGTACGAGGCGTCAATATGCGGACACATTCCTACGTGAAAATTATTTTGGTCGTTCTACTGCAACAAATAGATGTTAATCAATGAACACATTTTTGAAAAGATTTTAAAAGCTACCACTATGGAGGGCCCTTCAACATTGTGACCACGGTTTAGCTGCCTTACATTACGGCGAGATGAGTAAGCATTTTATTGATAAACTCTCAACACCAACTGTGAAAAAAACTAGCATGGTCGTAATAGAATATCAATTGGCAGCAATTTACACTAAAAATGTGTTTATAAAGGTAAGGAATGAAATCACACGTTCTGATAAATATACTGTTGTCCAGCATGACAAGATAGGAGATGCAGATGTTTGCACTATCGAAAAGTATTTGTTGAAGGACTATCCAAACTGCAAGATTATTTTTTGTCGTAACCAGAACAAAATATATGACTGCTTCTGGATGGAGACCAAGGGGATTCCTTGTAGGCATATCTTTTCAATAATAAAGACTTTCCATTTGTCAGATATTCCAAAAAAAACTTAATAAAAACTCGTTGGTTGAATGATTGCAAAGACAGTTATCTCTCCTGACATGGCGCAGAAAGGAGATTCATCCACCCAGACAGGATTGAGAGCACAAGGTATGGTGGTATTAATGAACAAGTTAATCTTTTTATGTATTATTATAAAAAATAAAGCAAATTTCAAGAGAAGGGAACAGAGTTGATGTCAAGCTGTGTTGATTGAGTTGCAAAAAATGATGACCGATATTAGCGAAGAAGAAAAAATGGTAGCTGATGTAGTTCGTGGAGTGCATGAAGCTTTTTAAAAAGCTACACCCGGTAGCAACAAAAGGAAGTTCTTCTCAAGGAAAATAAAGCCAAAAAAAAGAAAGTTAGAATATCCCCAAATCTAGAATTTGTAGAGTTTGCAAAAAATTGGGTCACAATTACCGTAATTGCAAAGTTCGGAAGCATTGTAACGAGGAAGAGTCAATGGAATCAAATGAACTGAGCGATTAAGTAGATATTTCGTTGATTTAATTCTCGTTATGTACTTTTTTTTATTTTCCCAACTAATATTATTGGTTTTCCATACAATTGTTCCAAATGCAGCAGAAAACTTCTTCATGACAAAAATAAATATTATATGGCAGCATGATCCTGAACAATCTAGGAGAACAACTTCCATATTATGACACAATTTAATAGAAGAAATCATATAGAAACTCACGAGATATTAATTTATTGAACTAACATTCCATTTATTTTTTGGTAATCCCAACGGAAGGCATGTTGTCGGGGCCATTGGACCCCGGGATCTAAGAAGCAATACTCCTTCCAAAGACATCGTAACCAGCATCAATATTTAATATTTCTATTCTAACAATATTTTCCTTGAAGGTTGGTGGGTAATTCAGGCAGAAAATTTAATACATAATTATATACTAAAAGTTTTTTGGCTCTTTATATTGTGTATCGAACTTATAGCAGAGATTTACCAAAGGGTTCGAAGAAGTTGGTGAAGATGAGTTATAAAATCCATGATGGAAAGAAAAAGGGAATTTGAGTTTCAGGACTTGTCATCGTCTTCATCCAAAAGTTCGTCGGTAAATTATCACATTTGCCACTGTGGTGTATTTTCTCAAAAAAGAATCGCTTCGACGACTGACAATTTTGGTATAGAGTTCTATGGATGTGGTAATTATGAGGTAAGGGTTCATTTGGATTAAAAATAATGATTATTAAATTTATCTTATGATCTATTTTATTAATTGAGATCTTTTTATAAACTGGGGAAGAAGAAATGTCAATATTTTATGTGGGCTGATGAAAGCATCCCTGATCTAGAGAAGAAAAACTTGAAAGCGGTGCTTAAGCAAATTAAAATCAAGGACAGGGAAATAGAAAAGTTGAAGAAGAAAAATGAAAAACTAAAGATAGAATTTCAAAAGCTAAATCGTTTGAAGAATAATCTGTTGTTATGTTTATATTTTTTGGTGTTTATCTGCTATGTATTGTGGGAATAGTTTATGTCCAATTTTAAATGACGTTCATTATAATGAAAATTAATTTGTCTAATTTTGGAACATTTTGATGACATCAAGATTTGTCCAACTGTAACGTAAGCCTTTATTATACAAGCAAGACATTTTCGATTACAGCAAAATTCTTGTAAGAATTGGACATATATTATACAATTTTTATTCCTCAAAGACATTTTGATTTGTAAAATTTCATCGCTTGCTGTAATCTCATAGTAAAGATTTATATATTATAAAACATATCTAAGCAGACAACTTGATATAAATTTTATCGCACATTCTAAGAACATTATACAAAAAGTAAAATTTTCATCATCTTCCATCTTCACCCATCAAAGTGGACTCCTTTCTAAGATTCATCGTTTCATCCTTTGCTGCATAAATAGATGGTTGTGCAAATTGGTTTCTTCTGGGTTATGCTTTGAAGATGCAATCCATACAGCAAGTTTGCTCTTTCAAATTCTGAATCAAAATGCATATAACAAACATAAATAAAAAAATATTGCTCTAAAAAATAGTGTAACTATTTGACGACATATTTTCAGACTTACATAGAAAGAACGGGAGTCCAATTAATCACATCGGCCTTGCATGAATAAAATTACAAAAATACCACAATCAAATGTATTTTCTTGGCGGGGAACATAACGACGACGCATTATGGAGAATGTAAAAAAGTTGAAACTAGCATTTTTCAACTTCCTAATCTCTTCCTCGAGAAAGAGATCCAAATTTGAAAGCTACAATTACCATAATACAATATGTATTAGTATACCGCGAATATAGTACGTAGTTCATACAAAATTAAGAATATGAGCTAACTATTTCTTTTATGACTCCTTTGTTAAAAATTGGCTCATATGAAGATACAAGGGAGTCCCAAACCTCAACAGTCTTTGTTTCAATCATAACTCTTACAAGAATATAATGTTCATTCACAACGATGGGTATATATATCTGACCCAGGATTAATCAGTATAACAAATTAATCAATTTTCAGTAAATTAAAATTAAAAATTAAACCAAACTAAATTAATACCTCATCACAAGTTCTTAAAGCGCCTATATAATCCTCTAAATATTTGTACTTCTTCCATGTTTCATGAATAGCTTTATTAGACGGCGTTAATGTTGCACTCTACATACACATAAAATAATACATTACGAACGACAAACAAACGAGAAAAAATTGTTAATGCATAATCATAAAAGAATAAAATGCTAACTCACCGATATCTTTGTTGGTAAATACCATACACTAGCTTTATTGTCAGTTCTTTTTCGTTCCTCCTCGGTGAGAATCATAGGGACCATGCTAACAATCTGAATATTTCTCATTAAAAAACAAAGATTGCATCGAAGTAAACATTGATGGCATCGAGACCATGCTAACAATCTGAGTATTTCTCAATAAAAAAGCAATGATTGCATCAAAGTAAACATTGATGACATCGAAGAAAAAAAATATAGTATCTACATACCACGTCTCTAATTCTCTTTCTTGGAGAAATGGACTTCATATCTGCTCAAGTCACATACTGACTCTTGCAAGATGATATTATTTCTCTAAGAAAAGAAATGAATAGATTAAGAAAAAATTAAATATGGTCTCTACGATTAAGAAAAAAAATTAAGTATGGTTGAAACGAAAAGAAAACTTATATTACTTACCGATCACTTCTATCATCCGCAAAAATATAATAGTAAATACTCCTTTCATCCTTAGTCAACTGGATAGGCTTTGAGGTTGAACCTTTCGATTGACTTTTGAAAAGGGTGACCGGTACTAAATTTTCTTCCATACTTCTCCTAGCACTGCTTGTAAGGTCAGGTTCATCGAGAGGGACCGAATCCAAAAATTTCTGAATTTTTTCTCCAACTACCCTCAAATTCTCGTCCTCATCAGAAGATTGATTATCATCATCCTCATTAATATTAATCCCTTTGTTTTTAACAGCTGAAGATACCTTATTAACAGCGGAAGATACTTCTAGTTTTTTTAGACGCACAGATATAACGATTTGTTCAAGTTTGATTGAACTAAGCATAGCATTCATTGAAGAAAGTTCACTTAAAAATTTTGATACATGTTCTTCAAACCTGTGCATCATACGTGGAATGAAGGTTTCATTTAAAACTGGCATCCAATCTTCTACATCGTTCATATGCTTAGACATCTTCTTAAGTACTACTAGGTTAAACAACAAAAAATTTCTATAGTTGAAACAAGAATATTCTATATATAACAAGAGAAAAATACAAAAAGTGAGGAAGATGAAAAGAGAAAAATATTTTTGGACTATCAAAGAAATGATTACAAATTCCATGAGGTAATCTTAATAAAGTTACAAAACTAAACATGAAAATTGAAAGGTTCTCGTGATTCAATAAAAATAATCTTCTCACGTATACATACAGATTTATAATCTATAGATAATCCCAACTCATTTTAAAATAATCTTTATATAAAGATTGATGGAGCAAATTATCTTTAAATCTCTACTTCTCTACTCTTATAATGAGGCTTCAAAATGACTCAAAAGTGAGTCATCTAAGCCGTTAGTAAATACTCAACCATTTATTTTAAAAATTAATATTACATAAAAAACATTGTTGAAAAAAAATTAATTTGCTATAAATAATATCATGGGAAATCAAACTTAACCAATCAAGAAGAATGTCTCCCACCTTAATCAGATGAGTTAGAAGAGGTATTTGATTATAGTTATGTAATATTATGTAGTTAAAGAATTAGTTAAAATTATTTAATTTTTAATTATGTGATGATATACGTACATCTTAGACGGCTAGCCATTTCAAGAATTTTTATAAAAAGTAGAAATATATCCATAATAAATTATAATTAAAATATATTTAAATTAAACTATTTTATAATAATATTAGAAAATTTTATTTTACGTGCAACGCACGTGCATTTACTAGTATAGATTAATGATGGAGCTAATTAATTTTTAAAAACATACAAAATAACATGATGTATCCTATAATACTTATATTTCTTATTATTATTTTTATTTTAATCTTAAGAAAGAAATAACAAACTTAAACATAAATTAAATATGAGTTAATATGAGATCCAGGTTATATGTTAACCGTAATCAACCACTAAATATATATCACAATGCAGAATTCTTTGCCCTTTAACGTGAAAAATATTTAATTTTGAATGAAAAAATGATATTCAGATTAGCTTGACCCTGCTTTAAGATTTTTCTCAATTAGATAGTAGGTTCATGATATTCATTAAAAATAAAAATGATGAGATTTGCTTATATTTTTGATAGATGATATTCAAATTAACGTAAATATTCGAATAAAATTTTGAAACTGAAAGAAAAAAAATGATATTCAAATTACTATAAATCAGGTTAATATGATAAAACATCACAACCAAAAAAAAACCGTTTACTTTTCTACATTAAAACCAATAAATATTATCGTTAGAAAACCAAAAATATTACTAAAATTTTATATATTATTATTAAAAAAAATTGATTAAGTGAAAGTAAACAGTTGGTCTTGGATGGCGTTCGTGTAAAAGAAAATTTTCAGAAACACATCACGCGTTTGTGAAAATAAAATAGCAGGTTCAAGTGTTAGTCAAAATGAGTTAATTTAGGGTGTTTTGTTAAATTTTAATCAGCTTAAAGATAAATTAAATATGAGTTAATCTAGGTTGTTCATTGAAAAATTTTGAAGTAAAAAATGAGCTACACTAGCAAGTTACCAACAGGTCAAAAGTGAATTACTTTATTAAATGATATTCCCTACTCTAGACATATTATAAGAAAGCTCTTTTTAATAAGCACAATTGGATCAACAATCAATAGTTCAGATTTTGCTTGTATTGTCACGCCCCAGTCCCAAAATACATAGGACCAGGAATACGCGACACGCCAGCTACGCATTCGACCAGACTCTGGTCTGACTCGAATACGTATAAGCTGTATAATAAAGGACACTATCTAAAAATCCCGTAAATGTAAAAATCTATGTCTCAATCCACAATGAACATAAATATACAAGAAAGAGATGCATGTGCTAAAGTCGGCCGCCCAATAACACACCAACTCGAATAAACTCGAGAAGAAATATGAGTCTATAAAAACTAGACTACAACAGAAGAAGAATAATCAATATAAAATAACCATAATGTCGGTAGATATGATGTGAGTACCTGGTACAATGCCTGCAAGATATGCAACTCCATCAGCAACACCAAATGCTCCATAATCGTCTATGCTGCAAAACTGGCAGGGTATTAATTTATTGACTTAATCTTTATCTGATTTATAATTATCTCTAACCATGATTGTAGGGATTCAGTTGTAACCTCATAAATTAGTTTATTTATACTTATCTCTAACCATGATTGTAGGGATTCAGTTGTAACCTCATGAGTTAGTTTTGATGTAAACTCTGCTATATAAAGGCTCACGCATCAAAATAATAAATAAAACCTTTTTCCCATATTTATCTTTTTTTACATGGTATCAGAATAGCCTAAACCGATCCTACGCTATGTCTTCCGAAAATAACCAGATTACTCCTTCCGCTACTCAAATCTTGTTCACTGCTTCTAGTGGCGCCGCGGCCAACCTTCAATTCCCGGCGATAGCAGTCCGTCTCGATCGCTCCAATTACTCTATATGGCGCGACACTATTCGCTCGACTCTTGAGGCTTATGAGCTTGAAGGATTTCTTGTCGTTAGTGGTGCTCCTCCGTCGAATATTTCATCGGCCGTAGATCCATCAACCACCACCAGCCCGAATCCTGACTTTGTTGCTTGGAAGCGCAAGGACCGACTGGTCCAAATCTCAGTGCCACTTTTCTTACTGTAAACCCGGTCTTTCACCAACGGTCCAAGCACATCAAAATCGACTATCACCTTATCCGGGAACAAGATAGCGAATATTTTTACCAAAGCTGTTGGCTCCTCACGGTTTTAAAACTTACGGTCCAAGCTTCTCGTTCGTACTCGATCGTGAGCTTGCGGGAGGGTATTAAGTTATTGACTTAGTCTTTATCTGATTTGTAATTATCTCTAACCATGATTGTAGGGATTCAGTTGTAACCTCATGAGTTAGTTTATTTGTACTTATCTCTAACCATGATTGTAGGGATTCAGTTTTAACCTCATGAGTTAGTTTTGATGTAAACTCTACTATATAAAGGCTCACGCATCAAAATAATAAATGGAACCTTTTTCCCATATTTATCTTTTTTTACATATTAAGTTATTGACTTAGTCTTTCTCTGATTTGTAATTATCTCTAACCATGATTGTAGGATTCAGTTGTAACCTCATGAGTTAGTTTTGATGTAAACTCTGCTATATAAAGGCTCATGCATCAAAATAATAAAAGTAACATTTTTCTATATTTATTATTTCTTTACATGGTATCAGAATAGCCTAAACCGATCCTACGCTATGTCTTCCGAAAACAACCAGATTACTCCTTCTGCTACTCAAATCTTGTTCACTGCTTCTGGTGGCGCCGCGGCCAACCTTCAATTTCCGGCGCTAGCAGTCCATCTCGATCGCTCCAATTACTCTCTATGGCGCGGCACTATTCGCTCGGCTCTTGAGGCTTATGAGCTTGAGGGATTTCTTGCCGCTGGTGGTGCTCCTTCGCCGACTGTTTCATCGGCCGTAGATTCATCAACCACCACCAGCCCGAATCCTGACTTTGTTGCTTGGAAGCGCAAGGACCGACTGGTTCTTTTATGGCTGCGATCCACTCTCTCCACTCCTATGCTTGGTCACGTTGTTCGGGCTGCCACAACCGCAGAACTTTGGTCCATGTTAGAGCAGATGTTTCACTCCCAAACTCGTGCCAGGCAGATGCATTTGAAATAACAACTTCAATTGCTCTCCAAAGGAAACCTGTCTATCTTGGAATATGTTAAGAAGAAAAGGGCAATTTCTGATTCGCTCGCTGAATGTCTCACCTCTGTATCGGACAAGGATTTTGTCTCTTTTGTGCTATTTAGCTTAGGGGCTGAATATAGTGCGTTCAAAACAACACTGAGTATGCGGCTGGAACCGATTTCGTCGAATGAGCTGCTCGGCCTCCTTCTTCAGGAAGAACAGTGCATACTTGACTCTTGTGTCGAATCCAGTTTTTCGATGGCCCATGTTGCTCATCGTAGAGGTGCGGCTGCAAGTCGACATTCCCCGTTGGACTCTGCCACGTCTGGCGACCGCTCCCGCCCGGTGTGTCAACTCTGCGATAAGCAGGGTCATGAAGCACGAAACTGCCATCAACGACTTAAACTGTCTGCCTTCCTTGCCACCAATCGCCGTGCCGCTGATCGCCTTCGCCAGTCCGCCAGCAAGCAGGCTCATATGGCGTACACCGCCAGCCCGTTCGCCATCACCGACCCATGGGTGGTCGACTCTGGAGTGACGAATCACATCACGGCTGACCTGTCCGGCCTCAACCTCCAGTCCGAGTACACTGGCAGTGACAACCTTGTCGTCGCAAATGGTCAGTCCCTTCCTATTACGCATACAGGCAATCTTTCTCTCTCTGCTAAACATGTTGCTAAATCCCTTACCCTTAAAGATATTCTTGTTGTGCCTAAAGTATCTAAAAACCTTCTTAGTGTTCGTCAATTATGCCTCGATAACAATATTTTTGTGGAACTTCATGCTAATCATTGTTATGTTAAGGACCTTCAGGGAATGAGAATACTCAAGGGAATTGTTGAGAATGGCTTGTACCGACTTCCTGTTCGCTCACCCGCTCCCAGAGTTTTTGTTGGTGAACGCACCTCTGTCTCTTGTTGGCATCATCGCTTTGCTCATCCCCATGAGTCCATCTTGCGTCGTCAATTAGTTACTTTTAATTTGCCTATTTCTGTAAATAAATCATTGTCTTTGTGTAGTGCTTGTCAATTAGGCAAGAGTCAAAGACATCATCTACCCTCTTGTCATGTTCCCTATAAACATCCTTTTGATTTAATTTATTCGGATGTTTGGGGTCCTGCCTCTGTGTCTTCTTTAAATGGTAATCGCTATTTTGTCATTTTTATTGACGATTGCACCAAATTTGTTTGGGTTTATTTCTTAGCAGCTAAGTCTCAGGTTTTGTTTGCCTTTACATCTTTCAAAACTATGGTTGAGACACAGTTTTCCACTAAACTCAAAGCTTTTTAATCTGATTGGGGTGGCGAGTACCGAACTGTATCAACGTTTCTTGAAACTAATGGCATACTTTATCGTGTTTCTTGCCCTCACACTCCTGAACAAAATGGTGCTTCTGAAAGAAGGAATAGGATTATCATTGAAAAAGGGTTGGCTCTTTTGGCACATTCCCATCTTCCTATAGAATTTTGGGAACATGCCTTTCATACCGCCATTTACTTGAATAATAGAACTATAACTCATATTCTTCAGAACAAGTCCCCGTATGCATGCCTATATCAGCGTCAACCTGATTATCATTTTCTGAAATCCTTTGGTTGCTTGTGTTTTCCTTATCTTTGCCCTTACAACAGTAGCAAGTTGGAATTTCGTTCTGTGGCGTGCATCTTCTTAGGGTATAGTGCTAAACATAAAGGATATCTGTGTTATCACGTTTCTTCCTCTCAAACGTACATTGCTCGTCATGTTGTCTTTGATGAGTCTTCTTTTCCTTTTCCGGAGCATAATTCTCAGTCCGGACAGCTAGATTCGCCTCGTCCTGACCTCTCTCTTTTTCCGCTTCAAGAAGATGCATTAACACCACTCTCGGTTGCATCTTCTCCTTCGGATCCTTCTCGACCGACTCCCATTCAGCCGTCGTCTTCGTCTCCTTCTGACCTCACGCCACATTCCCCCACGGTGGTGCCACCTTCCCCACCACCGATCCCTTCGCCGGTTTTGCCATTTCAACATGCTCCCTCGTATTTCCGCCCCTCCAACACTTCGACCCACGGTATGGTCACTCGAGCCTCCACTAATTCCCTTGAGGTCAGTAACTGTCCCATTCTTACTATTGACACTTGCACTATGACTAAGAGTTAAGACGACCATGACCTATGTAATATAAGAGGATACCCTAACAAGTACCAAGACCCCTTTCTCGAAGACCTTAACAGGAGCTTCTACGGTACCCTTAAGACTGTCACAATATTAGTTTATTGTTTTAAGTTGGGTAGTATACCTCACAACCTAGTATCACATAGTCTTTTGACCTATTATTGAAGTGTGATTGAACAACATTAATTGTATACTAGCATAAGACGACAGTGGTTATTCAGACAATAGAAGTTAGAGGTCCTTGCCCATATTTGGTCGACTAGCGACATAGACAAGGAGGTTGTATGATAACTATAGGGATTGTAGAGTCTTTATTATTGTTGCTTAGTTGTTTTGTTTTGTGAACTTGAATTAATTTGTACCTCCTTTCATCATCATCTAGCGTACTTATATTTGCTGCACTACCTTGACTTATGTTGCTATTATAGCCTAGTTTTGCAAGCTTACTATTTTATCGAGCTTGATCATGAGATATGTATTATTGGGGACGCCTACTAATATATTTCAGAATCAGTGTATTAAGGTCTAGTTAACCTTAGTGCGCTTGATTCGCCCTTCGTAATACTACTTTACGTGGATTGAGATATGTAGTGATTGGTAGACGAATATACTTGCCCCTAGATATGTCTGAGCGGATCGTATCGGTTACATAACTGTACTAATACGAGCATGAGAACAAAGAATTACCAAAATAGAATTTCAATCCACAACTGCTTTGACAATTCCTATTTGAATTCCTTAAACTCCTTGATCCCGATACTTCTATTCTATTACCTCACCCTTGAACTCTTTATTATTGGTCTCCGTCTTCCCTTATTTCGAAAAAACGAAACCTCATGCTTGGTATAAGTTTAATACACAGAGAGTACTAGATATACCCCGTAGGTCGATCACATACTTGAGGATTATTCTTTTGTAATTAAGGACATATCATATATGATATAATCGGCGTTGAAGTTTTGAGGATTGAATGACATGAGTAAATAAATTAAGAAATATTTTTCTTAAAGTATATAGCCTTCTGTGATAGATGGGTAAATTCTAAGTTGGGTAGCAGTGCATTGCCAACTTGAGATGGATTTCTTTTAGATTGTGATCAAGTAAGATTAGATTGGGAGATTCAAGTCATTTTAATTTTGAGAAATTTTAAAAGAAGGATTAAGATAATGAGGATTTAACGAATTTATAAAATCTTGATATTGAGGACCCAATATTTATACTTTGAGCACATGATTTAAATTTTGAATATTGAAGGATGAATCATCGATTTAAATTTTGAGAATAAATATAGAATTTTAGACTTGAACAATTGATGAATTAGATTTAAATTTTACAATTTGATGATTTGAATTAAAAGTTCAATTTTGATTGTTGTGTCACCTATTTGAAATATTGAGGATGTAAATTGAGTTTCAATATTTGAAGAGTATAAAATTCTTAATTTGAGAATAGGAATAAGATTTGATTAGAATTATTTATTGTTCAAAGTCTAGAGGAGATTATGATAGTTGAAAATGGTGATATAAATTTTGATGTGGGATGTCATATAGACTTGAGTTAGATTTGAATGTTGATTATTTAAAAAAAATTTGAGAAGAGATTACGACAGGTTGAATTTTGATTTAAACAGTGGTTATCTTAATTTTGAATTGATCGCGATAGATTTGAATAGATTTTATTATTTAAATTTTTGAAAGAGATTGTGATTGACGTACCTTATGTACGAATGTGAAGGATTTAACAAATTATGCCTTATTTTAATTTTAATGACGAAATTGTTTTAAGTTGGGTAGATTGTAAACTCCCTCACCCAAAATAGGTATTTTGTGTATATTTTATATTATTATATTTATTATAGATGTTGAATTTATTTAGAGTATTCTCTTAGTTAATTAGAAAATAAATTTTTTTAGTATATTTACTTATACAAATATTTATTTAGAATTATTTTTAGGCTATTTTAGATTATTGAGATTTTTCCATAATTTTTAGTAATTAAAAACTAGTAACACTAATTTTCTAGGACTTTAAAAAATTTATTTTATGTTCAAACTTAACTAAAAATATTCCAAAATTTTATTTTAGGTTCTAAATAGTCAAATATATTTTCTAGAATTTTCTGGAAATTTTTTGAATACTTTTAGTATTTATTGAGAGTTATTTAGACTAATAACTAATTTTTAGGACTTGTAGAATTTATTGTGCAAGCCCAGGAATATAGAATGGAACCACGTTATTTTCTAGGGTTTATAATATTATTATATATTTTTTGGAATTATTTCAGAATTTTTGGAATAATGTTATATTTATTTTTAGTTAAATGGATAAAACTAATGTTTAGAGCTTCTCCTAATTATAGTAGTAAACTTATGAATATAAAATTGTCCCAAATATTTTTCTAGGGTTTATAGGTTCAAAATATATTTTATGTAATTTTTCCAGATTTTTATGATTATTTTTAATATTTATTTGGAGTTATTTAGATTTAAAATGACTTAAATAATATTTTGATAAAGGCAAATCAAAAACAAATAATATAACAAAAACCATCCAATCAGATTCTGACACGTGTCAGCCTATAAATATCCATTCAGCTGCAGTTACATCCCTATATATATATATATATTATTATTATTATAACTCTAATTATCCCATTATCTTAGAGAGAGAGAGATTTTGGAGAATTGTCATCTAGGGTTCCTTCATCTTCCACAAGCCATTGCGCATAGCTCCGGACTCCAAACGAGGCCTAGTTTCCTGCGTTAAAAAGATATTTAGGTTAGCTTTCTGATTATATAATTTATTTTATGAAATTATGAATATTAAATTTTGAAAAATTCGTAGAGCACAACATATCCGAAAATAGATGTGTTTTAATATTTTTGCGATTCCGGGAGAACCAAGAATCAGAATCATGAACCGTTTAAAGTTTTGGAAAGCTAATGTCGAGATCATTGACATATGTTTTTTCCAGAATTTAATTCGAATTATTTATATACTGTTAATTCTGTAGAACTTCTAGGTTAGAATTTAACCATCGGTGCACAATACAAAATTTGTATGTGCCATAATTTCCAAACGAATTTGAATTCGGACCAGCCGTAAATTCTAGTATATTTTTCACGCTGAAATCTACAGGAAATCATGCATGAAAGTTGAGTTTGTGTTGGTTGACTTTTCAGTCAACAGATCGTCTCGATTTGCGTGCCATGAGTCTCGAGTTGATAAAATTTAGTTTCTTTGGACAAAATTTAGGAATTAACATAAAAATCAGAATAATAAGATTAAAATGGATTTTAGAGTAATTATTCGAGAATTAAATAAATTAAAATAAATTATCTTTTGACGTGATAAATTTGTAATACATAGGCTATTTGGACTGTGACTTGGACTCTGATTCATACCAGCAGCAGGACCCCAGGCAAGATACCTTGCCAAATTACTTACATTATTTTGCATGCTTAGTATATTTTTGTATATTTATTGCATTTCTGTTTGTTCTTTCATGTGTAGTTTTCTTTCAGTCATTACTATGTATTAGATATGTTGACACACACATGGCACTTAGTATCATAGAGGACAATCATTAGGCGTATGGGCTTTTAACCACTCTGGTAACACCGTAGTCACTAGCACGCACTATGGTGGGTCGTGTCCGATGGTCGCTACCCCCGCGGTATGTCGGCTGATGATGTCCACTGACGAGCGCATGATGTGTGAGGATTAGATCGAGTAGCCTACCCTTGCCCATACGACGAAAAGTTGTCCTTATTTGCATTCATATAGATGCACTACTAGAAAAAGCGGGATTAGCGACGTATTTTAGCGATGTCAAAAGAAACGTCGCTAATAATATATAAATTAGCGACTCATTATAAACACGTCACTAGACGTCGCTAAATGGCGACATTTAGCGACGTTTAGCGACTTTTAATACAATTTTAAAAGATAAGTCGCTATAAGTTCAATTAAGGTCGCTAAACGTCGCTAATATGTCTAATTTAGCGACGTTTAGCGACGTATATAGCGACATTTAAACTCAAAATATTTAGCAACGTGTTTAGCGACGTCCTTTACGTCGCAAATATTTAATTTAGCGACATTTTTTATTGGACGTCGCTAAACGTTGCTAAAATTTGGTTAATTAGGGGTCGGTTTTATTTTTCCCCGTCAGTTGAAATTTCGATTCGAAAACAAATTCCCCCCCCAGCTCCGTCGACCGCGACTACTACGGCAAGGTATACTCTCTCTCTCTCTCTCTCTCTCTCTCTCTCTCTCACAGGACACATGTGACATTGACACAAACATGACACACACACTGACACAGACACGGCATACACACACACTGACACAGACACTGATCTGGACCTAGGGTTAGGGTTAGGGTTAGGGTTAGGTTTTTTGACATGGGGTTAGGGTTAGGGTTAGGGTTAGGTTTTTTGACATGGGGTTAGGGTTAGGGTTAGGGTTAAGGTTAGGTTTTTTGATAATGTTCATGCATGTGCGATCATGTAGAGATCAGATTTTAATTTCTTCTTTCAAGTATAAAATAAATAAATAATATGGATCGATGAATAAGAAAGAAAGAACATAAGTGTATTTATTTGCACTTTTGCAATATATATATATATATATATATATATATATATATATATATACATACATACATACATACATACATACATACATACATACTAATTGTTTGATTTTGTGGTTACTATTCATTGGTCCAATGGAGGAGAGGAAGAAATGATGGCTATTATTGAATCAATGTTCATATGTCATGACTACGTACATTGGGTGAACAAATTAGAACTAATTCCTGAATATTCGTACAACAACTGATCATGTGATCAAATTAATTAGAACGCCAATTATTCGACCAGGAAGTGTATGATCTAAGCAACCGTCCTTAATTGTGCCCCAAGAATTTTGAGCTCTAGCTACTTCCTCGTTCCACTCCCAATATATATAGGGGTTAATTGCCGAAAGCAAAGTACTGCGGAGTTATATATCTCAGTTCCTCACCCTACTGCCAGTTTCAAGAAGTGCCTAATGGTCTAAATAATATGACTATAACAGTTGAATTAGCTAAACAAAACTTACAAATCAGCTTAAATAAATAAAGGATTAATTTCAACACTTACTGAAATCACTAGCTAGCAGTATGAAGAGCCTCTAATGGAGCAAAGATATCATCGCAGCATGCATCATTAAGGACATGCATCTCAAGAAACTTATTGGCTTCGGCTGGAGCCTACTACACTAAAATCTGGATACTGACACAGAAGTGGGTTAAGGTATAGTAGTAAAGTGGTATTAAGATATTATTTGGGTAATGTTATATATATATATATATATATATATATATATATATATATATATATATATATATATATATATATATATACTGCTTTTCCCATAACGGACACTGACACAGACACAGAAGTTAATTTTGCATGTAATGATTTATATGATACATACTGTCAATTTTGCAGAAGTATCTAGAAATGGATATGAATTACTATCTGCGTCATCGTTCGTGGATGTACAACCGTCATCCTGATGACATGTGCGGTGTGCGGAATGAATTCATTGAGGGTGTACAGCAGTTCCTGCAGTTCGCCAAGGCGTTCCCTCAGTACATGGACGGTACCAAAATTAAGTGTCCATGTGTGAGATGTCGCAACAGGAAATATCATCCAGAAGTGGAAGTTACATATCATTTATACTCGAAGGGCTTTACGCCGAATTACTATCAGTGGACCGCGCACGGAGAACTTGTATCTCTAGCATCGGAGTCGGAGCCCTATGTGGAGCCGTATATGGATGTCCAAGACCACGATGCTTACGACGACGGGTTGGTGAACATGGTTTATGATACGGCGGGGCCTAGTTTCAATCCTGACAATTATGATGCGGCAGGACCTAGTTTCAATCCAGACAATTATGATGCAGCTGAGGAGGCACCAAATGCCGATGTTGCAAAGTTTATGGAGTTGCTTGAGAATGCAAGGACTCCACTATATCCTGGTTGTGAGGACCATTCACCGTTGGAGGTGGTTACAAGATTATTGAGCATCAAGTCCGATTTTAACATGTCGCAAGAATGCTATAATCGACTGCTCGATTTGATTATAGAGATCTTGCCCGAGGGTGCAAAGTTGCCTAAAGACTTCTATCGATCTAAGAGGATGGTGAGATCGCTTTGGATGGGATACGAGAAAATCGATGCATATCGCAACGGGTGCATGTTGTACTACAAAGACGACAAGGATGAAGATGCGTATAGATTCTGTGGTGCTGATCGCTACAAGGCCACTGTTAGAGGAAAGTCTGTCGGTGCAAGGAAGCCTACCGATTCGATGCACTACTTGCCTTTGACGCCGCGGTTGCAGCGGTTGTTTATGGTTAAGGAGACTGCAGAAAACATGAATTGGCACAGGCGAAAACAGATCGAAGGAGTATTGGATCATCCATCCGATGGAGAAGCATGGAAGCACTTTGATCGAGAGTATCCACATTTTGCCGAGGAAGCGCGTAATGTCAGATTGGGGCTCTGCTCTGACGATTTTACCCCATTCGGACTTTCGGGCTCCCAGTATTCGTGTTGGCCTGTGATCGTCACTCCGTACAATCTACCGCCTTGGATGTGCATGAAGACTCCGTATATGTTCCTAACCGTTATTATCCCGGGTCCGAACAATCCGAAGAGGAACATCGATGTGTACTTACAGCCTTTGATAGATGAGTTGAATCAGCTGTGGGAAGTAGGTGCCAACACGTACGATGTTTCTAGAAAGCAGAATTTTCAGATTAGGGCAGCACTTATGTGGACCATCAACGACTTTCCGGCCTATGGAATGTTATCGGGATGGAGCACCCATGGTCGTCTCTCATGTCCGTATTGCATGGACCGTTCTCAGGCTTTTCGTTTGAAACACGGAGGCAAACCGTGCTTCTTCGATTGTCATCGACAATTTTTGCCGAAGGATCATCCGTACCGGAGGAATCGGAATGCTTTTCGTGCGGGAGTTGTGAAGAAGGCCAATCCACCTCCAAGGTGGCCCGGATGCACGATATGGGAAGAGGTAAAAGATTTACCAAGTGCTATCGAAGAGCCTGCTAAGGGGTACAAGTGTGACGGATTTGGTCGTACCCATAACTGGACGAAGAGGAGTATATTCTGGGATCTGCCATATTGGAGCACCAATCTGATCAGACATAACCTTGATGTCATGCATATCGAGAAGAATGTGTTTGATAACATAATTAATACTGTAATGGATGTAAAGGGGAAGACGAAAGATAATCCGAAGGCCAGGTTGGACTTAGAAGACATATGTAGACGTCCTGCATTGCATCTGATAGAGGAGGGGAATAGAAAGTTAAAGCAACCTAAGTCAGTTTTCTCACTGGATAAAGAGGATAAAGGTAGACTTTGTAGGTGGATTCAGGGTCTAAAGTTTCCAGACGGGTACGTGTCGAACTTGAGAAGATGCGTCGACCTCAAGGAGAACAAACTAGTAGGTATGAAGAGCCACGATTGTCATGTATTCATGGAGAGGTTAATTCCGATTGCATTTCGGGAATTCTTACCGCAGGTCATTTGGGACCCATTGACAGAGCTGAGCATATTCTTCAGAGATCTTTGTTGTACTAAGTTGCTCGTCGATCGTCTAGAAAAGCAAGAGAGGGACATTACGGTAACACTATGTAAGCTCGAGAAGGTGTTTCCTCCAGGATTCTTCGACTCTATGGAGCATTTGCCAATTCATCTTTCCTATGAGGCACGTGTTGGTGGTCCTGTCGGTTATCGGTGGATGTACCCCTTCGAGCGTCATCTGAATCACCTAAAGAGAAAGGTGAAAAATAAGGCACGGGTTGAAGGATCTATTTGTGAAGCTTATGTTCTCGAGGAGATTACAAACTTTTGCTCGACGTATTTCAAACCGCATGTTGCTACTAATAGGACGAAAGCTCCCAGAAACGACGACGCATATAAGGAATCTAATGATGCAATACTCAAAGTATTCAATGCATCCGAAAAGCCTTCGGGAAAAATAAAGAAGAGATATTTGAATGACGATGAGCTAAGGGCTGCTCAATTGTATATATTACTCAATTGCGACGAGGATGAAGTGGAGAAGCTAGAGGGGTAAGTAATTAATACGTCCACGTTTACATCATCTCAATGTAATAGTATAAGATACTATTATGCTACTAATTAGCAGTTGCATCATTGTTTTTCAGCACATATAATGATGAGTTGAGGTCGGTTAGACCCTACATAACAGACGAAAAAGTAGAACAAGAAATGAGATGCCATTTTCCTTCTTGGTTGAGCGCATATGTAAGATACTTGGTAATTACTTTTTATTTTTGCACTTGTAAAACAAATAACTTACCATCGCTACTTTGGTATTTAGGTCGATCGTCTAATATCATCCGAGACTGAATCTATTAGGACTCTAGCCAAGGGACCAATTACTGCCGTAAAAATATGGCCAAGTTTTTGTGTGAATGGGTTCAGGTTCAAGTCAACAAATGCTCCTATCAGAGACAGCTTTCTGGATCTTGATTCCACGAAAAACAGTGGTTTGTGTATCAAATCTACAAACTACAAAGACGTCAATCCGGGCAATGATTTTTTTGGCATCTTACGAGAGATTGTGGAGTTGACATATAATTATGGCCCAGAACCTGCTAATATCGTGCTATTCAGGTGTGAATGGTTCGATCCGATTCAAGATCAAGGTTGGAAAATTGACAAGCATGGCCTTGTGGATATAAACTACAAGCGTAGATATCAAGGCTACGAACCATTTGTCCTATCAAGTCAGGCTCAGCTCGTGTACTTCACAACTTATCCTAGACGGGGGACAGCGAGGTCGGATTGGTGGGCAGTATGCAAGACTAAAGCTAGAAATACCTTTGACATTGACGAAATAGCTTATCAGGAGGACGATCTACCTCTTGTAACAAATATTGTAGATGTGGACTCAACGGAAGTTACTCATTACACGAGTAATAATATAGAAGATGTAGAATTATCCGAAGAGGACGACGAAGTAGATGAAAGTGAAGACGAGGAAGAGGAAGAGCAGGACGAGGAAGGCGAACAAGATGAATTTTCTGAAGATGATTAAAAATATAAAATATTCCATGTAGAATGTAACTATATTTGGACTGTAAAATGCTTTGAGATATGTATCACATTTTGACATTAACGAATATATGTATTATATTTTGACTGTATAATGCTTTGAGATATGTATCACATTTTGACTGTAGAATGTAGTATATATTTGTGTTTCTCTATATTCATCATATGTTGTTATCAGATATGACAGGACGACGCGGAGGATTCGGCAGGTCCCGAGGTAGACAGAGTGCCACTCCGGTACTGCCTACTGTTGGTTCCGGATCATCGTCGCCCAGTACTCCAGTATATCGAGCAGTCACATCTCCGACTGCGACGACGTTGCGTGGCATCACTCCTGGGACGAGTAGTTCCAGGCGTGATAGTACTCCCTCGTCCAGCGTTCCTCCTGCTGACGGAACCATGGAGACTGATGAGCATGTAGAGGAGGTCGTGCCGACGTTGTCCCAGCATCAGCAAGATCCTCCATGCGCACCACCGGAGGAGACAAGGACAGAGATTTGGGCCGACGGTACAAAGTAAGTCAATTAGATGGTTTAGTATATATTTGTGTTTCTCTTTATTCATCGTATATTGACTTTTTCAGTAATCTAAATTATTATTTCTGTATAGATATCATCCATCGTCGGTTCAGAGACGCCTGGGCCAATTTCTGAGGAACAACTACGGTGGCCCTTGGATCAACTACTCTGAGGCTCCGGAGGAGAGGAAGGCGTTCTGGTTTGCGCACTTCCAGGTAAAAGTATATTAAATAAATCCTCTAATTTATGCATATTCGTGATGCTAACTTAATGAATTATTTATTGTAGCAAACGTATTTTTATCCTCCGCACCGGGCCGAGTTGATCGAGCGGCTCTTTCCTACAGTTGCCGCCAAGCTTATCCGAGATGCTCTGGATGACCAGAAGGCTCGTGATCGTGTTGGAAAACCGATCCAAGGTTGGATCACGCCTGAGCAGTGGACTGCGATGAGGGCTAGATTCGACGATCCGAGCTACAAGGAAAGTTCTAAGAAGGCCAAGGCGGCTAGGCAGAATGCTGCCAAGTGGTGTGGTGGCTCGATTCCGATGACGGAACATTTCCGTCGTTTGGTATATTTTTTCTTTTAAAATATATTATTTTAATATAAGTACCATAAAATGGTACTTGGAAAAAATATTTAAGTTTAGTAATAAAAAATATATTTTTAACAGGTACAGAGGGGTGAGGATGCAAACATGGTGACCGTCTTCTTGGCCACCCATCGCAAGGACGGAAATCTCATTGATGAGAGGGCCTCACAGACCTATGTAAGTATTACTTTACTTTGTGTTTATTTTAATATAACTTAGGCAATTATTGAGTTTCCAAATCTTTTCTAGGCTGAGTATCTTAGGCTTCGTGAGCGGGCGACTGCTAGTGCACCTACACCTGGAGAGGCTGGTGCTTCGTCGCAGCCCGGTCCATCTCTGTCGGCGGACGACCTGTGGGTGACCGCAGCTGGTGGTCTCCAGAGGGGTACGTACTACGGTACGGGCTCCTATGGCGCCCTGGTTGCGACACAGTCATCTAGGGCCTCCCCGACAGCTGTGCATTCCACACACCCCTCGCAGTCGCAGCCCTCGCAGTCGTCGGCCAGAGTCCAGGAGGCCGTTGACCGTCAGATTGCGTCTCTCCGTGACGACTTGCTGCGAAGTATGGAGGACCAGTCCCGGTCCCAGCCGTAGGCGGACGATCCGATGCTTATCGTACGATTGGATATGCTCGACCGCAGCATGACGGAGCTACAAGAATTGACAAATGATATTAGAGCCTCCAATGATCGCAACATAATGGAGCTGCAGGCGTCACAGCTATCGATGGGCGAGAAGCTGACGAGGATGCATGCGTCACAGCTATCGATGGGCGAGAACCTGACGAGGATGCAGGATTCAATGGGTGATAGCAGTACGAGGCTGTTATCTACCCTGGATTCTTACAACCAGCGACTCGCAGACTTGGAGCGGGCACGGCCGCCACCGACGTCACTGCCTTCTCCATCGACATCGGTGTCGATTCCACGGGACGAGTATGAGGAGTTGTTATCCTTGAAGCGCGTCGCTGGTCAGCCTCCTGCAGATCCGTAGTAGTCTAGTTATTTTTATTATTATTTATGAATTATTGGTACTTCAACAATAGACATGATGTATGATGCTTCTTGTGGTCTTTAATTTTTTAGTTAATTTAATTGGATTATATAGTTATCCACATTTAATTGGATTGATACTTCTTGTGGTCTTTAATTTAATTGGATTATATAGTTAACTAGATTGAATTATGTTGGTGTGTATGATGAAGATGATATAAAACTGCAGAGAATCACCAATGTTTGATTCTGGAAATTTTTTTTTATTTTTTTTAAAATTAGCGACGTTATTAGCGACGTGTAGCGACGCTTAGCGACGTTAATTTACGTCGCTAATTACGTCGCTACTCAGCGACGCTGAAAAATGTCGCTAAGTTCGTCGCTAATGACGTCGCTAAACGTCGCCAATTGCTGACATGGCAGTATAGCCAGGTCATTAAAGACGTCGGTGTAACGTCGCAAAAAACGTCGCTAATCAGCGACGTTTAGCGACTTTTATAAACGTCGCTATTTAGTGACTTGGCGTCGCAACACGTCGCTAAATTTAGCGACACATTAAAGTCGCTAAAAAACGTCGGCATAGCGACGTTTAGCGACATTTTTGGTTTTAGCGACTTGGAGTTTTCCGACTGATTTAAAACGTCGCTAACTACGTCGCTAAACCTAATTAGCGACGATTTATTGTTATTTAGCGACATTTTTAGACGTCGCTAATTTGACTTTTTCTGGTAGTGATGGTCTTGTACAGCGTACTTATTTATTTTCAAATATAATGCATGTTTACTGTATTCAAATTGGCTCGTATTTTCTGTATCGTGTTACGTCCCTCTGAGGACCTGGTCCTCTGCCAGGTGTATCTGTTCTTGAGTAATTGCAGGAGCGCAGATTTGGATGATTACTTGTGTTGCGAGGATGTCTTCTCTTCGAGCCCATGGTCGTTAGCTGGTATTCCTATATTGTATTTGTTGTGTTGTACTTTTCCATTCTAGTTGGTAGTAGATTTATTTTCATCCAACTATCCTCCTTAGATATTTATGTTGAGATCTAGTTATATAGATGCTGGTTATTATTTATATCTGATTTTCGCGGATGAGATTTAGATTATACCCTGTGACTTGTGATACATTTTATACCACTTGTGGACTTAATATTCATATTACAGCGTACGTGTGGATTTGGTTTCCATATATTGGAGTTGCCATATCCATGCGGCTGGCATACTTACGTGTCCTAGTCCTACGTATTTTTGGGACTGGGGCATGACAGCCTTAATTGCTAATGGGACTTGGGACTTGGTTCCTAGGCCCTTCTCTTCTAATATTGTTGGCTGTAAGTGGGTTTTCAAGATCAAGAAGAAACCAGATGGCTCTATTGAACGGTACAAGGCCCGTTTGGTTGCCAAGGGATACAATCAAGAAGAGGGAGTTGACTACTTCGACACATTCAGCCCGGTCATCAAGCCTACCACGATTCGGGTGATATTGAGCATTACTGTCACTCGTCATTGGCCTCTCCGTCAGGTTGACATTAATAATGCCTTCCTCAATGGTGATCTAGCAGAAACTGTCTATATGGAGCAAGCACCGGGTTTTACTTCCCCTGATCGGCCGTCCTATGTCTGTCGCCTCAAAAAGGCACTTTATGGCCTCAAGCAAGCTCCGCGAGCATGGTTTCAGAAGCTCAACCAGGCTTTGCTTCGTCATGGGTTCCGGCAATGCATCTCTGATACCTCTCTTTTCATCAAACGTCATCGCTCCGATGTTGTCTATGTGCTTGTTTATGTGGATGACCTCATTATCACCTGTTCCAACTCTTCCTTCATTGATGAGTTTGTGAAGTATCTCAACTCGGTTTTCTCTCTGAAGGATTTGGGTGATCTTAACTTTTTCTTGGGAATTGAAGTCCATCATAATTCAGCTGGTCTTCTACTCTCCCAAAGAAAGTACATTTTGGACCTCCTTGATCGCAGCAAAATGATGGGCGCTAAACCCATAGCCTCGTCAGCTGTTCCAGGTTCTCAGCTCGTTTCAGGCGGTGATCCATTCTCCGACGTCCATCTCTACCGCAGCATCATAGGAGCTCTCCAATATGCCACCATCACCCAGCCTGATATTTCCTACTCAGTCAATCGGGTCTTCCAGTTCATGCACCAGCCGTCGGAACATCATTGGGCTGCGGTCAAACGAATCCTCCGCTACCTCAAGGGTTCACTCGATTTCGGCCTCTTCTTTCGTTATGCTCGTGACACTCGGCTTGTTTGCTTTACTGATGCTGGCTGGGCTTCTGATCCTGATGACTGCCGCTCTCAACATGGGTTCTCGGTTTACTTTGGTGGCAACCTTGTGAGCTGGTCTTCTCGCAAACAGAATGTGGTTGCTCGCTCTAGCACTGAGGCTGAGTACAGGGCTATTGCCTTTGCCTCGGCTGAACTTATTTGGCTTCAACAGCTTCTCAAGGAAATGGCGGTACCATCTCCTGGTCCTCCCATTCTTTTTTGTGATAATCTCAGTGCCACTTTTCTTACTGCAAACCCGGTCTTTCACCAACGGTCCAAGCACATCAAAATCGACTATCACTTTGTCCGAAAACAAGTTCAGGCAGGTGCTCTGATTGTTAGGCATGTCAAATCTGTTGATCAGATAGCGGATATTTTTACCAAAGTTGTTGGCTCCTCACGGTTTCAAAACTTACGGTCCAAGATTCTCGTTCATACTCGATCGTGAGCTTGCGGGAGGGTATTAAGTTATTGACTTAGTCTTTCTCTGATTTGTAATTATCTCTAACCATGATTGTAGGATTCAGTTGTAACCTCATGAGTTAGTTTATTTTTATAATTATCTCTAACCATGATTGTAGGGATTCAGTTATACCCTTATGAGTTAGTTTTGATGTAAACTCTGCTATATAAAGGCTCACGCAACAAAATAATAAAAGTAACATTTTTCCATATTTATCATTTTTTTACAGACCAGGTCCTCAGAGGGACGTAACAAGGAACAAAAATACAGCATGCCAAGTATAACAGAAAGTACAAGTGCAACGACGGGATAATCTAGCATAACCAAACAAGTGAGACACAGTTTAAAGATAATGTTCGACGCGTGGGCTATCCAAAATAAAACCATAGCTCCGGACACGAAAACACACGGGACGTACCGCAGCTCCGGGCAAAGAGTCACACGGGTGATACAACTACTCTAGATATAGGATCACTACAGAAATAGTACATATACATATATAAGCGCGTGCAAAGGAGCTCAAACGTTTAGTAACTGTCTTCCCCTTCCCAAGCGTTCAACGATTGTGCGCTGAACCAGAACCTCTATCAGCAGTCTCTTCGCACAGAAGTAACTATCAACAAACGCGACCCTAAGGTCGTCCCAGTCTCTAATCATGATGTCAGTATCAGGATACAGGAAATCTGGCATGATAACAGTATATGAATGTGTCCTAGGGTGACGACATACTCAGGTACGTACGTCGAGGTATTGCGAACATCTAACATTCATTACAAGATATTACGACGAACGTCTGCACCCGGTTGTGATCCGGACGCGAAGTATAGATCGTAATCAAACACGCGCACAATGTACATAATAAAACAATAAATATCTGTAACTGAAATACAGGGTGGCAAGGAACACTTGTCTGCATCCGGCTGCTGAAGATGGGGATCCGGTACGACGTCCAAGTTCGCAGGTCCCGTAGTACCTAGAGACGAGATACAAACTCAATCAATAAACTATCACGCAGAAAACAGGGATGTGACACACGTCTAAATACATGCTCAGACTCAGCTACAACTCACAGGGACACGATGCTAGAGGGTTGACCAAGGTTGACTAATGGTACGTTACATCCAATCAAATTAATCATCTGTACAATATCATCAAACTATCCTCAATCCTACTATATTCATCACAGTGTTTATCAGTATTTTGAGCCATGATCAATCCTCAGATTCCTCCTAGTCTTCACAGACATTATTACTCACAGTGACACATGTCATCCTCAAATAAATTATCAATATTTATTAAACCTTCTATTTTATATCTTCATTACCAATTCACAATAAGTACTACTCTTCAATTAAATCCATCATTAATTATCAGTCCCCAATCACTGATTAATGGTTTGATACCACACATCATTTCACAATAAATCACATGTCCCTCGATGATAGATCATAGTATTATTTTGCAACAATTTAATCTGCTCAACAACAATAATCAATAATGCATATATTAATTGAAATACCCTAACATCTCAAACCTAGCATTTATAAACCTTAATTACTAACCATGTATTTTATCCTCAAAATTCTCAATACAAATATAACCCTAAACAAGATCCATTTATTCTCCAACCCTAACTCATTGTATATCCATTAATTTGCATTATATACTATGAACATAAACCCTAAAGACAACAATAAACCCTAATCATACATCATTAAATCATAAGATTCATTAACACTAACTAAAATACACAAGACAAAATATACAAAATTATAGAGAGGGGGAGTGTTTCACCTCGGCGAGGTGGTGGTGATGCTGGCCGGAGCAGGGAGTGGTTATGGCAGCAGTGCTCGACCAGAGCAGTGGCAGTGTGGCCTGACCGGAGCAGGAGCAGTATGGCCTGGCCGGATCAGGAGTAGTGTGGCCGGAGTATGTTGATGAAGACGATGGTAGTGGGAATAGCAGCAGGAGTCGAGGGGCTTGGCAATGGTTGTCGGGAAGTAGCTGGCCGGAGCAGTGTGGTAATGTGCGGTGGTGGTAATGTGGTCGTGGTGCTGGCAGCCGCTGTAGAAGGGCCTGGCCGGAGCAGTCGAGGTGGGCTCGGTGGTCAGTGGAGGTGGTGATGGATGTAGGGGCGGGTCATGGATGGCCGGATAGAGAGAGTTATAAAGTCGATGGTGGTGGTTGGAATAGCAGCTGGCCGGCCGGGGTGACGCTGTCGAAGCCGCGGGGAGGAGTTCAGCTCGTGGAGGTAGCCCCGGTGGGGAGAATGCTCGTGGCAACGCCGGTGCGGTCAGCAGCCGGTGGAGGAGTGGTTAGCAGTCGGGGTGGAGAGACTCAGTGGTGGTGGAAATAAGAACGGCGGTCGGGGTATGGGGGGGCGGCCAAAAACTGTTGAAGTAAAGTAGAAGAAGGAGAAGATGAAAGGAAGAAGAAGAAGAAGAAGAAGAAGAAGAAGAAAGGAAGAATTCGGTTGATGTAGGAAGAGGGAGAAGAAAGAGAGGGGGTGGGGTTCTCTAGGTTTTGGGGATTAGGGCCGGCATGGGGTAGAGTGTGGTGATGGAGACATTATATAGGGAGGTGTGTGAGGGTTGGATGGTGAGGATGAGCCCAATTCAAATGGGTGGTGAGGATTTCACATGGAGAAATTTTTCTCACCAAAGGTGAGGGAGGGGGAAGCTTAACCGGTCAAAGAAGTGGGGTGGCTTGTTCATTTGGCCTTGACCAATGAGGTTATGACACATGTTACAACATTTGCAATTTAGCCCCTTAAGTTTGGGTATTTGCACAAACACATAAAATGATGGAAAAATTGTGGAAGAATTGGTGTTTGGTGTTTTGTAGGGTGAGGGAGTGTTGTATGTTTTGCATGGGCTAAATTAAATGGGCATTGGAATTAAATTGGGATTAAAATAGGATTAGTCAAAGTTGGTATCCCCAATTTAATTAGAATAAATTGTCATGTGCTCTTAAATTAAATGGGGGCACATGGGATCTCAATTGAGAATGACACAAAGGTCATGAATGGTGTAGGCTTGGTGTCAGTCTTGGACCCTTTAATTGGTCCGGCTCAACGGGTTGAGTTGGTGTCTCAAAATTGATGGCAACGACACAGGTGCGCGACACGGGATTAAATAAGGATTTCGGTTACGGAAAATTATACAATTAATTTAGAGCACAAGTGTCACACCCCAGTCCCAAAATACGTAGGACTAGGACACGTAAGCATGCCAGCCGCCTGTATATATGGCAACTCCAATATATGGAAACCATAATACAAGCGTACGCTGTCTAATGAACAATAATTCACAAGTGGTAAAACTATCACAAGTCACAGGGTATAATCTAAATCTCATCCACAGAAATCAAATATGAATAACCAAATAACCATGTAACTAGATCTCAATAATAAGTATCTAAAGAATGACAGTCGGATGAAAATAAATCCACTACCGAAATAGAATATAAAATGAACCAGATACACACCATATAAGAACAACATCTGACAATCACGAGGCTCGAAGAGAAGACCTCCTCGGAATATACGTAACATGTCCGGATCTGCGCTCCTGTGAATACTCATGAACATCTACACCTGGAAAGGGACCAGGTCCTCAGAGGGACATAACAAGATACATAGAAGCATGCCATAATGTAAATACTGAATAAATAAATGGGGTGTGCTAACCATCTAAGTGAATGCAATTTAAAGACCTGGTAGTACGCATGGGAATATGTAGGCTTGACATATGCTGACGTAATTCACCAATCGTCATGACTGGCTAGTATATGTGTCATATGCCCCCAGACTCATGGGCACTCTGCAATCGTCCATCTCCGAGGAGCATGGAACGAAGGATATAATATCAAGGAGGGGGGTGTCCCATATGCCTACTAGTAATCTTCTCCGCCCAATGTAGATATACAAGTCGTGAAAACGACGTGGATATCTCATACTATGATGCAAGTCTCTATAGAATAAACAACTAAGCTAAATACCGTTACACGTGTTGCTCACACCGATGGCCAGTCGAGTATGAGGCGCGCGTCCCTACATGAACTCACTCTGTGACGTGTACTGATACATGTCAAGGCCTGGGGAGTCATACCAATAACTCCACAACTTTAGGTGGGTCTACTAGACACTAGGTCAGACACAAATCCTAACGTCAACGCCTTCGTTGACTGCACCCGAGTTTTCTCGGATGCGCACATTTATATGATTTTCAAATAAATAAATATGTAACTTACAATAACTGAATTTAAACAGTAAAACTAGGCAAGGTATACTTGTCGGGCAAGAGAGCTGCAAAATATAACGTCCAGATGTCAAAAACCAAGTGTCAGAAACTATGGCCTCAGAATAAATGTCTCCGGATGTTGAAATAAACATCACTAACAGTCTCAGAAAATATCAAATAGCTAGAAATGCCTGTCCTTAAGTCTAATTTGGACACAGGGGCAAAAATGACAGTTTCTGGTCAAAGCGGGGTCCACATGTGGGCCGCTTTGCACCGAAAAACGTGCCAGGGTCAAAGGTCTCCAAATTCGCCAAACTTAGTGTCAACAAGTCCGGAACGTCGATATGAACCCAACGGAATATCCAGAACTGGATTCCGATGTGCCGATCACAAAATCGCCCGTCAAGTGGAGCTTATGGGGCCCGCGATACGGAATTTTGTCAACGTTCTCAGAATCAAACCAAACTTGGGTCACAGGACCAGCGTATTTCTACGAGTCCGATGGCACAAGTTTAGTTTTGATCCGACGTGTGTACACAAAGTTACAGCGTGTTCTAGAACAGGCGGATACGGGACGTTGTCGGCGGATACGCGTTGATTCCGGTGTGCACACACATCCAAATCAACTTCTGCGAAATCCCGCACGTCCGTATCAACGGCTCGCACGTTTCGGTAAAGACCATGTGCGACCAAGTTGTCCCGTTTGGCGGGGCGTACTCAGTTCCGGGGTGAAACGGGGCATTATTTTTCCTGTTTTTGGATCGCGGTTCGCGATCGCCACAGGACGCGATGCACCGAGCGGGTTGCACCGGCATCGAGAGGGTTACATAGCCTACGTGTCACAACTGACGGAATGGAAAACGGAATTACGATGAGAGAGAACGGGTTACCTGAACAGGGCTCCGTAGAATAAATTTTCTTCGTGTCCGGGTGACTGTTTCGTATCCTGGTTCAAATCTGCCATGCATGTCCGGTCTAAGGCTGTTGTGTCCGGAGCTAGGGCGGCTGTGCCCGGGTCTCTGGGAGTGGGCGTTCGGGTCTGCGGAGCCCGTCGAAGACTAGGACAGTTCAAGGCGTGGTCGGACGGGTCAGGGGGTGCACTGCTGGAGCGAGTCAGCCGACCCGGGGGACTTAGTCGGCCGGACGGTGGCCGTGGGGTGGCTGCACAGTGGGTCGAGAGAGGGGCTGCACAGAGGTCGGTCGGCGGATGCACAGCCGGAGCCGCCGCGGGGGGGGGGAGACACGCACGGCCGGTCGGGGGAGTCGTTCACCGGCCGGAGCTGCACACGTGAAGGAGAGGTCGACCACTCCGGCGCGGGGACGTCAGGCGGGTGGAGAGGAGGAGACGAGGTCGAGGGGAAGAGAGTGGCGTGGTGGTCGTGATGGGTTGGTGGTGGTGGCGAGTGGCGGAGGAGGTGGAGGAGGTCGAGGCCGGCAAGGGGGGTTGACTCGCCGCGGGGGGAGGCGGAGGTCGGGGGGTCCAGTCGAGAGGAAAAGAGGGGAGTCGATGGTGGTGATGATGATGGTGGTGGTAGCGAGTGGCGGAGGAGGAGAAGGAGGTCGGGAAGGGAGGGCGGAGCTCACCGGCGGGGGGGGTCGGCTCGCCGCGGGGGTAGGAGGCGGAGCTGGTCTGGCGAAGGGGGGGGTCGGCTGACGGCTGGTTAGGGTTAGGGATTCTTTTCATTTATAGAATTAAATTTTAGGGGTAAAAAGGTAATTTTACAATTAGGATATTTACAGGATATTTTTAGGTGGGTCCCGCTTCCAAATGGACGGTGCAGGTTCACCGGCCAATAGGAGACTGACACCTCACACGAAAATTTGCAGAAAAGTCCCTATAATTTCATAAATTGTATAAAGGTCCTATTTTGGGAAATTACGCAATTGTCTGGGAAAAACACCCGATTCTTGAAAATGCTAAAATGCACAGAAGTGAGGGAAATTGCTGTGTGAGGGCCCTGAGGGGGTAGGGGTGAGCCTGGGCAGGGGCTGGGCCTGGTTCTTGGGTGATACGGGTCACCGTATTAATTAATTAATAAATATTGCGCACGGTGTTCTCTAATTATTTAGAGGCAGGTAGGGTCATAATTTTATTACGGTGTCAATATACTAAATGTATTATACTCAGTGTAGAATAATAACGTATTTTTGTTTGGGCAAAACAGGTGCATGTTGGGCCTCAAATCTCTACTGGAACAGGGATGGGTACAGGTCTGGGAATTAAATAGATAATAAATACGGACGTTTGTAACGATATTTGTGCGTCTAAAATGAGGCACAAAACAGAGTATCTGGGAGTTGCACAAGGTTTAGAAAAATAGACTAGTATGTCTATGAGAGGTATGTGAACTTTGTTCGGGGATAACAGTCAAGATAAAGCTCCAAATAATTCGGTGATGGACAGGTGCACATATCAATAGGATATGTAAGCAAAATAAATTAAAATATTGCAATAAATCCTAAATTGCTAAAATTAATCCTAAAAATGCTGAAATCTGGTCGAGGGGGTTTACAACAAAAAAATATGATTTTGAGTGACAGAAAAGTTCAGCGCCTAAATTGGCATGTCAAGTCAAGAGTGCAACAATCTGTTGGAATTATGGGCTGATGTTGGGCTCCGAATATTTTAACAACGGTAGGGCGCGCCAAGGGTTTAATTTAAAATCAGACATCTGCAACCTTACTCTAAACCTCAATCAACTGCTGCTAAACCAAAATTTTCTAACCCATACCAGACTATCTATAGAAATAAATGAGGGGGTTTACATGTATCGATAAATATTTGTTGGCATTTGTATTGAAGAATTTTCATATATATATATATATATATATATATATATATATATATATATATATATATAAGAGTTATGTATATCATCACTAATTAATTTTAAAAAATTAAAAAAAATCTTTTCAACTACCGTAGTTCTCTCCTCACGTGAAAAAAATTAAAAACCTAAAATCCTTCTAACTAATTGGACATGTATAAATCTAACATATATTCAATATTTAAATTATATTTAAAATAACTAAATGATATTATCTAACTAAACACATATCCAAAATTGTAAAAATATATTTATAATAAATCATATTTAAATCATATTCAAATCATATTTAAAATATTCTAACATAATTTTAATTTCTATCTAATTTTTCAATAATATTATTAAAAAAAATTATACGTGCAACGCACGTCAAAGTAACTACTATATATATATATATATATATATATATATATATATATATAGGGTAAATACAAATAACTCTTTTGATAATGAGACCGATGTGGTAGAGTGTATATATATATATATATATATATATATATATATATATATATATATATATATATATATATATATATATATATATATATAATTGTAATTAATGTTATCCTACAAAAATAAATGTCTAGTTTTAGAGAATTGAAGGGTAGTACTAATTAAAAAAATTGAGCAGGATAAATACAAATAACTCTTATCAAAATTATGTTTTCTCGTATATGCTCTATTCATTCGATTTTTTCTTCCTCGTGAGACAGATCAAAATAAATGAAAGTGTTCAACCTTAACCTCGAACAAGTCCTCAGCTCGAATACGGGCCAGCTTATCTAAAACTCCGTTTTGAAAACTAAAAACCCAAACATATTCTAGAACGCTGCAATCTCATGTATCATTTGGGATTCAGTTGGGATGTTCTGAAACCAAATAAAAACTTTGGGATTTTGTTTTAGCTTAATTTGAACATGGAACAAAAAGCTGCGTTCACCGAAAGTGAATTGCAAAGTAATAATTTTGGACAAAACAATTCCTAATTTTTCTTTTTCTTTTTCTTTTCCTTCCTCTTTACGTATACTTAATGCTTTTTTATTCTTCCTCAGTTCTTTAGATAAGAGTAATAATATATTACAACAAAATAATTTTAAATTTAATTGCTAAATGAATGGGCCTAGCCGTGCCTCACCTTGAAGTCTATATAAAAGTAAACCCAATTCTAAAGTGAAAGGCTTAGGAATGAATTTTGGGTTACTCATTCATGTTTCTTAAGTGTGAAATTGGAAATGGGAGGAAAATATAATGGGCTTTAGTTTTCCATTGGTATGAAAGGTAAAATCCAGCCACCCTGGAAATTTTTTATGCTTTCCTGAAATGTGTTTGGATACTTTATTTATAGTAAAGAAAATTGACAGTAATACCCTCAACACAACTAGCTGAATTTAAATAGCAGTAGTATCATTAAATTAATTAAAAAAATTATGAAAAAATACACAAATTAAGATTGGCATTATTGTCTGAACCAAAATGAAAATAAAAAATTATTTTTCCTGGAGGCATATTCTCAAACATAGCCAAATATGTGTATGAAAATAGTGAATTCTTTTTCAATAGGAAAGCATGGATTTCTAAGAATACCAAACATTTATCCAAACATCACCTAGGGGTGTTGTTGGATAGAGAGAAGAATTATATATAGCTTGATAAATTATTTGGTGGTGACGGGAATGTGGTTTCTTTATTAGACAAATTCTACCTATTTATCAGCTGATGCATTTGTTATTAAGTCTAGAATACGCCAGAAATTAACAAATGCACCAGTAGAATAGTACTTTCTGCCACGGAATAGTCCTGGGTTCAATTCCCTGCTGGTACAATTTTTTTTTCCTTTTTCCGCTTAATCAATGTTTCATTTCCTTAAACATTACTGATCAAGCTTCCTAACGTTTACCACTTTGGCTAAAATGACAGAAATTATGTTTAGTTCCCAATAGTTTTTGTTGTTTTGGCTAAACAAATATAACGGCAAATGCTTGAGGAAGCACCGGTGGTCGTAGAAAACATCAGGGCAACGAGGGCTGATGATATGTCGCACGGCCGCCCTCCTCCCTGTCGACGCCTACTTCCCTGTCAGGCACGACAGGGTAGTCAAGTTCTACCAGGACGTGCACGCAGGGCCGGCCCAGGGATTGGGTTGCCCTAGTCATAGCTAAATTTGGTTGCCCTTTTTTCTTGCTTCCAAATAAATATATCAAAAAATTTACAACAAGATAAAAGCTATAAATGTTAGTGTAGATCGCAGAGACTATATTGACATGGTGGATTGTTAGTTCAACTGACAAAGAGGGGTTGGGGTGGACCATGAAGGCTCTATTGGAGGAGAGGTGGGTAATTAGGGGTCTGAGAGGTTGTCCTAATCAGAAGAATTGTCCAAGTCCGATGGCTTTTCAGGCTTACCCCAGTGCCAGCCCTGCGTGCACGTCAAGGAGAAAAAGCTGCAAGAGATTGAGCTCTATAATAATAATAATAATAATAATAACAACAACAACAACAATTGAGTTATTAAGTAAAGGATATTTTTATTATTTTATATTTTTCGTCAACTCGATATCAAATTGTTTGGTTATAGTTGAAGTATTTATTTATATGTTGAAAAAACTAAAATAGTTGAGAATATCGAGTTAAAATTAAGCCAAAAAATATATATAACCCAACAACAAAAGAAAGACAGCCTCAAAATATATGAGCCAGAAGAATTGTTGAATAAGTTTGCTAAAGGTGATCTTGGGTGCAAATTCTTTTGTAAATGTCACTGAACTGCATAGTTGGCATGATTAGGTCTAAAACGATCCCTGATGGCCAATTCGAAAGACAATCCATGTGGACCATACGTTCATCATGTTTATTCAAATTCTATTGTGTATTAATAAGTGTGTGTCAAATATTTAAATGAAAATTAGTCCAAATTGAAAGCGAGTTTCTGACACAATGGGACTGTTTGGTTTGATAATTTAGGCAGTAAAGTGGACATTTTTTAGCATTTGGGTCAAAAGAAGGTCACTTCAAGTGTTTGGGAGGGAGGGGGGGGGGGAACTTATGAATGACATCCACATCTTTTAGAGTGATTTGGACTTGTCAAAATTCCTTCGTTTTATCTTGCGTTAAAGTAAAAAAAAAAAAAAAAAAAAAATCCAACTATCAAAAGAGAACGCACTTTCTATCAAAATTGAAGAACTATATCACTTTTCCATTACCACTTCTTTGCAAACCAAATATAGAAAATACAAAAAGTAACATTTTTCAAATCACTTCAACCATCCAAACACTAATCCTTTGAATTTTTCACTTCTAACGTCAACTTCTTCGAAGCACGATATATATATATGCATTGTAGGTTTGGAAATTTTCCACTTCCACACACTTTGTCAAACCAAACAACCCATTGTCATGACAAGTTGGTTGTTGTTGATGGATTGATAACCCTAGAACTACAGGTACAACCCCAAATTCATGACAAGTTGGCAGTTGTTGATGGATTGATAACCCTAGAACTACAGGTCTGGGGCTGAGATCGGCTTGTAACTTATTTCTCTGATGATCAATTTGCATTAGAGGAAGTTTTGGTAACCTGATTTATTTGTCTGTGGGATAATAGGAAATAAGCAGATAATTTTATGAGATATCAAATTCACAAGGATGACAACAGTTGCGAAATCTGGCTTCAACTAGAATCAGCAGTTCTCTCCAAGACGTTCTCAATTTTTCTGTTGTTTTCTGTTTCAAGTTCTGAACTCCGCAACCTAGGATCAACTCAACGCCTAATGGCAAATTTCATTGACTACATCAATACAAAAAGAAAAAAAAATAGACTTGATTGTTGAAGCTTGACGCAGCAAATCCTCCGAATAAAAAAGTTTATATAGTCAATTTTAAGTATTGTAAACACTGAACAGAAAAATATGTATAGGCAACACAATTCGACAAAAAATGAGGTCTCCAATATACATTCTACACATTTTCTTAAAAAAA
Organism: Iris macrosiphon; assembly: GCA_036927795.1. Lineage (NCBI taxonomy): Eukaryota > Viridiplantae > Streptophyta > Magnoliopsida > Asparagales > Iridaceae > Iris > Iris macrosiphon. The sequence goes on from JAYESA010000004.1 coordinate 318,050,968, forward strand.
AAGCTTTCTACATATCGTAAATCACTCAAACAACACTGAATGCAGATTGTAATGTGGAAGAAAAACGTGATGCAATGGTCTGGGCTGCAAATTGCTGAATCTGTTTCTTAGCATCTGGAAAAACACAAGAAACAGGAGAAAAAACAAAATATCAACACTGATTCGCATACAATTTTGTGATAAAAACGACCACTGCAATTACAAATAAGGCACAAGAAATTGGTCAACATATTCCGCTATCAAAACCTTTTGTGTATCGTAATGAAGAAATCCCACCGCAATAAAAAAATTAAATCAGCACACAGACAGAGACACAAATAGATACAAGCTAGGGTGATGTCTGTTTGTGCTGATAGTACAAATGTATGCTTTGTTGCAGGAACACATCAAAAGGATGTCAATATCTATATCGTGTCCGTACCAGTGTCCATATTCATGCAACATAGGTAACTACTACTGTACATATTTGAAAATCCATGTATCTTGCATGCATATTGTGTTCATATATGTATCCATGTCTGCATTCGTGATGCATATAGCATTCATATCTGTATTCATGCCCCAATTTGTGCAGTGTATGCATAGGTGCACAGGCGACAGGCGTGCAGCTGTTAAGTGTGCATGTGCAAAAAGAACTCCATTACACATATTTCTTATTGTTGCACTTCCTTTATATTTTTCCTTTGATAACCATTTTTTGTTGTGTTGCAATTGAACATACATGCATGAGATCTAAGAACTACATTACACAATTTCTTACATCTCTTTGAGAATATTAATAGTTGAGATGAAAAATAGATTAAAAAAAAAAGTTGAGATGAAATATCTATGCAGACATGGAGTAAACTGGTCAAGAAATGCTGTGAAGACAAGCATCCATAATAGTAAATACCTAATAGGATAGGCATGTACTAATTATAAGCATATCAAAAGAAGAAATCCATCACCCCAGGTTTGGGTTAGCTACATGAATTAGCCATTGTAAACTTCAGCCTCTAAGAAAAGCTAAGATTTACTCTCCAACAATTTTTTGTTTGGAAGAACCAATGCTATCATAATTTCATGGTTTAGGAAAGATGTCCAACAGTCACATGGCCATCTAAAGACTAAAATAATTGTGACATAGAGATACTCATGATTAGTCACTTTGTCTTAGCATTGGTAGATATTGCAGCCTCTTTAGGATGAAGGCCCCTCTCTTTTGGGCAGAGAGACTCCCAAAGTTATCCCTAGTTATACATTATCATTTTAATCATACTTATTTCTTGTAATGGAATCCTTTCAAGTCTCAATCTGTTCTGGTGGTTTATCTCAAAAATACAGTCCAGCAACATGAAATCCATTTCCTCAACTAAGATTTAAGAAGGCACTGTACTGTAAACAATATATATGTTACTAACCAAAAAATAATCACTTCTAAACTGCACTGTACTATAAGCATCAGATTGTTACTGAAAAGGAATAACCAACACGACACTTACCTTTGCGACACTTAGTGAAGCCCACAATATTTGCAATGCTGAGGGTCAAACAAACTCCAACCACTAGCAGATAATCAGCTTGGAACCTTATAAGCGAAAATATTCCAAGGAATATCCATGCAACAGCCTGCATCATGAGAGAAACGTTGGTCTGTAACTATCTGTACAACATTGAAAATCAATGCCTACATTTTTAGTCCCTAGTATAAAATTATTATTTTCCAATTGCATCCTCACTCAAATTCTACACTTAAATGAGCATAAACAAACAGATCACAAGACTAAGCTTAGCGCAACTGAGTAGCTGTTAAGAAAATTAGAAATGTGCTCAAGTTTCACTTCAACTTGTTTAATATAAGAGAACTTATTAAACGAAGCAAAAATGCTCGAATAATTAGCAAGCCAAGCTTCAATCCGCTTTTTGCACATACACGCTTGAGCTTATTATGGATAGCTAGAACTTTAATAGGGGAAAGCCCCATAATTAGTGGACAGGATATGTATTTATTGGAATCATTGTGAACTGGGCGAACTTGTTTTGAATGTTAGAGAAACTGGTTGGGTAAAGGTTGATTTTCAAAATATCATAAACGGTATTCTATAAGCATACTCTTCCATCGGAGAGATATTGTCGTATTAAAAGTGCTTGCTCCCATCAGAATTGCTTATTCCTGCTTGGCTATTGGAAATTACTTTAAAGTCGGAGGGAGATTACCGAAGACTTCCTATGGAAAAGATTGCAGCTGGTATAGCGTCGCTTGATCCTATAATATACCACTTACAGTCAACAATCATTGAGTAAATTGATTCTGAGAAATTTACCAATGATGGATCATATGTCAGAAGGTAAGATTATTAGGCAGAGGGATAAATTTGTTGATAACCTTGGTGAGTGTATCACCAATGTATTTGAGAGACGATTTTTTATGAATCCTTCCACAAGATATGCATAGGGTCCTAAATTACACCGACACAGACAAGACATGGATGATAAACTAACACGGAAACAAGGAGACAACACTGATTATAATGTGATCTAGTGTATTCTGGTCCGGAGCTTCCAAACTTCTCATGTTGTGTTGTTACTGTTGGAAATAATTATTGAATGAATATTTTAATGTTTGTATCTCTTTGGAAGGATGTGTCCCTTCCAAACATTGTGTTTATTCCTATTTGTGTCTCTTCGTCATTTATAAAAGGAGAGTTGTTAGTGTTTGGGTCACTCATTCATTCATTCGTACATTCAAGCATTAAGTCCAAGAGAGAGACAACCATCATTGCTTCGTCAGTTCCTATGGTGTGAAGTGCTGCTACCGGAGGCGTACCGTCGTATCCTGTGAGACAATCACCACTAAACCGTAAGTACATTAGCGGGACGAATATTGTCTTAAGGACATTGAACCAAGTTCAAGTCTCGGTATCAGTTAGATCATTTATTTATATTCTATTCTCATATTCTAAAATACATAATTGGAATTATTTTACTAACAATCTTAAGACTATATATATATATATATATATATATATTTGTTGTTTTCACTACTTTGTTTGAATTTCTGATGCATAAACGCTACATTCAGTAATAGGTTCAATGTCTGATGCCTTGTATTTTTTTAGTGTTCAACTTTGTTCATTAGTCCAGATAGGTTTTTATTCATCCAGTATAACTTTGAATAAATCATCATTTTGTATTACTTTGTATTGTTTCCAAACGTCATTTCATCACAGTAAAGTAGTATACTTTGTATTTGTTCTCTGGTCAGAGATAGAGAGAGAGATTTCTATACTCTGTTTTCAGAGTCTGACTTGATTTAAGTCAAAAGTCTTCTGTTTCAGAAAGTTCTCTGGTTCATAGTCTTTGAAGTATAACTTCATTCATGTTGTAATAATCAGTTCTACTATAGTATTCAGGATAATTGTCTACTAATGCCTAATGCATGAATTTTATACTGTTTTTGGTATCCTGTGAGTTTAGCATATTCTGTTTGGTATTTTTTTTATCCCACTAATGCAAAGTCTTTCTGACTTGGACTTTCAAACTATATAATTGGTTTGTAGTTTAATTGTTTCACAGTTCTCTGTTAGTTTGGTAGTTTATTCGTATTTTACATTTTTATAGTTCTTTCAAACTATATACTATTTCAAACTAATTTCAGTGTATAAGAAGTTTGAGTACTGTTATAGTCTTGCTTCTCAAAATCCTTTTAATTCAGATATTAGACAATAATCAGTTTCTGAATTTTGATTTAGTTTTCTTTAGACTCTTAACATTAGTTCTGATTTGTTCTCATAAATAGAACATAGAAAGAATACTTCTCCATTCTGATTGAATTTTTATTTATTGGTCTGTACTACTATATTGTAAGAGACAAAATGAGTGATGTTGAGAACACTATTATGATCACTTCCGCTCGTGTCTATATCAGATAAGGAGAAAAGTCGAAAAAGTTTAATGTGCTGGCAACAAAAGATGTTTTATTTAACAACCTTGAATCTGACAAAAATTCTAAACGAAAAGCTCCCATTCTGCAAGAAGGTGAAACTGACAACGTTGCTATTGCAAACGTTGAAAAATGGAAGCATACAGACTTCCTGCGTAGAAACCATATATTAAGTAAACTAGACAATCATTTATGGAATGTTTACAGTCCACCAAAGACTGCAAAAGATGTCTGAATGCCCTGGACAAGAAATACAAAGCAGAGGATGCAGGGTCTAAGAAATTTGTAGTAGGCAAATTTCTAGACTACCGCATGGTTAACTCCCGAACTGTGGCAAGTCAGGTTGAAGATTTGCAATGTATCTTCCATGAATTGGTTGTCGAAGTTATGGTCTTATGTGAACCGTTTTAATTGAAAAACCTCTACCACAATGGAAGGATTATAAGAACTACTTGAAACATAAATGTAAGGATATGTCACTGGCAGATCTGATTGTCAAGCTTAAAATAGAAGAGAACAATAGGAGTACTGATAAAATCTCTTCTATAGAAGCCAAGGCAAATATCTTGAAAACAGGACAAAAGGAAAAAAAGCGCAAACATATTGGAAGCTTCGTTCAAGAAAACTACTCGGGTCAAGGGAACTACAAAAAGTTCAAAGAAAAATGCCATATATGCAAAAAGATGGAACAAAAAGCTACTGATTGTCGTAGCCGCAACTACAACTACAACAATAGCAACAAGAACAAGGGACATTCTCACCAGGCTCATATGACTGAAGATGAGGGTTTGGCTAAGGGTGTTGAAGACCTGGTTCTGGCGGCCGTTGTCTCTGAAGTGAACATGGTAGGAAGCATCCCAAGGGAGTGGTGGGTTGACACTGGAGCTACCCGTCACATCTGCGCTGAAAAGGCTATGTTCAGCACCTACCAAAGCATCGACCAAGGTGAACAACCCTTCATGGGAAACTCTTCATCGTCAAAGGTTGGAGGACAAGGGACGATCATTCTGAAAATGTCGTCGGAAAAGGAGTTGAAGCTTAACAACATTATGCACGTACCAGATATTCGAAAGAATCTGATTTCCGGATTTATGTTAAGCAAGCATGGGGTTTAAGTTAATATTTGAATCTGACAAATTTATACTCACAAAGAGTAGGGTTTATGTGGGGAGGGGTAACCTCAAGGAATGCCTCTTCAAATGAATATAATGACTGATATGCCTAATAAAATGATTAATTCTTCTTATATTGTTGAGTCATCTCATGTGTGGCATGGTAGATTAAGTCATTTTAATTATGATTCAATCATGAAACTAATGAACATGGACTTAATTCCCAAATCTGCTATAGATTCAAAGCATAAGTATGAAATATGTGCAGAAGCGAAATTAATCTGTACTTCCTTTCAAAATCCGGTTGAAAGAGATATAGAACCGTTGGATTTAATCTATACAGATGTATGTGATATAAAAGGCATACAAACTAGAAATGGGAAGAAGTACTTCATCACTTTCATCGATGACAGTACTTGATATTGCTATGTCTATCTTATGAAATCAAAAAATGAAGCAATAGATATGTTCAAGCAATATAAAACTGAAGTAGAAAATCAACTTAATCGAAAGATTAAAGTTCTTAAAAGTGATAGAGATGGTGAATATGAAGCTCCGTTTGCAGGATTTTGTACAGAACATGAAATTATTCATCAAACAAGTGCACCATGTTCACCACAATCTAATGGTATTGTTGAACGAAAAAAATCGAACAATTAAATTCAGGACTACCAGATAACTTGTTGGAAGAAGATGTACTTACAGCCATTTAAATAAGGTGCCCCAAAAGAAAAATGATAAAACTTCATATGAATTATGGAAAGAAAGAAAAACTTCCTATAAATACCTCAAAAGTATGTGAATATCTTGCAAAAGTGGCAATTCATTTCCCTAAAAAGGTCAAGATAGGTCCTAAGACCCTTGACAGCATATTTATAGGATATGCTGAAAACAATTCTGCCTATCGATTTCTCGTACATAAGACAGACATTCCAGAGATACATAATAATACAATTATTGAATCTAGGAATGCATACTTCTTTGAGAATATCTTTCCATGTAAAAAGATATATGAAAGAGAAACATTAAAAAAATCATGATGATATTAGACATGATGGTCAAAACGATGCAGATAATGAAGATTAATCTAGACGTAGTAAGAGACCTAGAACATCGAAGTCCTTTGGACCTGAATTTCTAACCTTTATGTTAGAAAATAAGCCTCAAACCTTCAAAGAAGCAATGTCTACACCTGAGACACCACTTTGGAAGGAAGCTATAAATAGTGAAATAGAGTCCATTATGCAAAACCATACATGAGAACTGGTTGATCTCCCTCCAGGGTGTAAACCATTAGGCTGCAAATGGATATTCAAGAGAAAGATGAAAGCTGGTGTAACTATTGATAAATATAAAGAAAGACCGGTTGTCAAAGGATATAATAAAAAACAAATTAATAAGTGTGACAAATGTGTATATTCTAAAAATACACAAACCGGATATGTCATTATATGCCTATATGTGTATGATATGCTAATAATAGGCAGTAACCATAACATGATTCAGGACACAAAAAAGATCTTAATCAAAAACTTTAATATAAAAGATCTGGGAGTTGCAGATGTTATATTAGGAATTAGGATTTCTAAAACGCCAGATGGGATGATATTATCCCAATCTTATTACATTGAGAAGATCTTAGAGAAATACAATCAAAACGATAATTACATTGCAAAAACTCCAGTAGATCTAAATTTTCATTTAATAAAGAATACCGGAGAAAATATTTCATAAGTAGAATATTCTCGTATAATTGGGAGCCTAATGTATGTCATAAATTGTACGCGACCAGACAGCTCAATCACTTAACAAACCGAGTAGATATACAAGTAATCCATGAGAAAATCACTGGAAGAAAATCATTAGAGTACTAAGATATACCAAAGATTATGGATTGCACTATACTAAATATTCAGCTGTACTCGAAGGATATAGTGATGCAAATTGGATATATGATACTAAAGACTCAAAATCCACAAGTAGATGTCTTTACACTTGGAGGTATAGCAATATCGTGGAAGTCCTCAAAACAAACGTGCGTAGCCAGATCAACTATGGAATCCGAATTCATAGTTCTGGATAAAGCAAGTGAAGAAGCAGAGTGGCTTCGAAACTTCTTCGAGGACATTCCAATATGGCCAAAATCCGTACCAGCAATTTGTATACATTGTGATAGTCAATCTGCTATCGGTAGTGCACAGAATCATATTTATAACGGTAAATCAAGACACATTAGGAGACATCACAATACCGTTAGGCAACTTCTCTCTAATGGCATAATCACGATTGATTATGTAAAATCAAAGAAAAATCTTGCGGATCCACTAACTAAAGGTTTGACAAGAGAGCAAGTTATAAGTCATCGAGGAAAATTGACATGAAGCCTATGATAAAAGAAATTCCATAAAGGAAAATCCAACCTATTTTACTGGAGATTCCAAGATCTAGGCTCAAAGGGACAACCTATTTATGTGAAATTCTGAAATGGCACTGACGAGTATTTAATTACTCATATCATTCTCTAGGATGACATATAACAGTTTTGCCTGCAAAGAATACTAGGGTAAGCTTTGCTTTTAATGATTCTTGTTACTTGAAATTCAAGTGGAGTATAGCAGGATACTCTTGTTAGGAAGTCACATATGTGAGTATGGAAGTGGGACCGCTTCTATGAGAATTATAAGGCTGAATTCTCTAAGAACACTCATAAAACCAGACATGTTCAGGACAAAATAAACAAATAAATAGAAGCAATCTTGGTCAGAAAGGAGTTGTGTCAAAATGAACAAATAAATAGAAGCAATCTTGGTCAGAAAGGAGTTGTGTGATATTTATTGATTAAAGTTTACAACAATAGCTGAACAGTTCAAGACATCATGTTCACTGGATGGCTAGTAAATACGATAAATATTCACAAGGAAAGGTTCAAGGCCAAAAGCTACCTATCCTGATAGAATGACTTTCCAAATGATCTATCTATGTCTGCATTGTGTCTGCATTTTGTTTGCAATTTGAACAGTAAAATATTCATTCATGTGGGGATTGTTGAAAATAATTATTGAATTAAAATTTTAATGATTGTATCTCTTTGGAAGGATGTGTCCCTTTCAAATATTGTCTCTTCGTCATTTATAAAAGGAGAATCATGTTAGTGTTTAGGTCACTCATTCATTCGTACATTCAAGCATTAAATCCAAGAGAGAGACAATCATCATTGCTTCGTCAGTTCCTACGGTATGAAGTGCTGCTACTGGAGGAAGAGTATTGTTGTATCCTGGGAGACAATCGTCACTAAACCGTAAGTACATGAACGGAACGGATATTGTTTTAAGAACATTGAACCAAGTTCAAACCTCGGTATCAGTCAGATCATTTAGTCTTCTCTGTTCATTGTTTGAGAAATCAGAAATATTGCGGATAAATCGGACAATATATCGTTGTGTCGGTTACATATCGTTTGGGCAAAAATCGGCCGATATATCGATCGAAATCAAATTATTTGATATCAACCGATATTTGCAAAATATCATATTTGATAGTCTTAAGAACATTGAACAAAGTTCAAGCCTCGGTATCAGTAAGATCATTTATTTATATTTTATTCTCAGATTCTAAAATACAGAGTTGGAAGGAATTGTGTAACCTTTTAGTCTTCTCTGTTCATTGTTTGAGAATCAGAAATATTGCGGATAAATCAGACAATATATCGTTGTGTCGGTTACATATCGTTTTGGCAAAAACCGGCCGATATATCAATCGAAATCAAATTATTTGATATCAACCGATATTTGCATAATATCATATTTGAGGGTCAGAGATAGGTTTTCGAATCAGGTTATATCCATTAAACAAACCTTTCAACTAGAAAAGCTAAGCCTCAGTCCCCCCGGCAAGAGATCTCCCCCCTCATCACCTTTCTATCTATCGAGTACCGCATAAAACCTCCCCATTTTTTTTCTCTATCAACCAGGACCCCCCCCCCCTCCCCACCTCTAATTGATTGGGTAATTTTCGTTTTTTTATTTTGCAGAGAAGCAGCAGCATAAGTAGAAGAACCAAGTAGGGATCTACATAGAAAGAAACGAACAAAAAAACCTGCGGGTTAGGTTGGATCAGTTTTTTTATTATTATTCACAGTTCAGTCCGGTCTCTTAGTTTTTTTTCAATTTTGCCATCTGGTTCGGGTTGAGATACTAGAAAATCCATTTGTAACTGAATCGAGTGTACTAAAATGAATTATGGATTTAAAATTATGTTTGGTCATTGACGATTAATCACAAAATTTAAACTGAATTGGTATTAGAGTAGGATGTGTCTTAGAAAATTAGGACATTTAAGTATTGGAATATATGTAAAACAAGTTGTTGATATATTTTAGCATGATTTGCTTAATGTGTAGAACCGAATAAGTTCCGTTCAGAAGTTCCGGTCTTTAATTTTGGAGAACAAAAAAATGATAGGGGTTTGACCTGAAACCCGAACCAAACCGACCGTGCTCACCCCAAGAACTAAGAAGAACAAGCATAAGCAGGTAAACACTCTCGTTTTTTATTCTGAATTTTGTTTGATTTTGTTGTTCTTTTTTTTCCGAATTTCTGTGCTTTTTTCAATATGCTGCTGCTTTTTTTTTCTCTTGTTGAATCTCGTTCTCTTGGTTGTTGTTGCATCTTCTATTGTTGCTTCTTCTTTTGTTGTTGCTTCTGCAAAGTTCTGAGTTGATCACTTTATTGTTCTATATTCATTTTTTCTATGTCGTTGTTTGTAGTCATTGAGGTTAGATTGATATCAACCAGTGATCTCTGGATCTATTTTGTGGTCTGATTTCATGATTTTATCGTAATTTTCAGGAATTTTGAATTATCTGATGGGTTTCTTTTGGTACATTGTGTCTATTGTTTAGTGCATTTATCTCTATTTTCTTTATGGGTCTTTCTTCTAGTCTGTTGCTAGTCGTTCCATTCGTCTCTATTTATGAATCTATTGATAGTACATTTAGTATATAATATAATATATTATATTTATTGATATCCGATATTTTAATATATCTTGATATCTGACATCCGATATCTCCAAACCCAAACCGGTATGAACCCGATATCCAATATCTCGAATACTGTTTGGGACAGAAGTGAGGGAAAGGAAAGGACACAAGAACAGGATATATAGGTGGTATCCCATCCTACAAAATCCGAGTATGTTTCCTGTTCTTTCCCCACTTCCTTACCAATCAAGCATAACCTAAGGTTTGCAAGTGTTGAGGGATTCCAATTTCCAAGGTAATTATAGGAAAAACAATCTTAAAAGTATAGTTGATTTCCTAGCTATGTTGCACGGACATCGATACGACATGATACGGTAAGGACATGGAGACAACACATACTTTGGTGTGTCCTAGTGTATTTTGGAGTGTCCGGGTTGTGTCCAATACATATCCGATATGTGTCGAATACAGCCTAGAATTTAGGAGTATCCGTGCTTCCTAGTTTCCTAGTGATGTTCTTAGCATTGCAATAACAAATTAACAACACTACATGCAAAGGAACTTATTCATATTTGGTTAGGGTACCACGATAATATTGTTTCTGGTTTCTTATGATTGGATAACCTTGCTTCTTCTTTGTTTTCCTTTAGGTACATATGTGCAGTCTTCTAGCCTTCACAAGTGAAAGCAGTTGGTTCTATGTTGGTCTTCATTCAAGGTCACCTCTACTTGAATAGCCACCCACTTGTTTTTGAAAGTTTATAATGCATCTCTATCCACCTCATTTCTCTTTCCTTTGGATGATCTATTATAGGCAATAGTTTTTGTATTCCCACATGCATGAGCTTATACAATTTTATTTATAAGCTCTCACAAATATTTCTCTGTGAGAGAGGAAACGGCCCTCGAGACCTTAAAAAGGCTTTGTCTTTGTTTCTTCTATATCTACTTCCATACATAACTCATCCCACATTTCTATAAACCAACTCTAGGGGGATATCTACTTGTTCAAGTATTAAGCTAACCTGTGAAGGTTTGAAGTAATGTCTGGTGAAGAATGGTTGAGATGATAACAAGGTAAATCATTGTAGGGTATCCTTTCACACAATTACATGCATTTTCAATTTAATAAGATTTAGCCTCCAATTAACTTGATTTCCTACAAAGGTGAGTACTTACCGTGAGATATATCGTCCACCAAAAGAGCCATGAATCTTTCTTGTTCATTCGAGCGAGAGACTGCACAAGAAGAAAACCAAAACACGAGATGCATGGTGTCCAATGTCATAAACTATCCACATATATACTCCAGAGCAATGAAAACAACAGAAATAATTACCAACCTCCTGATCAAGGCATTCATATTTCCATACACTTTCCCCTTGCTCATTGATCTCATTCCACCATCTCAGCCCGACCAGTATCCTCCCGCTGACATTCTTGACGACCCAGAAATCAAGTGCAGCAAGCAGGACAGTGACCACAAAGATGATAACAAAGCTATTGAAGAACAGTGCCGACAAAATATAGAATGCTAATGCCGCAGCCTATAATGGACACAAGCAAACTAACATTAGGCTAAAATGGGAACAAGCGTTGTATCACAAAAAAGGAGAGAAATAAATCCAATACCGCACCTTGAAGAGAACATGAAAGAAACAGGTCTTTGGGTTTGCATAATTTTCCACTGGAGGCTGCATAAAGAACCGATTCATGTTTTCTAATAAGCTAGGAAGCACAAACACAAAATTGGACCAAAATTGGGGCCGAGTGTACGGTCAGGAATTTATTGTACACCCAAAAATACACTAAGACGCGCCAAAGTTAATGTAATGTCGTGTCCTTCTCCCCATCTGTGCCCATGGAGCATAGTAACAAAGGCAACAAGTGTTAAATGATAAATCTTAAAGGGTGTTGTTATTTACACTCCTAAAATGTCATTATGTACTCCACTTTAATTTTCTATCATTCAAATTCCAAATATACTCCTGCATTAAATCTGACATTAATTTGTGAATGCATGGAGGAGTGCAGGATGACATTTTTGGAGTGTCAACAATGGCTTACAAGGATGCATTTATTGACACTGCTAAAATGTCATCCTACACTCCTACTGCAGGGACAGATTTGGAATTTAAATGATAGAAAATTAAATAAGAGTGCAGGATGACATTTTAGAAATGTCAATAACAGCACCCATCTTAAAAGATCCATCAAAGATTGCAACTACCGATTACAAACATTAGTTTCGTGAGCATGTCGTGTAGGATACGTAGCGAACACCCACAGAGACACTTTGAAATACACTAGTACGCACCAAAGTCAATGTCGTGTCTGTGTCGCCGTGTCAGGTGTCATGTCATTCCACTTCAAAGATCCACGAAGTTTGCAACTTTGAGATTATGAGCATCTTAGATTAAAGAAAATTCACATAATTTTGTAGTGTTTGCACATCAAATTTCTTCTGGTGGTTGATTATGAACAGATTGAACTATACAAATTAGCATATCAAATTGTCTGATCTGGCATTGGAATCACAATTATTCCGGAGAAACTAGATCAAATTCACGATCACAATCAAATTATAGAACAATACCAAATGGATCATGACCTCAGATTTCAACACAACATCGCCAAATTCTTTTGCGGTTTGAGAGGAAAAACTTATAGTAGTCGAAATGGGATCATAATGAATAGTGCATTTTGAGGAAACCCTAACCCTAAATTGAAGTATTTAAAATGGAATGATAATTTGAACAAAAAAGAGGGGACTTTTAAAGAGATCTGGAGAAGAGTTTACCAGGATTTGATCCATTCTGAATGCGACGAGGGAAATGGAAACGGGTTGTGGGATTTGGCAGCTAAAATAGCAGTTTAGCTTGGTTCGGTCGGGTTCGGTTGGTCTGGACCAGGTTTTTTATACTTGTCCCTCTACTATAATTTTTTTTAGGCTAATTCTAGAAGCACTCCAAAAACTATTTAGGTTAGTTCAAATTTGAATTTCTTTTATTTACAAATTTGTCACCAAAATTTTTGTTTCAGGATAGTCCTTTTTTTTCAGTACTGTCAATTTGACCATCCTTCCAATAGGACTGTCAAAAATGTTGACAATTCTTCCAATACAGTCCTGGAGGACGATAGATTGGGATCCGCCTTCGCCTCTCTCCTCCTACAGCCTCCGCCTCCAGACTCCTTCTCCTCCTCCTACTCTGCATCCTCCAGACTCCTCCTCCTCTTCCTCCAGCCTCCGTCTCCTCCTCCTCCTCCTCCTCCTCCGACGGTTGGGGTTAGGATTAGGGTTTGGGGTAGGAGAGAGGGGAGGATTGGACTGTCCTGAGTAAATTTGGGATTTTCATGAGCAAATTTTTCAAAAATGTGGATTGTGCTGAAGTAATGGACTATTCTAAGTAAGTTTGGAAGTGTCAATAGAATTAGCATTTTCTTTACTCATGGTTGACAAAACATAAAATTTGTTGTACATAAAATACTTTTAAATAAATTAACTAAAACGAAATTATTTTGGAAAAATTTGAAGTCACGAAACTTTTACCATTTTGGATGGCGAAAATATGAAAAAAAATTATATTTGTCAAATATTTTTGGACAATGGCGAAAATTATTTTGGACATTGATTTTTTTTTTTTTTGGTTTTTTTTTTTGTTGTTGATTTTTTTGGATAATTTGGTTTGGTTTTTTTTTTTGTGCTTTGTTGTACATAAAACACTTCCCCTAGTTCGCACGGATTCTCCGCTGGAGAAACGGGTGGTTGTGACCCTATATATTGCAGGCGACCTTTGTCGTTCAAAAGACGGTACGCTTGTAGGCCCCCGATTTTCCGAGAGAATCATGTCAATCCCATTATGGCCAGATAGCCCACGCGTTGGAAAAGTTGTTCTCAAATTGTATTCACTTAGACGGTTAGGCGACCCATGGGATGTTTATATTTCAGTACTTATTGGCATGTTATTATGTATCTTGTTACGTCCCTCTGAGGACCTGGTCCCTTTCCAGATATGGACGAGCAGGAGTATCCACAGGAGTACGGACCTGGACCCGACTCTACTTACCAGACTGATGAGGTCTTACCCTCAGAGTAGCTGTGATTATTTCCACTATTTAGAGATTTTATTACTACTTCAGTATAGTCGTTTTGTTTTCACCCGACTATCAGACTTGATACTTATCTTGGATATCCAGTTATTATTCAGCTCTTTATTCCTACTTATTATTTGTGATGTGGATGGGATATAGATTCTGTATGACTTGTTGTGACAGTATATTACGACTGGTGGATTGCATATTCATATACAGCGTACGTGTGTATATGATTTCCATATATTGGGGTTCATATACATATTGCTCGGCGTGTTACGTATTCCTAGTCCTACGTATTTTGGGACTGGGACGTGACATATTTTTAGTGGTGGCCTATGCAGGTCCTGAATATATTGTCTTGGTTACGTAACTGTACCAAGCAAGCCTGCGTATAGGAATAGAGTATAAGGATCTCATCCATACTTGACTAAAACCTCATTCTTCCTTAAGTTTTACGCCAAAGATCCTTTACCCTTGTTGGCGTAAAAGCCTATTGATTGCCTAGTTAACATAAAGGCCAAACTATGAAGAAGATTGCCTACTTTACGCTGCGGTTATGACAACTGCTAACCACATTTTCTTAGTCTTCTAAATCTACGTATGACACGTCATGCAAGCCATGTAGGAAACTACCCCAGCGTAACTTGATAATAGATAACCAACGTAGAGTAGCCTGATTATGCATAAAATGTAAGGATAGGTGATGTGAGCGTATTTAACATAGCCTTAGCTTTCCCAGTCATAACCAAATCTCGTGCATTAAATGCAGAGATATGCCTCGAGTCCTTTGCAAACAACAGCTTTTTACGTAGCGTCTGATTTGTCTTATCTTGAGCGTAAAAACTTATTTTCTGTCAATATGGAAGAGGCAGCGTATTCAGAAGACTCCCTTTCTTTCTTTTGGATGCGTAAAAAACTGACTTATGCCAAATATGTCACTAAACGACAACCTAGGTCTCTGTGCAAAAATCATCATCACAGCCGAACCCCTCGATCATCGCGCAGTACTTCTGTCAGATGTCAGGATTCACTGATTAGACTGACAAATTCGTCCGAGGAAATACCAAGAGTTCCTCGTACAACTTACGCTGCAACATATTTCAGGTTTTATAAAACTCTTTACGCGCGAAGACTTTTACGCAGACTCTTACGCAGATAGATTTTACTCAGACTTTTACGCGGGAAAATTTTACGCACAGACCTTTTACGTAAGACTTTACGCAGCATATATTTTACGGGCAGATTTTTACGTAGACTTTTACGCACAGAAAAATATAGCAGACTTTTTACGCGGTTAACTTTGAAACTGTTTTACGCCGATGGTCTTAAATCTCTATTTTACGCGGATAGTTCTGAATCCTTACTTTATGTTCCTCTGCTTTACGCGGACCACTCTGAAGCTTTACTTTATGCCAAACTATCTTGAAGCTCTGCATTATGCAGGAAGCTTATTAACCTGTTTTACGCTAACTACCTTGAAGTCCTGTTTTACGCAGGGAGAAACTTTATGTATGATTGGGGATTTTTGACTGAAAAATACGCGGCCAATTCCCTAGCGTATTTTATGCTTCTACATTCTATCTAATGCTTGCATCATATTTGATTCATGTACTTCTTCTAAACGTTGTGTACATCACCTGCAGAAAGATGGAGATGCAGAAGGGATGTACTATCACAGATGGTGACACAACTCATGGAGTCAATGGTCAGACTCAAGGAGAGACCTCAACAATTCCTAGACTTCCGGGATCAGATGGACAGATTCATAATCCAGTTCTATCTGATCTTCTCGTTCCACCTAATGGGAACCTTCAAGTATCATCAACATCACAAGATGGCCAGGCACAACTGTTCTAATTTTTCCAGATGATGATACAAGAACAGAGACAGCAAGCAGCAGAACAAATACAATAGTTCCTAGCAGCACTTGAAAGGATGGCTGCAAGGACTACTGTATCAGCTCAAGCACTAGCTCCAGTACCTCGAGCTAAAGTTGGTTCAGTAAAAGACTTTATACAGATGGGTCCGAGGCCATACAAAGGCATTGAGAGCCCAGAGGAAACTACCAACTGGATCACTCACACTCGAAAATTGTTAGAGGCATCGCAGCTACCTACTGACCTATGGATGACAGGTGTAAGAACGCTTCTAGATGGTAATGCTCATCACTGGTGGGAATCCATGGAGCGCCAGTTGGGTACATACCAGACTTGGAAGCAGTTCCTGGAGTGCTTTGAAAGGAAGTACTTTCTGGATACCGTCATAGATGCATTGTACGATCAGTTTCTCCACCTAGAGCAAGGGAACAGAACGGTGGACGAGTATGATGTTGAGTTTAGTCGCCTCAGTAAATATGGCGTTGCCTTGATACCAGATGACTTGGCCAAGGCTAAGAGGTTTCATCGTGGACTAACTCAGGAGCTACAATACTACACTAGCTCCCAGTCCCGAATCTCTTATGCCGAGTTACTGACAGAAGCCAGATTACAAGAAACCATCAGCAGAGGAAAGGGAGGTCAGCTGAGGACACAGCAAGGACCAGCAAGAACACAACAAGGAGGACCTATCAGACGTCCTTTAGCTTAGCAACAACAATATCAGCATAGAGCAGGACCATACCAGGTTCCAGATAAGCTCTAATGTAACTATTGTGGAAGACGAGGGCACATCTCAAGAGACTGTCGGGCCCATTTGGGACAATGTATGAGATGTGGTTCTGGACAGCACCAGGCAAGAAATTATCCAAAGCAGCAGATACTTCCACCGCCAGTACAGAGACTAGCGCTTCCAGCACCTCGACTTCCAGCAGCAGGAGGATTTCAGTGAGGACCATCACTACCTACATAGGAGGATCAATTCGCGAGGGCCAGACAGGGACAACCCCAGAGGAACGGACAAGCTTTTGCAATGGAAGTGGATGACATAGATCAGGAGATTGATGTCATAGCAGGTATCACTCTTGCTTTTACTTTTCCTGCTATGACATTTTTTGATACGGGAGCCACCCACTCATTTATATCATCTAGTTTTATTGCCAAACACAATATTACCTCTACACCTTTACCTAGTTGTATTAGAATTCTCACCGGAGGAGGAGTTGTACTTATTAGTAGAATTTGTAGATCATGTCCTATAGTGATACGTGGCAGAGAGATGAATGCCTGACTCTTAGTCCTTCCTATGCCAACTTTTGATATTGTGCTTGGAATGGACTGGCTAATGTCACCCCCACTTTTTGGGATTAAGGGTATTTTCGTCTTTCCGTAATTAATGAGTAAATGATTGCATGATAATTGATTATTCTCAATTTTCGATGATTTTAATTTGTTGCACCTCACCGTCGTTATGAATTTTGAACCCCACTTACATTCACTTTTATTAAATTGATTCATAAGTCGAACTTGTACAACCTTTCATTGTTTAGACACCTTGGTGCAAGAGTACATTGAGGTATCCATTCCGTTGAACGATACGTATATAAACCGAAATTCTCCTTTAGGTGTAAATTCTATAAATTCTTAGGAGTGTGTAATACAACATCAAAATTCCTGAACCATGGCCTCAGACCATCGAACCAATGCATCTTAGCAATTTCTTTATTAAAATTTCAACCATTGTAATACCCATGAGAAAGCCCAATTCCAGGAAGGCCTTGACCAGACCTAATTCTAGGTCAACCCAAAGTCTACTATGATCATATATATACATAAGTATAGCCTTCTTATTCTTTTCAACCAAAACCTAATACACCCGAGCCCCGAGCGCTGAACGCCGAGCCCCGAGCCCCGAGCGCTGAGCGCTGCCGACCGAGAAGTTCCCGCGGAGACCGACGCAGCCGACCGAGAAGTTCTCGCGGAGACCGACGCTGCCGACCGAGAAGTTCCCGCGGAGACCGACGCTGCTGACCGAGAGTTCCCGCGCGGACTGACTGCTCGACGACCGGAGTTCGACGACCGACCCTGCATATCGACCAGCCTTCCCTGTTCGTGACCATTGCCTCGTAATCGTCATCGTGTCGAGCGTAGGTTAGCTCCTGTCCACGTTCCCATCATTCCCTGCGATGATATACAAGTAACTAGGGACGTATGTATATACGTATTTGCATACATATTGGTATATTGGTGTATATATATAATGTTTCCAACTAATATCTATATACTTGCGTATAAGTAATGTGTAGGTATTCCCTAGTATATCAATACGTGTATTATAATCATAATTAATGTAGGTTAATATATATGCCTACGAACCGTATAATGCTCAATTAGGTTAATACACTTATACATATCTATTATAAATGTAATTAATTAGTATGATGAGAGATTAGTTCATATTAAGTCCTATGTATCACATGTCCAAGATGTCTTGATTGTGACCACGGATATCCCGTAGCTATATCTACCTGTGACCATGTAGCATGATAGTAGACTGCCATATGTACACTGACGTACTGGCAAGATCGTACCATTGACTGTCTGTTATGCACAGCAATTACAGACGCGACCCCTAGTATGATCCTTGATCATTCTGTTGATCGTGTATTAGTGTGATGTCTGATGCAGTATTGTGTTTATGATATATCTATAGGACTGTTGGATCACTCAGACGGTACCTTGGAACCCGGACTTTGGTATTGCCAGCTAAGGACCACAGGCGAGTACATTCTCTGACAGTTTCCATTATGTTGATTATCTCTATAATTCTTGTTGTATAGTGTACATGACTCTGACACTGTTCTTTACACGAGTTGGCATCATTGAGACCTGTCACGAGGAGTCATGATTGGAATCCATCATGCTAGCTGGGGAAAAACGGGAAAGTATTAGTAGCTTATGTGATCATACCCCTTACATGCAGCATTAGCTCACCCACATCTCACGTCAGTGCAGCCTTACCCTTACATGCCTCATCGCTGTTACATTCTGGTTAGCCTGGCCTGTTGGGGATGATCGCTAATCCATGTAATGAGTCATATAGTCCCAAGTCGATCACATGATATACTGATGTTTCACACACTTAGTTAGATGATTCTTGACATGTATCTTGATAGATTGATCTTGTATTTCCACATATTCTAGTTGTTGTTCTTACATACACTTACATACCAGTTCTTTGTACTTGCGTACACTTGTAGTTCTATTCCTTGTCAGATGCATATTGATGATGATGTTCCAGTATTATTCCAGCATTTCTTATTTCAGTATCTTATTTCCAGTTATTCATATCTGTCTTGTATTTCTTTACACTGTGTTATAGTTTTTGTCAATATATGTGGAACTGCTGTTAGAGGTGTATTTTCGTTCCAATCCTGATTGGATATTTTTTCCAGAGAACCTTGAGGATTTCTGTACTATGCACTACGGACCAGGTATAGAAGCAGACTATGCACCAGAGATCCTAGAAGAGACTATGCTTCTAGATGAGACTTTGCCTACAGCTATTTAGATAGTATTTATTTATGCTTGAGACTTATGGAGGATATTGCAGTTTATGTTTAGACTTATGTTAAGTTTAATTGGAGACTTGTGTTGGACAGTTAGACTGTGAGTATCTTTATGTTTGAGACATGGTGTTTAACTATGTCATTTCCTTTTATCTTTTATCGTGCCTTATAGTTGTGGTGATTGAGTTATATTATGAGATTATGGAGATGTATGTTATTGACAGGTGTTTAGTTTTCTAGTATTACTGTGACCTTGACAGCGTTCTACCGCCGATACTGCGGCGTAGGCTGGACGTACCCACACTCTCGTGCCCCTATACCGGGTGCGGGTCGTGACACATTTTTAGTGGTGGCCCATGCAGGTCTAGTTTCGCAAGTTATGCGATATCGTGGTAGTGCGACAACTCAGTTGTACTGCTGCGAGCCTGTGCTAGGATATAGGAAATAGGATCTAGGATGAGAATATGCTCAATCACACTAGGAAATTCTGAACTTCATATTGCTATTCTAATGGATTGCTTCCTTTAGCACTTTAGTGTCCTTTCTTGATAATATCATATCTATCACCTTAATTGATTCTTTGATCTGTATTCAGGATGTCGCCGAATACTAGATCCATGAGAATGGGAGCAGCTAATTCAGAGAGGACTGCCACCTCTCAACCTGACGAACAGATACCTGGAGATTCTCCTACATCTCCTGTTCGTGTGGGAGTGTCTTCAACTAACGGGATTCCTCCTCCACCTATACAGAGGATTGTCCCAACTATGACAGACAACCTTCCACCACCACCGATATCGATTTTTGGAGGAGTGCTCGCTGACGGGGCACAGATGTTCGCACTGATGCAGGGCATGCTAGAGGCCCAGAGAGTAATAGCAGAAGCTCAGCGTATTCAAGCTGAGGCTCAGAGAATGCAAGCAGAAGCACACTAGGCGCAGACCGAACTGATAAGAGAGAGCATGGAGAATGCTCATCAGATGACTCTCCAGGCTGTGGAGAGAGTAGCACGACAACCGCAACATCAAGGTCAGCAACAACAGAGGCCCAGTACCATAGTGGACTTTAAGAGGATGATGCCTCGAGAGTTCAAAGGCACAGAAGGAATACTATATGCTGACGAATGGTTAGAAGACAGAGAAAGGAATTTGCGCTTATCACAGATTCTGGAGATTCTTCAGATAGAGGCCGCTGGCAGTCAGATGTTTGATTTCGCACTGACGTGGTATCGTACAGAGCCGAGAATCGCCGCTGAAGGACTTACATGGGAGGACTTTAAGGAACTCTTCAAAGAAAAATTCTTTCCTGACGTAGCCTTGGGAGCTTTAGAAAGTCAGTTTCATGACTTAGTCCAAGGAGGCATGTCAGTCGACGAGTATGCTGCAGAGTTTTGCCGATTGAGTCGATTTGCGCCATCGATGATTCGAGACCCAGGAGACAGAGCTTGGAAATTCAGAAAAGGATTGAATAGGGAGATCAAGTCTCGTACTTTGGGACGACGTACTGCTACATTTGAGGGTATTCTGATGGATGCCCAGATTCCCGAAGACGACTTGGACCTCAGGCCCAAGAGAGGACGCGATACATCTGGAGCAACAGAAGGTAACACAGGACCAGCCAAGCGCCCACACTTTCAACAACAACATAGGCCATACCAGCAACAACACCAGCAGCAACACCAGCAACAGGCACCAGTTCGAGGACATGCTCAGCAACAGCAACCACAAAGACATAATCAACTCGTTACCCCATGTTCGTATTGCGGAAAGATGGGACATACAAGAGACATCTACGGGAAAAGGTTGGGCACTTGCTTATCGTGTGAATCAGCAGCACATCAGCTGAGGGACTGCCCAACCATTCAGAATCGCCAAGGAGGAGGCGCCGCTCATAGAGGACCAGCCAGAGCACCTATTGTACCAGGAGGCCAGCAGAGAGGACCTCCACTTACATCGTAGCAGGAGAGGTTTGCTCAGCAGCAGCAGCAACAGAGAGGAGCACCACAAGGATGAGCTTATGTTATGACCACTGAGGAGATCGAGCCAGCTGGAGACGTGATTTCAGGTTCAGTTTTACTCGATTCTACTCCAGCACTTGCATTATTTGATTCTGGCGCTACCCATAGTTTCGTATATGTATCTTATGCCCTTAAACATCATTTAGAAACGGGACCATTAGATAGGACTTGCAAGATCACGATAGGAGGAGGTATTATCCTAGTCCGTGATTATTGCAAGGATCGGAGAGTGTTATTGGAAGGCCGAGAGTTGAGCGTGAGTTTACTCGTTATGCCACTTCCGGAATACGATATTGTACTCGGAATGGACTGGCTGAGTAAACACCATGCTTCTATAGATTGTCGCGGAGGAAGAGTAGTATTTCGACCACCAGGAGAGCCAGAGTTTGAGATTGCCAGAGGAACAGAGGAGCGGAGCAGAGGCACTTTTTGCGAAGCCAGGGCAAAAGAAGAAGAGTTACCGCATCCACTTATAGCGGAGTTCCTGGATGTATTTCCAGAGGAGTTGCCAGGTTTGCCACTAGACAGAGATGTTGAGTTATCTATATACTTGATACCAGGAGCGGAGCCTATTTCACAACATGTCTATAGAGTTAACAATAACGAATTGGTAGAACTAAAGAAACAAGTTGAGGAGCTGTAAGACAAAGGTTTTATTAGATCCAGTTCATCGCCATGGGGAGCACCGGTATTATTTGTACCGAAGAAGGATAGCACGGTACGTATGTGCATCGATTATAGAGCTTTGAATAACCTCACTATCAAAAATAAATACCCACTGCCGAGGATAGATGATCTTTTCGATCAATTGAACGGAGCAAAGGTGTTTTCAAAAATAGACTTGAGGTCAGGCTATCACCAGGTGAAAGTGAAGAAAGAAGACATACCGAAGACCGCCTTTCGAACCAGATATGGCCAGTTTGAATTTACAGTAATACCGTTTGGTTTAACCAATGTACCAGCAGTATTTATGAACTTGATGAACAAGGTGTTCCACCAGTACCTTGACAAGTTTGTAGTGGTGTTTATTGACGACATTCTAGTATATTCAAAAACCCCAGAAGAGCACGAAGAGCACCTGAGAATAGTCTTAGAAACTCTCAGAAGAGAGAGATTATACGGGAAGCTTTCAAAGTGTGAGTTCTTTCTTGAAGAGGTTGAATTTCTTGGACACATGGTGACAGGTGACAGAATTTCAGTTAACCCAAAGAAGATAGAGGCAGTGAAGTCATGGACTACCCCCAGCACGGTAGCTGAAATCAGGAGCTTTCTCGGACTAGCAGGATACTACAGAAGATTTGTACAAGACTTCTCCAAGATTGCAGAGCCAATGACTAGGCTGACCAAGAAAGATGTGGAATTTGTCTGGACAGAAGAATGTCAAGCCGCATTCGATGAGCTAAAAAAGAGATTGACGACAGCGCCAGTTTTGACATTGCCATCAGGGACAGGTGGATTCACTATCTACAGTGATGCTTCGGGAAGAGGGTTGGGATGCGTTCTTCAACAATACGGGAAAGTAATTGCCTATGCTTTGAGACAATTATGCCCTCATAAAAAGAACTACCCCAATCACGATCTGGAGTTAGCAGCAGTTATCTTTGCCCTAAAGCTGTGGAAGCACTATCTGTACGGAGAGCGTGTGGAGATCTTCACGGACCAAAAAAGCTTAAAGTACGTGTTTACACAGAAGGAGCTGAATATGAGACAGAGAAGGTGGTTGGAATTGATGAAAGACTTTGATATCTCATTACAGTATCATCTAGGGAAAGCCAACGTAGTCGCGGATGCCTTGAGCAGGTACCCAATGGCTATGTGTTTGACTTCGGATAGACACTTATTAGCTGATCTTGAGAGCTTGGAAATTGAGGTATTAGTTCCAGGAGCTGAGATTCAGATGTGGGGACTGCAGATTCAATCAGAACTGATGGACAAAATTAGAGCGGCACAGTATGATGATGAGACTCTACGAAATATTAGAGCACAAGTTCAGGCAGGATTGATAGACGATTTCACTATTGCGGATGATGGATCCTTACGACATGGCACGAGGATGTGTGTGCCAAGTGGAGAGCTGCGTGAAGAAGTTTTACAGGAGGCACACCGCTCTCAGTATTCGATGCATCCCGGAGCCAACAAGATGTATCGAGATTTGAGGAAGCATGTATGGTGGTATGGTATGAAGCGTGAAGTAGCACGCTTCGTATCCTGATGTTTAGTGTGCCAACAGGTGAAAGCAGATCGACAGAGGCTAGGGGGATTGCTTCAACCTTTATCCATTCCAGAATGGAAGTGGGAGCACGTGACTATGGACTTCGTTTCAGGGCTTCCTCGTTATCCAGGAGGAAATGACGCAATTTGGGTCATCGTGGATAGGTTGACCAAATCAGTCCACTTCTTGCCTTTTAAAGTGGGTACTTCGACGGAGAGGCTAGCAGAGATATACGTACAGCAGATTGTCAGATTACATGGAGTTCCTGTGAGTATTGTCTCAGATCGAGATAGTTGTTTCACTTCCTATTTCTGGAGGAGCCTGCAATCTAGCTTGGGCACTCAGCTCAAGTTCAGTACCGCATATCACCCTCAGACAGACGGGCAGTCTGAAAGGACTATTCAGACTCTAGAAGATATGTTACGCACTTGCGTATTAGATCTCGGAGGTTCTTGGGAGGATCATCTATACTTGGTAGAGTTTGCTTACAACAACAACTACCAGGCCAGTATTGAGATGTCACCATTCGAGGCTTTATATGGACGGAGGTGCCGTACACCTTTATCTTGGGATGATGTTGGAGAAAGAGCCTTGTTAGGACCAGAAATGGTCGTGGACGCAGCAGAAAAGGTGAAACTTATCAGAGACAGACTGCGAGTGGCGCAGGACAGACAGCGGCATTGGGCAGATAGTCACCGTAGACCCCTAGAGTTTCAGGTATTATTTTGATTTGTTTTGTTTGGTTTGTGATTGCTTTGTTTAGGTTGCATATTAAGATCGTTATTCTAGGTTGGCAATTTGGTGTTCCTACGGATTTCTCCGACACGGGGCACGATTTATTTCGGCAGAGGAGGAAAGCTTAGTCTATGATACATCGGGCCCTTCAGTGTTCTTACAAGGGTCGGTGCAGTGGCCTATAGACTAGACTTGCCGCCTACTCTAGATGGAGTGCATAACGTGTTCCACGTGTCGTAGCTGAGACGGTACGTGGCAGATCCTAGTCACGTATTAGATCACTCGGAGATCGAAGTTGGACCGACACTCAGCTATCCTGAACAACCGGTGGAGATCTTGGATCGTAGAGAGAAGATATTGCGGAACCAGACTATTCACTTGGTTCGTGATTTTAATTTGTTGCACCTCACCGTCGTTTTGAATTTTGAACCCCACTTACATTCACTTTTATTAAATTGATTCATAAGTCGAACTTGTACAACCTTTCATTGTTTAGACACCTTGGTGCAAAAGTACATTGAGGTATCCATTCCATTGAACGATACGTATATAAACCCAAATTCTCCTTTAGGTGTAAATTCCATAAATTCTTAGGAGTGTGTAATACAACATCAAAATTCCTGAACCATGGCCTCAGACCATCGAACCAATGCATCTTAGCAATTTCTTTATTAAAATTTCAACCATTGTAATACCCATGAGAAAGCCCAATTCCAGGAAGGCCTTGACCAGACCTAATTCTAGGTCAACCCAAAGTCTACTATGATCATATATATACATAAGTATAGCTTCCTTATTCTTTTCAACCAAAACCTAATACACCCGAGCCTCGAGCGCTGAACGTCGAGGGCTGAACGCCGAGCCCCGAGCGCTGAGCGC
Organism: Iris macrosiphon; assembly: GCA_036927795.1. Lineage (NCBI taxonomy): Eukaryota > Viridiplantae > Streptophyta > Magnoliopsida > Asparagales > Iridaceae > Iris > Iris macrosiphon. The sequence continues at coordinate 318,076,364 of JAYESA010000004.1, forward strand.
TGCCGACCGAGAAGTTCCCGCGGAGACCGACGCAGCCGACCGAGAAGTTCCCGCGGAGACCGACGCTGCCGACCGAGAAGTTCTCGCGTAGACCGACGCTGCTGACCGAGAGTTCCCGCGCGGACTGACTGCTCGACGACCGGAGTTCGACGACCGACCCTGCACATCGACCAGCCTTCCCTGTTCGTGACCATCGCCTCGTAATCGTCATCGTGCCGAGCGCAGGTTAGCTCCTGTCCATGTTCCCATCATTCCCTGCGATGATATACAAGTAACTAGGGACGTATGTATATACGTATTTGCATACGTATTGGTATATTGGTGTATATATATAATATTTCCAACTAATATCTATATACTTGCGTATAAGTAATGTGTAGGTATTCCCTAGTATATCAATACGTGTATTATAATCATAATTAATGTAGGTTAATATATATGCCTACGAACCGTATAATGCTCAATTAGGTTAATACACTTATATATATCTATTATAAATGTAATTAATTAGTATGATGAGAGATTAGTTCATATTAAGTCCTATGTATCACATGTCCAAGATGTCTTGATTGTGACCACGGATACCCCGTAGCTACATCTACCTGTGATCATGTAGCATGATAGTAGACTGCCATATGTACACTGACGTACTGGCAAGACCGTACCATTGACTGTCTGTTATGCACAGCAATTACAGACGCGAACCCTAGTATGATCCTTGATCATTCTGTTGATCGTGTATTAGTGTGATGTCTGATGCAGTATTGTGTTTATGATATATCTATAGGACTGTTGGATCACTCAGACGGTACCTTGGAACCCGGACTTTGGTATTGCCAGCTAAGGACCACAGGCGAGTACATTCTCTGACAGTTTCCATTATATTGATTATCTCTATAATTCTTGTTGTATAGCGTACATGACTCTGACATTGTTCTTTACACGAGTTGGCATCATTGAGACCTGTCACGAGGAGTCGTGATTGGAATCCATCATGCTAGCTGGGGAAAAACGGGGAAGTATTAGTAGCTTATGTGATCATACCCCATACATGCAGCATTAGCTCACCCACATCTCACGTCGGTGCAGCCTTACCCTTACATGCCTCATCGCTGTTACATTCTGGTTAGCCTGACCTGTTGGGGATGATCGCTAATCCATGTAATGAGTCATATAGTCCCAAGCTGATCACATGATATACTGATGTTTCACACACTTAGTTAGATGATTCTTCACATGTATCTTGATAGATTGATCTTGTATTTCCACATATTCTAGTTGTTGTTCTTACATACACTTACATACTAGTTCTTTGTACTTGCGTACACTTGTAGTTCTATCCTTGTCAGATGCATATTGATGATGATGTTCCAGTATTATTACAGCATTTCTTATTTCAGTATCTTATTTCCAGTTTTTCATATATGTCTTGTATTTCTTTACACTGTGCTATAGTTTTTGTCAATATATGTGGAACTGCTGTTAGAGGTGTATTTTCGTTCCAATCCTGACTGGATATTTTTTCCAGAGAACCTTGAGGATTTCTGTACTATGCACTACGGACCAGGTATAGAAGCAGACTATGCACCAGAGATCCTAGAAGAGACTATGCTTCTAGATGAGACTTTGCCTACAGCTATTTAGATAGTATTTATTTATGCTTGAGACTTATGGAGGATATTGCAGTTTATGTTTAGACTTATGTTAAGTTTAATTGGAGACTTGTGTTGGACAGTTAGACTGTGAGTATCTGTCACGCCCCAGTCCCAAAAGTACGTAGGACTAGGACACGTAAGCATGCTAGCCGCATGGATATGGCAACTCCAATATATGGAAACCAAATCCATACGCACGTTGTAATATGAATATAAAATCCATAAGTGGTATAAAATGTAATACAAGTCACAGGGTAAAATCTAAATCTCATCCACCAAAATCATATAGAAATAAATAACCAGTATCTATGAAACTAGATCTCAATAAGAAGTATCTAAGGATGATAGTTGGATGGAAACAAATCCACTACCAACTCGAATAGGAAAGGTAAATACAATATGAGTACAACACCACAACACAATATAAGAATACCAGCTATCCATCACAGCTCGAAGAGAAGACATCCTCGGATCACATATAACCATCCAAATCTGCGCTCCTGCAAATACTCAAGAAAAGATACACCTGGCAGCGGACCAGGTCCTCAGAGGGACGTAACAAGATACAGAAAATACGAGCCAATTTGAATACAGTAAACATGCATATGGTTTAAAAATAAATAAGTACGCTGTACAAGACAATCTATATGAATGCAAATGAGGACAACTTTTCGACGTATGGGCAAGGGTAGGCTACTCGATCTACCTCACAACTCACACACACGTCAATGGACATCAGAAATCGACATACCGCGGGGATAGCGACCAGCGAGACTCCAGAAATTGACATACCGCGGGGGTAGCGACCAGCGCGATACACGCCCGTAGTGCAAACTATATACTACGGTTTACCAGAGTGGTTAAAAGCCCATACGCCTAATGATTGTCCTCTCATGATACTAGGTGTCAAGTGTGTGTCAACATATCTAATATATATAGTCATGACTGAACGAACTACACATGCAATGAATATAACTGAACGAGACTACACATGCAATGAATAAATAGAAATATAAATAGCATGCAAAGTATTGTAAATAATTTGGCAAGGTATCTTGCCTGGGGTCCTGCTGCTGGTATGAATCAGAGTCCAAGTCACAGTCCAAATAGCCTATGTATTACAAATTTATCACGTCAAAAGATAATTTATTTTAATTTATTTAATTCTAGAATAATTACTCTAAAATCCTATTTTAATCTTATTATTCTGATTTTTATGTTAATTCCTAAATTTTGTCCAAAGAAACTGAATTTTATCAACTCGAGACTCATGGCACGCAAATCGAGGCGATCTGTTGACCAAAAAGTTAACCGACACAAACTCAACTTTCATGCATGATTTTCTATAGATTTCAGCGTCAAAAACATGCTGGAATTTATAGCTCGTCTGAATTCAAATTTGTTTGGGAATTATGGCACATACAAATTTTGTATTATGCACCGATGGTTAAATTCTAACCTAGAAGTTCTACAGAATTAACAGTATGTAAATACTTCGAAATAAATTCTGGGAAAAATATATGTCGATGATCTCGACATTAGCTTTCTGAAACTTTAAACGGTTCATGATTCTGATTCCTGGTTCTCCCGAAATCGCGAAAACATCAAAATACATCTATTTTCGGACATGCTGTGCTCTACGAATTTTCCAGAATTTAATACTCGTAATTTAGAAAAAAATTTATATAATCAGAAAGCTAACCTCATTATCGTTCTAACAAAAAAAACTTGAGCGCGTTTGGAGTCCGGAGCTAGGAGAGATCGTCTTTTTAATTCATCATAACTAGTAGAAAATGAGGCTAAATTTATGACGAATTTTGACTATTTTTGGACGAAAAAGAGAGAAATTTGGGGAAGAAAAATATGAAGGATGAGGTATTTATAATGGTGGACACTACTTAATTAAATACGACTAGGATTGGTTAATTTGGATAGGATTATGATAAATTTAAATAAGGATATGATATACATTAAGTTGCTTTCCTAGTAGGTTCAGGATTTGAATTAATTTAAAGTAGAGTTTGAATCTATCTCAATAATTTATAATCTTAAATATAATTAAAGATAATACAAATAATTTATAAAATCTTATTAATATCTATTAACACTAAATTAGCATCTATCTAATATTAAGACTATATATATCCAAATAAATCCTAAATAATTTCAAAAATCTAAAATAACCTAAAAATAATTCTAAATAAATATTTATATAAGTAAATATATCAAGAATTTCATTTGCTAATTAAATAACAGAATACTCTAAAGAAATTCAATATCTATAATAATATAAAATATACACAAAATATATATTTTGGGTGAGGGGGTTTACAGTATCTTTATGTTTGAGACATGGTGTTTAACTATATCATTTCTTTTTATCTTTTATCGTGCCGTATAGTTGTGGTGATTGAGTTATATTGTGAGATTATGGGGATATATGTTATTGACAGGTGTTTAGTTATCTAGTATTACTGTGACCTTGACAGCGTTCTACCGTCGATACTGCGGCGTAGGCTGGACGTACCCACGCTCTCGTGCCCCTATACCGGGTGCGGGTCGTGACAGCTAAGCAAGTACCACGCTTTTATCGATTGTTTTGGAGGAAGCATTCTTTTTAAGGTACCCGGCTAGCCTGAACTTGAGTTTGCACGAGGATCCACATAAATTCTTGATGGTATGCAGCTCGCAATGGGTGATGTTGTCTATCATCCTATTATTTCAGAATCCTGAGATGTCTTTCCAGAAGAATTGTCAGGACTACCCCCAGATAGAGACATACAGTTTTTGATTGAATTAACACCTGGAGCAGCACCCATAGCATCACATGTTTATAGACTAGCAAAGAAGGAGATGGATGAGCTGAAGACACAATTAAAAGAACTAGAAGAGAAAGGTTTCATCCGACCAAGTGCATCACCCTGGGGAGCACCAGTATTGTTTGTACCAAAGAAAGATGGGTCAGTGCGTATGTGCATTGACTATAGAGCCTTGAATGCAGTGACGGTAAAGAATAAATATCCCCTGCCACGCATTGATGACCTATTTGATCAACTTAGTGGAGCCAAGGTGTTCTCAAAGATAGATTTGAGATCGGGATATCACCAGGTGAAGGTACGGAAGGAGGACATCCCGAAGACCGCATTTCGGACAAGATATGGGTACTACGAGTTCTTGGTCATGCCATTTGGATTGACTAATGCTCCAGCTATCTTTATGGACTTAATGCATCGAGTCTTCCATCAGTATTTGGACCAGTTGGTGGTCGTCTTTATGGATGATATACTTGTCTATTCGAAGAGCCACGAGGATCACGAAAGGCACCTGCGGATTATTCTAGAGACCTTGAGGAAAGAGCAGTCATATACAAAACTCAGTAAATGCGAGTTCTTCTTGGACAGAGTCTTATTTCTTGGACATGTTATTACAGGAGATAGAATTTTTGTTGATCCAGAAAAGATCTCGGTAGTCTAGACATGGCCTGTTCCTAAATCAGCAACAGAGGTGAGAAGTTTCCTTGGACTTGCGGGATATTATCGACGGTTCGTAGAGAACTTCTCAAAGATAGCAACACCTATGACCCGGTTGACTTGCAAAGATCAAGAGTTCATATGGACCAATGAGTGTCAAACCGCTTTCGAGGAATTGAAGAAGCGACTGACCACAGCACTAGTATTGACTATTCTATCAGGATCAGGAGGCTATGTGATCTACAGTGACGCATCAGGAAAGGTTTGGGATGCGTATTGATGCAGCATGGCAAAGTAAATTGCATACGCATCTAGACAGTTACGAGTATATGAGAAGAATTATCCAACTCATGACTTGGAACTTGTAGCCGTTGTATTTGCTCTGAAGCTATGGAGACATTACTTATATGGGGAACGAGTGGAAATCTATACAGACCACAAAAGCCTCAAGTATGTCTTCACACAGAAGGAGTTAAATATGAGGCAACGTCGATGGCTCAAATTGATAAAAGATTTCGAGATAGAGCTACATTATCACCCAGGCAAGGCTAACGTTATAGCAGACGCGTTAAGCCGGAAGCCAGCAGCTTATTTCCTAATAACACAGAAGGAATTACTGGAGGACTTGCAAGGTTTTGGCATTGAAGTAATATTACCCGGAGCAGACGGGACACTAGCCAACTTGCAAATACAATCATCACTAGTAGAGAGAATCAAGGCAGCATTGCCTACAGACTCTAGATTCAGAAGATTAAAGAAAAGGACAGAGGCCTGAGAGCAGACAGGACTGCGCATCCATGATGAGGGGACATTACGATGTAGTGATCGTCTTTATGTTCCAAATAGAGAAATTCGACAGAAGCTGATGACAGAAGCTCATAGTTCGATATATTCTATTCATCCTGGGGGCACCAAAATATATCGTGATTTACGACAACACTTTTGGTGGCATGGAATAAAAAGAGAGATAGCTCGCTTTATAGCTAAATATTTGGTATGCCAGCAAGTAAAGACAGAGCACCATAGAACAGCAGGATTATTGCAACCACTCCCGATTCCAGAGTGGAAGTGGGAACACATCACTATGGACTTCGTCACAGGTTTTCCCAGGAGTCCAAGTGGTAGAGATGCAGTATGGGTATGTCACGCCCCGATCTCCCGAAGGAAAATTAGACGTTCCCGCTAGGCGGAAATCACCCTCGCCAGCGCTCCCACGGAACGATCGCTTGACCCATCCGGGCGTGATGCCGCACGAGCGTGAGCCACGCCGGTGCAAGGCCATGGTTCATTGGCTGGCGGTAAGAGTTCTAAGCCACAGAGTCGCACAGATTATCCGAGTACAGCGGAGTCATGAACGCATAGGCGATCGGTAACAGGTTCACTGAGTCGACAAATATAGCGGAAGCATTGAAACACAAGTTAAAGTAAGGCAAGCTCTTTTATTGATATGAACAAGTGTTATAGGCGGCGTATAGCCGAGATTACAAGTCGCTCAAGCCTCTCTCTCTGAAACATAAAGCGTGCTAAATGGCTACAATTGTGGAATGATTGCACAGACGATGTTCAGGCGATGCTCCAACATTATGTCTTGTATATGTGCTTCAGTCCCAGACGCACCGTTGCAAGGCTTCAGAGGGAACTCCTGGCCTTAGCACGTACGAAGGAGGCATCCGCACCGAAGGAGGTTCTCCCGCACCCTTCATACAAACTGTTGGATTATCAGTACATTGAATGCACTCGTGGGGAAGCTACTCGCCCGCTCGACAAATCCAAACACGTAATATAAGTTTCATGCACAACTATTAAGTTGTCTTTCTAGTTGCCTTAGGATCAGTTTTATGCAAACATTGAATAGTCTAACTCGTGTGGCAGTGCATCGTGCGACATAAGAGGAAACACGGCGAGACTTACCAACTTACCATTTGTCCTTCCCTGTCCAAGGCAAACATTGTTAATTTAAGCAGGGGCATGTATAAACATTCAGGAGGCATAGCATATGCAAACACGAGTACTTATTTCAAGATCGTTCAGGTGTTCAGTTTATTTGTTTCATGCGGTACAATATCTCGCACGCGGATAGCCGCTAAGCGAGGATGATTTATTTATCTTTCATTTACAAGCAAGCATGCAACAAGTTAATTACAAGGCGATCACTGGCGTATGCCATAATGGACGGTATAGTCTTGACGAGAATGGTATGCAACGAAGTACAAGAGGCGCTGCAAACCACTCCGTCGAACAAGAGACTATTTAGTCTTTGACGAGAATGGTGTGCAACGAAAGTACAAGAGGTGCTGCACGCCATTTCCGCCGAACAAGAGACTAAGAACAATTGGTCTCGCCCCGACTGGGTCGATGCCAGTGCCCCAGCATCGCCCGCGAGACCGTTACCCTGTGCACTGGTTGTCCATGATCGAACGGGGCCTTGGTTGGGGCAACAAGAGTACAAGACAAGGGGCAAGCTGTTGAGGCAACAATAGTACAAGACAAGATGCATTGCCTGTTTTCCATTCTCTTAGTCGTTCTGAACAATATTATTTATAACAGGGTGTTGGCCAGGCTTATGTTACAAGCATTGAGTCGAGGCAACGTACAAGCAGACAAGCATACATTTCTAAGGAAACATAAGTAAACACGATTGCTCGGGCCCGAAGGTAAGCCGAGGGATAAAACCGTTAGGGACTTAGCATGCGAGGGTCTGAACATATATAAGCAGTATTCCATTTTCCATGTTCTAGCATAAGCAATACCAGTTGGGATTATTCCCTTAGCTAGGTGCGTTGGATTTATTAGCATGCAGGGGGTGAATCACCTAGCGACTAGCATGAATATTCCAGATTTTATGTGTGCTGGTTAAGCAAAGACAAGTTCACCGTAGCCACCCACCTTAGCGATGATTCGCCTCGGTAGAGCGATACGTCAAGCGAGCCTCTGAAAGCCTAAGCCAGAATTCCTTTAGGGGCAAGTCTGGATATCCTTTGCTTCTCGTTTGAGGCAAAGCGGGTCGGAATAGCTGCACTATTGCCGTTTGAGATGGCAGTCCGCTTGAGCGGAACGGGGTGTTACATCCTACCCAACTCAGAAAAAGTCTCATCCTCGAGACTTACTGAGGACAAGCAGTAATCTAGGGTTGAGGCAATCCTAGACAAGTCGTTGTACTTGTTCATTTGGATATTCACTTGCACAAGCTTCGAAATCAGCATATCGCTTAGACTGGATCGTGCGTACTTTCGAAGTGCACTTCTAGCGTGAACACGTCAACCAGCTTAGTGATAGCGAAGTCTTAGCACTCGAGTTTCACCTTTTCCTAAGTCTTGGATGGTGCACTAGTTCAAGGCATCTCCCGAATAGATGCATTCAACCAAACTTAGAGTTAGTGAAAATCGGACAAGCTACTACTGATACTATCAAGGGTTCGCACAGGTTGGCACAAAGGCCACTCGCAGCATACAACCAGACAAGTAATCATATCATTCAAAACGTATTTTGAAAGTATTTAGACTTATTGTTGGAACATCCCATCGAGGCATTGAGAGAGAGCGTGTACATAACCCATGAACGAGCTTTCGAAACAGTGATAATCGAGATAAAGTCCAAAGGCGTAGAAGCCAGGCTCTGATACCAACATGTCACGCCCCGATCTCAAGCAGGCAAATTGGCCGTTCTCGCTAGGCGGGAATCACCCTCGCCAGCGCTCCCGCGGAACAATCGCTTGACCCATCCGGGCGTGATGCCGCACGAGCGTGAGCCACGCCCGTGCAAGGCCATGGTTCATTGGCTGGCGGTAAGAGTTCTAAGCCACAGAGTCGCACAGATTGTCCGAGTGCAGCGGAGTCATGAACGTATAGGCGATCGGTAACAGGTTCACTGAGTCGACAAATATAGCGGAAGCATTGAAACACAAGTTAAAGTAAGGCATTTATTGATATGAATAAGTGTTACAGGCGGCGTATAGTCGAGATTACAAGTCGCTCAAGCCTCTCTCTCTCTGAAACATAAAGCGTGCCAAGTGGCTACAATTGTGGAATGATTGCACAGACGATGTTCAGGCGACGCTCCAACATTATGTCTTGTATATGTGCTTCAGTCCCAGATGCACCGTTGCAAGGCTTCAGAGGGAACTCCTGACCTTAGCACGTACGAAGGAGGCATCTGCAACGAACGAGGTTCTCCCGCACCCTGCATACAAACTGGTGGATTATCAGTACATTGAATGCACTGGTGGGGAAGCTACTCGCCCGCTCGACAAATCCAAACACGTAATATAAGTTCCATGCACAACTATTAAGTTGTCTTTCTAGTTGCCTTAGGATCAGTTTCATGCAAATATTGTATAGCCTAACTCGTGTGGCAGTGCGCCGTGCGACATAAGAGGAAACACGGCGAGACTTACCAACTTACCATTTGTCCTTCCCTGTCCAAGGCAAACATTGTTAATTTAAGCAGGGGCATGTATAAACATTCAGGAGGCATAGCATATGCAAATACGAGTACTTATTTCAAGATCGTTCAGGTGTTCAGTTTATTTGTTTCATGCGGTACAATATCTCGCACGCGGATAGCCGCTAAGCGAGGATGATTTGTTTATCTTTTATTTACAAGCAAGCATGCAACAAGTTAAATACAAGGCGATCACTGGCGTATGCCATAATGGATGGTATAGTCTTGACGAGAATGGTATGCAACGAAGTACAAGAGGCGCTGTAAACCACTCCGCCGAATAAGAGACTATTTAGTCTTTGACGAGAATGGTGTGCAACGAAAGTACAAGAGGCACTGCACGCCATTTCCGTCGAACAAGAGACTAAGAACAATTGGTCTCGCCCGGACCGGGTCGATGTCAGTGCCCCAGCATCGCCCGCGAGACCGTTACCCTGTGCACTGGTTGTCCATGATCGAACGGGGCCTTGGTTGGGGCAACAAGAGTACAAGACAAGAGGCAAGCTGTTGAGGCAACAATAATACAAGACAAGATGCATTGCATGTTTTCCATTCTCTTAGTCGTTCTGAACAATATTCTTTATAACAGGGTGTTGGCCAGGCTTATGTTACAAGTATTGAGTCGAGGCAACGTACAAGCAGACAAGCATGCATTTCTAAGGAAACATAAGTAAACACGATTGCTCGGGCCCGAAGGTAAGCCGAGGGATGAAACCGTTAGGGACTTAGCATGCGAGGGTCTGAACATATATAAGCAGTATTCTATTTTCCATGTTTTAGCATAAGCAATACCAGTTGGGATTATTCCCTTAGCTAGGTGCGTTGGATTTATTAGCATGCAGGGGGTGAATCACCTAACGACTAGCATGAATATTCCAGATTTTATGTGTACTGGCTAAGCAAAGACAAGTTCACCGTAGCCACCCACCTTAGCGATGATTCGCCTCGGTAGAGCGATACATCAAGCGAGCCTCTGAAAGCCTAAGCCAGAATTCCTGTAGGGGCAAGTCTGGATATCCTTTGCTTCTCGTTTGAGGCAAAGCGGGTCGGGACAACTGCACTATTGCCGTTTGAGACGGCAGTCCGCTTGAGCGGAACGGGGTGTTAGAGGGTAATAGTGGACCGACTCACCAAGTCAGCCCATTTCTTGCCTTTTAGAGTTGGCCAATCTACATAAGATTTGGCTGAGTTATATATAAGACAGATCGTGAGGTTGTACGGCGTACCCATCAGCATTGTATCAGACAGGGATTCGCGCTTTACGTCACATTTTTGGAGGAGCATGCAAGAAAGTCTTAGAACTCGTCTAAAGTTTAGTACATCTTATCACCCACAGACAGATGGGCAGTCAGAACGTACTATTCAGACATTGGAGGATATGTTGAGGGCTTGTATATTAGACTTTGGAGGATCATGGGAGGACCACCTACATCTTGTGGAATTTTCTTACAATAATAGCTATCAGGCGAGCATACAGATGGCTCCGTTTGAAGCATTGTATGGAAGGAAGTGTAGATCTCCTGTATGTTGGAGTGACGTAGGAGAACGTCAGATTCTGGGACCAGAGTTAGTGCTCAACACCGTTGAGACAGTTAAGAAGATACAAAAACACTTGCAAGCAGCGCAAGACAGGCAGAAACAATAGGCAGACCTTCATCGTCGTCCCTTGGAGTTTAAAGAGGGCGACCATGTCTTCTTAAGGATATCACCTACTAGAGGCACCATTCGATTCGGAGGACGCGACAAGTTGAGTCCAAGGTATATTGGACCCTTTGACGTGCTAGAGAGGGTGGGAGAAGTGGCATATCGACTTGCACTACCACCTTCACTTGAGGAAGTACATGACGTATTCCATGTGTCGTAGCTCAGGCGATATGTGGCAGACAGCAGTCATGTTCTCGACCATTCAGATATCACCATTGGGCCGAGCTTGTCATATCAAGAGCAACCCGTAGGAATCATTGATCGTCAAGAGAAAGTATTAAGAAACCAATATATTCCTTTAGTCCGCGTGGCATGGAAGCATGGCGCGCCAGGAGAATATACTTGGGAGCGCGAGGACGACATACGCCAATATTTTTTGAACCTATTCGCAGACCAAGGTATAAATTTACTCTGGTAATTTATATCCCCTACCATTCTTAACTTTCTACCATGGCTTAGTTTAATTTCGAGGACGAAATTTTTATAAGTTGGGTAGAATGTAAGAACCCTAATTCTGAAAATCGTATTTCTCTATTATTAATTATGTAATTTATTATTTATAGTAGTTATGAGCTAAATAGAGAGAATAGATTTTATTAGATTTTATTTTGAGATGTTTGAACATTTAGTGGACTTATGGAGCCATTATAAATTTTTCCTAATTTATTCCATGTAGGAGATCCGTTGGACAGTTGCTAGCTCAACCGTATGCACCAATATACTTCTTAGAAATTTCTGTATATATATATATATATATATATATATATATATATATATATATATATATAATTTCTATTTGATATTGGATATCAAACCCAAACCCAAACCCATTACCCGCTTGCACCCTAACTCGCGTAAAACAAATATGAAACAACAGCAGTAGCAAAACCTACCTTGCTCTTCCCTTCTCCGCGCTTAAAGATGAGAATTATCAGCAACAACCCCACCGCTTAATTTCCTTTCATCCGCGCGTAAAACAAACTCCACCACTTCTTATTATTCATCCGCGGGTAAAGCAACCCTCGCGTATATTCATTTCCTTTTCCCGCATGTGACTCATCCCCTACCGCCTCTTTACCTGTTATTACCAAACTCTCCCCAACCGCAATCAAAACCAATGATAGGAAAAAACAGCAGCGGCAGTAATTTCTTAATCAGTAAGTAATCCCCACCGCCTCTTATCACTATATATATATATGTGCTATTATAACTCTTCCAAACCCTAACCCCACTTCTTCTTACAATGAACTAAAACACAATATTGGACGTACACTATACAGAACTTTTGCTCGCCAAGTATAACTTGCCATTGTACTATTATTTACATTCCAGCCAATACATGCATATTTAATTCTGATTATATAGATATTTATTTATGTAGATTTTGGACCCATTTTATGAGACCACCCCAATATTATGGAGCATCATTAGATTTATTGGTTGTGACACAGTTGTTACACGAGTTGTGAGTCTCATATAGATCACGGACTGCGTGACAGGTCTGGCCTCTTGTACGTATTGGTCGTGCGTTAGGGATGACTGCTGATAGAAACTTTGTATACTAGTAAACCTGGCAGTTATTTAGAGGTTTTATCGTGTCATGGATGTGGCATGCTTAGAGCATGGGGTAGGAAGAACAACAAGTAAGGCATTTGGGCTCCTTTATACTTCCCCTAGTTCGTACGGATTTTCCGCTGGAAAAACGGGTGGTTGTGACCCTATATATTGCAGGCGATCTTTGCCGTTCAAAAGATGGTACGCTTGTAGGCCCCTGATTTTCTGAGAGAATCATACCAATCCTATTATGGCCAGATAGCCCACGCGTTGGGAAAGTTGTTCTCAAATTGCATTCACTTAGACGGTTAGGCGACCCAAGGGATGTTTATATTTCAGTACTTATTGCCATGTTATTATGTATCTTGTTACGTCCCTCTGAGGACCTGGTCCCTTTCCAGATATGGACGAGCAGGAGTATCCACAGGAGTACGGACCTGGACCCGATTCTACTTACCAGACTGAGGAGGTCTTACCCTCAGAGTAGCTATGATTATTTCCACTATTTAGAGATTTTGTTACTACTTCAGTATAGTCATTTTTTAGTGGATTTGTTTCCACCCGACTATCAAACTTGATACTTATCTTGGATATCCAGTTATTATTCAGTTCTTTATTCCTACTTATTATTTGTGCTGTGGATGGGATATAGATTCTGTATGACTTATTGTGACAGTATATTACCACTGGTGGATTGCATATTCATATACAGCGTACGTGTGTATATGATTTTCATATATTGGGGTTCATATACATACGGCTGGACGTGTTACGTATTCCTAGTCCTACGTATTTTGGGACTGGGATGTGACATAATCTGTACCCAAAAATTGGGCATGAGTCATGGGTACGTTCATCCTACGCCGCAGCATCGATGGTAGACCGATGTCTAGGTCACGATACTATCTATCACATCTCACAATAATATATAGCATGTCAATGATATCAACTCTACAAGGAGGACAAGATAAATATAAATATAATATCAAATAAATACTCAATCACCATAATATATATATGAAGATGAATGGCACGATAAAGATATGAAAATGATATAAAGGAAGTTCCAACAGTTAAGTCTAGAAATGAACATCTCAAACAATAGCAATAAGACTAAGAGTCTAGCTAACTCAATAATAATATAAGTCTCAAAATAGTACAACTCAGAATATCTCAAGGTGGAACAATCCCAAATACAATATAAATGCTAGGCTCTAAGTCACTATTAATGGATCATCTACTGGAACGTGATCCTCATGAGGTTCCTGGATGTAACTCTCGTCTACTCCTGGTCCATAGTATGTGGGATAAAAGTTTTCAAGATCCTCTGAAAAATGTTATCCAGACAGGATTGGAGCGAAGTACAAGCATTAACAACAGTTCCAATTTTATTGATAAAAACTATAAAAATAGTGAGTAAGGAATATATATGATGGAATAAAATACTAGAATATAAGAAAAACTAGACAGACAATCATCATATCATAGAGAATTAACTAACAATGAGTATACTGGTAATCGTAAGCAGTGAAAGCAGATAAATATGAACACTAGCAATGTATGAACTGGAAATAAAGGAATACAAATACTGGCTAAGTGCCTTGAAATATTAGTTTGCTATGTGATCGACTTGGGACTAGATCAGGCTTGTTATATATGATTAGCTATGATACATGTGAGGTTAGGCTAACCATCTGGTTAGCTATGGTGCGAGTAAAAGTCAGGCTAATCATATATTACAGGCTATGAGGCATATAATATGGCCAGGCTATACCCTACGTAAGATGTGGGATGAGCTATGATGCATGTAAGGTGGGGTGTGATCACATAACTTGCTAATATTTCTCCGTCCCCGGATAGTACGATAGATTCAATTATGACTCCTCATAACAGGTATCTATGATACTAGCCCGTGTATCCACTGTGTCGAGAATCAAATATAACACTACAAACTAGAATTATAGTAATTATTAAAAATAATAGAAACTGTCAGAGAATGTACTCGCATGTGGTCCTCGACAATGTGTGGGGATCAATATCCAAAAATAGCGTCACAATGACCTAAATATGAAATATAAGTGTCAAATGGTGATGTGGAATGGTAATTATTATTAACTATGTTGAAATATGATTCCTAGGCTAAAACTAGGTCTTGGAAGTCAAACTAGGTCAATACCTAGATTTTCTAGACTTTGACAAGGTCAATTAGCCAATATCTAACTAATACTAGTTACTATCATATAATATTTAGAGTATATATATATATATATATATATATATATATATAGTTCTAATACCTAGCCTATACTTCCATACCTTGCTATTACCTTAGTGTTAAACCTATTATCTTGGTATCAACCTCATATATGAACTTGAACCTCTCTCCATAACTTGAATTTCCTGGATACTTCACCTACTTAGCATATCTTAGGACCATGTATAAACTTTAGCTCATAACCTGGTCACCCCAACACCTAGGTTGCCTTAATATCAACAACTGGTATCAACTATGAGTATCCTTACATACTACTTCTGTCATTCTGTGGTATCTTGATATATCACATAAACCCACTTAACTAACTCAACACTCAAGGGTACCAAAACCCCCAAACTTGTGTATCACACACTAACTAACTAGTATCATTTATGATACACTAGGGAGCTAACCCAGCATCACACACCAAGGAAAATACAGTATCAGACTTAATCCCAAATCAGTCCCCAAGTGTGACCTATTGTTGTGTGTTAACTCCCCTCTTCTAATTGCCTACTGCACTTAAGTGAACTTTCCCACCTTGCTGCCTTACCATACCCGAGTGTAACATATGCACCCTCCATCAAATACTTATAGTGGTACACCCTTAGGCCCACCTTGACATATTTAACTACTTACTCACTTACCATTACCAACACAGACACACACTCTAATATATGAAGTCGTTCACCAATTTGCACTGTACTGCCTTGACACGACTGTACTGAATGCAGGTCCCTACTCCCCTCGAACTGTACTGCTGCAACCAGCATTTTACACTGAACACCAATATACACCCTAACACCATCTTGTATCAGTGTTTCCCCCCTTCACTCCTACTGCATCTAACAACCCTCGCAACCAATAACCATACTGATTGCCTGCAGTTCAAAATAAATGCACAGCAGTGCACTAGATTTCCCTTTTTATTACCTGAACCAAACTGTCACCTCTTGCCATTCAATCTGAGGCCCGAGCTCAGTTTCCCTTCTTCATATCAGAGCTCTCCATTTCAGTAAGGCTATAGCTATTACCTTGACTACTACACTACGATGCCATGTCCACCTTAGTTGAACCAAGTGTGGCTTCCCACTCTTGATACTCTAGTATCAGCTAGCTTCCCCATCACAACACTTGCACTAACATTCACACTCTACTATGCAGTGAGGACTGCACACACACACACCCTCCAATTCACTGCACCATCAGTGTAATGCCAACTGACACTAAGGCACACCACCACTATGTCACTCCCCAATGTGTACTGATACAACACATAACCCGACACCCCTCTAGCACACTCCATACACCCTTATGTATGCACAACACACGCACGCACGCGCACGCACGCACTCTCTCTCTCTCTCTCTCTCTCTCTCTCTCTCTCTCTCTAAATAATATATATACATTAACATATATACATATATATCACCAATAATGTTAAGTGTACACAATACACACTCCAATAATCATTTCCTCAAACACCTTGAGTGCATAATTAGGATACTCATGATACACAACCAACCTACATGCCAAAATCTTCAATATTCAACTAATACTAAATATACATATCAAATATAACTATTTATAACTAATATGATTAGTTACAATGAATAATAGAGGAAAAATACTCCAACAAGCATAAAACTTCCAATATGGACACAACTCTATGTAGAAGTCACAATATTGGTCAATAGAAGCTCATTATTCTTCCTAGGGGTAGCCATAATCCATGGGTGGGTTCCTAATAGTCAAATGCACAATAAAAATAGAATTTAGAGAGGAATTTGAGGGTTATATCTATTAGAAGATAATTTTCTAATAAAATTTTAATAGGACACGATTTGGACACAAGCTCCTAGCCAAACTCCTTATTCTCCAATGCTCCCAGAAACCAAGCTCCTAGTGCTCCTTGATGATTATTGGGGAAGGGATTGTAAGTAGTTTGGTAAAATTTGGTGGAGGAATGAATCATCTTGGAGAAGATCACTAACTTAGGGTTTTCATGAACTATTATATGAAGTGAAGAGAGGATCCTCCCTCCTATATAGGGCCGGCCACTTAGTTGGGTTCACTTAGGTTCAATAACAATTAGTCTAGATAAGGGGCTAACATACAACCACCATATATATATATATATATATATATATATATATATATATATATATATATATATATATATATATATATATATATATATACCAATTATTATAAAATAAAGATATATCAATAATAAATAATACAAGATGACAAAAATATTCATATTCTAGAAATATGGTAGTGACACATGTCCTAGACTTCAGTCTTCCACCGAAACGTGTTAACGTTCCGACGAGCTTCTTCACCCTTGGCTGGCCCAACAAAGCGGACAGCACGATTCTTTCGATATTCGAACTCCTGAATCTGCCCACCTTCATGTCTGAATCTGAAGCTCTCCCATACACATACGTCCTCGAGCAGAACATCATATACTGTGCATGTCGTCGATGACCCACAGCTCATCATGAACTGTGTGAATGATGATGCTACCGCCTTAGATTGAGTTTGCTGCAAACTTGATCTCCTCCCTGGCATCGAAATGTTGAAACCAATGTCGCTCCAAAGCTTTGGCAAACCATCCGTCACCAAAATTGGATTCCTAAGGCAACCCCCACCTGGAGACCGACCAATTGTCATGGGACCGACTCAAGGTTTGTAAAAGGGCGGGGCGGCCCGGACCTGGTCAACGGACCAGCCCGCTCCAGCCCACTCCCCCCCTCAAGTCCGGTCTGGGTCGGAGGATCTTACCCGCAAACCCGACCCGGCCTTGCCCGATCTCGTCGATTCATATATATATATATATATATATATATATATATATATATATATATATATATATATATATATATATATATATATATATATATATATATACACTTAAAGTTAAATTAAAAATATATATATTTATACATTTTTTATAAGTTATACAAAAAAAATAAAAAAATAAAATTTTAATTTATAAATATTTAGATTTTAATTTATACTTAAAGTTATATAAATATTGATATAGAGAAATCAAATAAAATTTTCTTACTTAATATTTTATATAAATTTTTAAATAAATTATACAAAAAAAAATTATAACAAATAACTTATAAATTTTAAATTATACAAAATTAACTTAGTAACAAAAAACCTATAAATTTTAACTTGAATTTATTAATATATAAGGTATATCATATAGATTATATATAAAATATATATAAATAAACGTAAAAAATTAAATAAATCGAGCCAGTCCGGCCCGACCGTGAACCGGACCCGGCCCAGATCGGTTCGGCCCGGTCCACCGTAGACCGGGTCACGGGTTCGGGCTGGGTCGGTTCCAATCCTACCGGGCCGGCCCGGCCCGCTCTCTCTACCTTGTTGGGCCCGGACCGACCCGAACCCAGTCAAAATCGGTCAAACGGAAAAGCAGACTGGGCCGGTATGACCCAATACACATCTTGAGGACCGACAGACTGACCCTTAATCTTTGAATCATCACCATTCATCACTGTCTTGACGAATCAAATCCTCCGTATGCCTCAAAATATCTTAAATACCCTCCTTAGCAAGTTCCCGACGATCCACTAACTCCTGTCGAATATCCCTCGAGCCTCCATCCGATGTCTGTGGACCGCATGTACAGCTCAGCGGCTTGAGCCTGTACATGCCACAATATAAATCTTCTCGAGCCAGTTGTTGGAAACCATTCGTAAGCATCCAATCTTTGTCTCCAAACAAACTGCGACAGCCATCATCCCCAGCCTCCCTACCGAAACCAAGTTGTAGCACAAACTATGTACGTGTCATACACCCTTGAGAATGAGCTTCTTACCAAGCTCGGTTGTCAAGTGCACATAATCGATGCCTACAACTGTAGCCGTCTCCTTGTTGCCCATCTTCACATATCCAAACTTGTCGCCGTGGTATGACATAAAGAATCTCCTATATGGAGTGGCATGATACGATGCCCCCGTGTCCATGATCCAATCGCCATCATGACACATGCCACAATATTCCCCTGTGTCGGTTGCTGCGATGATGAGATCTTTCATAGCCATGAGATCCTTGCCACATCCCAGTAACAAAATACGGAGACGGACATGACCAGCTACCTCGTACAAGGTATAGAACGTCGTACGACGATCACAAATGTAACTAGACAAGGGGTGCATACTACAAGCAAGTCACTTAGGGTCGCATAGAATATTTATTATTTTAATCAGTCAAGTAAGAACAGTAATCATAAATTATATATGACAAGGAAGTAAGGCATCCCAAACGTCCTGCCAAAATATTCTAAAAACCAGCTGTAAAAAAATGAGAAGCTGACGAAGTAGCAAAAGTACATGACCATGATCAGCTACAGTCTGATTAATTACAATCATGTAAAGAAAACTAAATGTCTAGATTTATGGCTAACAAGTGCCAGTGGCTAAACGCCTAAAAGAGTAAAATATACAATAGCGAGAAGGAAAGGAGAAACACACTTGTGTCCCTCAGCGATGATCTGTCTGGTGCGTGCCATTGTTCAGGAGGAAGAAAGCTGGATCCTTAGGTGCTGGCTTTAAACTTGGTCATGCAAAAATAGTGGGGTTAGACACCAAATAGCAAGTACCACAAGGGAAGCACGAATGAAGAACCAAAACCAGTGCAACATAAATAATCTTGTCTTATAGTTTTGGTCTATAGCCTATCATGATACGATAATCTAACCCCACAACCAAACAAGGACAAGGGTTAGGCCGCTGCACCATGATAGTCCATGTCCCTAGACTATTTAATGCCACACCCAGATCTTTTGTAGGATTCGACCATCCCCGCTGGATGCGAATCACCACCCAGCACTCCCGCAGGACGATCGTTCCCATCAGGACGTGATGCCGTACGAGTACAAGCTGCACCGGCACAAGACCATGATCCTAACAGGCGAAGAAATAGCTAAGCTACAGAGTCGCACAGATAGTTTCCAATGCAGCAAAAATTTGAACGACACGAATAAACAACCGTTCAATAACTAGTTCACTAAGTCGATATAGCGGAAGCATAGAATAAACACAAGTATGATACATAAACAAGCTCCTTTATTGATAATGAATAAGGTTACAAGCGGCGCTAGGCCAAGATTACAAGACGCTCAAGCTCTCTCTCTCTCTCCCTATCACTTATAAAGGCATGCCAAGCGGCTTACAACTTGGGATGATACATAGGCGATTGTGAGCACCCTAATTTTTTATAGGGCTAGTTTGGTAATTAATAATTTTTTTATTTTAATATTTATTCGATAATTTAATCGAACTTTGGAAACCAACCCCCATGGTTTTAAGATCTTGAGTGCAATACTAGCCTTTTTCTTCCAACCAACCTAGCATGCTGGACTTAGACGAGTCAAATTAGGCTCCTGTCTTTACTGTCCCTGACAAATTCGTAATCTCATGCCTTGTTTTGGTCGCACAACTTTTGTGACACAATTATGAAGAAACGATGATTAATTAACCTTTTTATCGTGGCATACGATTTTAACACGCCACACCAACCCATTAATCCCAACTAAATCTATGCTACGAGCCTAACTGGTCCTATTACGCACATGACACTCGAGTTATGTTATTTGAACCCCCTACATGCTCCCAATTTAATATTAAGTAAAAAATAGAATTTAGAAATTTATTTAATTATTTTAATATTCATTAATATTTAGTAAATATATTTTTTAATTAATATAAATTGGTTGTAGATTATTTATTAGAGGAAATATAAATTTTCTAGAATCTTTTAAAGTGCCTAACTATTTTTGGAAATTTTTTGCATTTAATTATTGGATAAATAAAATAAATAAAAGAAAAGAAAAAAATAAAATAAAATAAAATAAAATAAAAATTAAAACCTACCCAAACCCAATAAACCTAAACTAAAAACACCCCCCCCCCCCCCACGTACACAGGAGCAAACCCCTCCCCCTCTATATATATACATACATATTTATATGTTTACATAACTCAAAACCTAAACCCTAACCCTAATGCCACACCAAACCTCCGACCGCCGTCGGTCGCCCCGCCCCTGCCGACCGCACCTCCGACCGGACCGCCGTCACGCTCACAGCAGCCGACCACCGCTCCCCCCCTCGCGCGCACATATAGCAGCTGCGTCCCCTACTTCGCGCGCAGTCTCCGCCCTCCTTGCTCGTCCGATTTATGTTCCGTCTTTGCTGGTATATTTATAACCTAACCCTCTAGGATCCTTCAAGTGGAACAAATTTAGGCATCCTGGTTTGATCGAAAAATCGATCGGAAGTTGGCCGAAAAACTGTTCGAAAATAGTTCAGAATTTTGATCCAAACTCCCAGGTTCATGTCAATTTTTCTACCATCTCGTTAATTATTTTAAAATATAATTGAAGAAACTTTTTCACAATATAACCAAAATTTTAATTGTTCTTTTAGTTTTTATTGGTTTACTTTAATGGTTAAATTATTCTTGTTCCAAAACGACCAAAAACTTATTTCTAAAATACCCAAAATCTTGCGATATAGGGTGTGTCCCGCCAAACAAGGCAACTTTGTCGTGTGCGAGTTGCATCAAAAGGCGCGTAACATAAACGCGGACATATGGGCTTTCGTAAAACTTGATTTGGATGTGCGTGCACACCGAAATTAACGCGTATCCGCCGAAAAATACCGTATCGACCTTTTTCTGACACTCGATGTAACTTCGTATGTGCTTATCATTTCATAACGAAACTTGCGCCATAGGATTCGCAGCATTACGCTGGTCCTGTGGCCCAAGTTTGGTTCGATTCTAAGAACGTTGATGAAACATTATTTTGTGGGCCCTACGGTTCCACATGACGGGCGATTTCGTGATCGGCTCATCGGAATCCAGTTTTGGATGTCCCGTTGGGTTCGTATCGCCGTTCTAGACTCGTAGATACTAAGTTTGAAGAACATCTCTGGCACATTTTTTAGTACGAAGTGGGCTACATGTGGACCCCGCTTTGACCAAAAACTGTTAATTTTGTCCATATGTCCAAATTGGACTTATGGGTAGTCAATCCTAACTATTTTAAGTATTCTAAGAACATTGGTGATATTTATTTCAGCATCCGGAGGTGTACGTGCAGATTCCACTTCCCCAGGAGTAGTTGACGAAGTTCAAAACCAAGGCAAGTGTACCTTGCCAAACCTGCAGAGACCATGTTATATTACTTTCTTGTATTCTTTTATTATATATACTTCTGTGATGTATCTGTTCAACCTAGGACCGTGAGATATTGCTTAGCGTTCGAACAAGAATTGGGTGTCGACGCCGTACGCGAAGTCGTGCAACGTCACTTAGAGAGTTGATTCCACGATCCTATATTTTTTACGTGCTTGCTTTACCAAGTATGCTATACCGTAGGACACTTGACACTATTTTATGTAACAGAATCTTTCCTGAGATATTCATGATAATTCTGTATAGACTTACAGGATTCGTGACATGAGACTTGCATATTACATGGATATTACTATGACTCACTGTACTAGCTAGAGTTCATGATCTTGCGTTATGGACATGAGACGTCGTTGACATGAGATATGAGGTTATATTGGATGGGGAGATATACACATGCTACAGGCTGATTACATACATATATATTTATTATTGTGGTGCTTTGGCCTCTGTTCCAGAGCTTGGCCCATTACTTGATATTCCTGCTACCGGCTCCCCGACACAAAGCATGTAGTGGTCTCAGCCTGAGTACTAGTGATGCTTTCATTTGCATTTCACTTAGCTGGTTATATAGTTTGCCCTGAGGATCTGTTTATATTTACTTACTGTATTTTATTTGGCTTGAGTGTTTATTGTACCTTGTTATGTCCCCTGAGGACCTGAATCCGGATTATGTCTCCAGGTGTAGACGATGAGAGCTACCCCGAGGTTTACGAGGTTGTTCCGGAGGACTTCTCTTGAGCACACAGTATTCTTACCATTCATTATTTATGCTTAGTGTTCTTGGATATTTGATCTTGTAGTAACTTCTGGATATTGTACTTGGATTTATTTTTCTTTCCATTTTGATGACGGGTTGTTCCCCGTAACATTATTTATATTGCTTTGGTTGGACAGATCATTTTATATTATTGTGACTTGACTTGTCTCTTGTGATTTCGTTACTATTTGTGGATGAGATTAGATATATAAACTATGACAGGTATTCGTAGACCATTTTTATGTATTATATCTTAAGTGTACTCTAACGGGTGCATTAAATTGGGTTTGCCCATTGGAGTTGTGCTACTGGCCATTGCCACGTGGCTAGTCCCTCGATATTTTAGGATTGGAGCGTGACATAATTTTTATGGTAGCCCATGCAGGTCTACGAATATATTGCTTTGTTTTCAACTAAGGGACCTAGCAAGCCTGCGATTAGGATAAGAATAAATTTATAGGATCTCATCCACATATTAACACGTCCTTGACCTCTATATCGAACTCAAACTTAATTTCTTGACTTGCATCATGCTTTATTCAACTGTTAAACCCTACACTGATCCCGACAGAAGAAGAGAAGGCGGAGAAATTCTTTGATAGACTGAGCTTTGAACTGTCACGCCCCAATCTTCCACAAACTCAATAGTCCCTGCTGAACGTGCATCACCACGTTGCAGCTCTCACGCAGGACCATCGTTCTCATCGGGACGTGATGCCGTACGAGCCTGGAGTTGCGCTCGTACAAGGCGATGTTTTCAAACACCAAAGTTATCATCGAAACGACCAAGTTGCAGCGGAAGTCAAGTATTGTGTATGTTTGTGGTATTAAACGAAAGAATGAAAGTGTATTTCAATGACGGGGTTTGTGCGAAACCCGCGCCCTTTGGTTTACAAACAAACTTGTACAATGTAATCCTATACGAGGATGTGGGAGTATAATTTATTTAATCTGGGTATAAATTGCTATAGGTGTCTGATCTGCGGTCGATCACTTTAGCCCTTGGACCACGCGATGTTAAAGAAGTGCCGTGGAAGACAGGTAGCAGCTTCGAAGGTTGCAGGAGAGGGTGGACGCACGATGCCGAAGTCGTCGATCCTCGCTCTTTGCCTGAGCTCCGGGCTCTCTCTCTCTCTCTCTCTCTCTCTCTACTCCTCCTTGTTCGATCTTCTCCAATCGTCGACCTTGGATCTGATATTGGTATTCTTGACCAAATTTTTTGACCTTGTTCCCTATTGATAGGGGTCTCTATTTATAGAGTTTTTGGTGACAGTGACCACTCCGTTGGTGTAGCAACCGAAGAGTGGAAAGTACAGCACCCTTTTACACAACGGTTAAAGTAACCAATGCCTACGTATAGATGATCTTTTGACTGAGCGGGTGACGTGGGTCCAACTAAGGGGACACAACACGTACGGTTGCTACTAAGATCACGGCGTAAAAGCCACGTGGGTAGGTATCCATTGTGTAGAAGAGGTTGGCGTAGAAGCCAAATGTCCGTCACCATGGCATAGAAGCCAAGTAGGCATAGAAGCCGAACAGGCATAGAAGCCGAGTAGGCGTGGAAGCCGAGCAGGCATAGAAGCCGAACAGGCATAGAAGCCGAGTAGGCGTGGAAGCCGAACAGGCACAGAAGCAGAACAGGCATAGAAGCCGAGTAGGCGTGGAAGCCGAGTAGTCGTAGAGACTGAGTGGTCGTAGAGACTGAGTAGGCGTGGAAGCCGAGTGAGCACAGATCCTGAATGGGCGTAGAAGCCGCTGCATATCGTACCTGAATGGGCGTAGAAGCCGCTTGAGCACAGACCCTGAATGGGCGTAGAAGCCGCTGCATACCGTGCTGATGTGGACGCCTTAGCCGGAATTACTGCTTTTGAAGATATAACTAAATCTCTTGCAGAGATTTGCCATCATCTTATGCATTAAATGCGGAGGCATGTTTCGAAGGTCTGCAGGCCTTCTGTGCACCCGTCGCAGAGACGTGTCTTGAGAGAAACTGTCACCGCTCTGTGCAATTAGACGTGGAGACGTGCCTCGAATCCCGTACGAAGTGCAGCTTTTGACGTGGCAGGCGGTTTGTCTGCTGCGGAGCTTAAAATAGCTCATGTTTGCCTGTATAAAACAGGGCGGCGTATTTCCTTGTATGCAAAAGAGCGGTTTATGCTGAGGGGACTCCAGTAAACGACGGTTTGGTGATGTTTTACCAAATCCTCTGCATTAAATGGTGAGATCCGCCATCATACTGTGGGACGCATCCCGAGAGGTCTGCCATCGTTTCCAGCCGTCGTCTGGGTAGCCGTGCATTACCTTTTGTCAGGAGTCAGAGGTCAGATTCACTGCGTGACTTGACAGGTTCATTTCGGGGAAGATGAAGCGTTCCTCGTACGCTATAACGCTACTTTGAGAGCGGATGAGTTTTACGCCATGGAGGCGATGAAGAACTCTGTTCACGCTGGAGCGTCCTGGACGTACTGCACTTATGCGGATGATCCTTTGAGCTTTATTCTTCATGCTGTATTTTAGCGGAGAAAACTCTGTTGTATGTCTGATGGCTCTGAAGGCCTCTGCTTACGCTGCTCTGTATCAAGAGGCTGCGTAGCTCTTCCCAGCGTATTTTTCATGCTTCTACAGTGTACCAAGCACACATCAGAGTAATACGCAGCGAAGCTCTCGATAGGGTCCAAATAAAATGCCACGAAGGCAATGCCATGAAGGCGATAAAATACTCTTGCTCTTTCTCTAGCCCACAAAGGTACTTACAGTTCATACATCATGTCTCGTATATCCAAGCAGCGCCACTACACCTGCGTACGTGAAATAATGCCCACAAACGTGGGTCAGTACACAGTCGTACTGGTGAGCGGGGTAACCCACTCGTCTAAACCGACACTAAGTAAAAAGTGAATGCAAACAGATATATGGTGATCTTTCTAGTTGAATCCTAGATTCATTTCATGGCATAGGGATGACATGTTGAGGAAAGCTGTAAAGCAGTTTAAGCATGCAAGCATTCAACTCAAACCAATCGACAAGCAAACATATA
Source organism: Iris macrosiphon (assembly GCA_036927795.1). Taxonomy (NCBI): domain Eukaryota; kingdom Viridiplantae; phylum Streptophyta; class Magnoliopsida; order Asparagales; family Iridaceae; genus Iris; species Iris macrosiphon. Next base: position 318,102,479 of record JAYESA010000004.1, read on the forward strand.
TCCAATCCGAAGGAAACTAGCATGCAAACCGTCCTACTCAAAGCCCAAGCAACACGACTATCGAACCAACAATCAAGCCTCAACATCCATCCTCAACCAAAACTTACAATCCAAATCTCTAAGTGCACACTCTTGCTGAGGCAAGGTGGCCGCGGCTACACGAAAGCACAAACCAACCAAAGTTAAGCAAATCAACTCTTATCTATATGAAGTCACTGGCAAAGCCAAAAAGGACATATTCCAAGCATTTACGGTGCGTCCTATCAGCCCGGGTAGCAAGCCCCGCTGGAGGTCCCACAATGCATCGTGACTAGCATGAATCAAATATTTCTCTCCGGATCGATACGGTTCCAGTGCCCCGGAAAGCCGTTTCGAGAAAATGCCAAACCTTGTGTACACAGGTTGTCCGTGACATGCAGACACCAAGTAGGTATGACGAGAGGATCGAACATTCTCGCCCCACCAAGTGATCCTAGACTTGTTCAACCAATATCCAACCAAAACATCCATAACCAAATATCCAACCAAAATATCCATAACCATTCTTCCAACATATTGCCCAAGGCACCAAATCTCAAGTTATGCTATAGGCATAATGCCGCTTCTCAATACAGTGTTTCAAATTGGGTGCAACACCCCAACTCAGAACAATCCCATGGCACAATGCCCCAACAATGGCACAATGGCCTCGCCGATGTAGTTTTTCGGTTTTGAACCACAACTGCACGCTTTGCAAGACAAAGCGTCCAAGTGATACTCGTGCAGGGATGCACGCTCACTCGCCCATAATCCCGATATTTCTAATGCCTCAATGTATCATTCCAACTTTCCAAGCATAATCCCAATTATTCAACCAACTGCCCTAAATGTATAATCCAAATCTAGCTCCAACTATCCATACGCGCAAATCAATTCAAGCCACAATCCTATCCAAGCAAACGACGTACACTCCATGCATGCCTCAGTGTAGTGATTCCCAATGTTTCCAGTCCAAGTGTTCAATCCTATAACATATTTTCCATATTATTAGCCATGAAGGAGTAGAGGAGAAGGGAAAGAGCCCACTCACAATGTTAGATCTCGTTAAGCATCATGTCCTGCCGATACAGCCAATCCCTTGAATCCGTGGTCCGATGCAAGCGCGATATACTCAACTGGTATGACCGTGCGAGCAGGCCGTGCTCTAAAAATCATCCGATCGATCGGTCTAAAGAAGATGACATGATCGCTCCAATCCAGCTATCTCAGTACTTCTCTGAACGAACACATGTTTTCCATTGAACTCCGCTAGCCATCTGCACATGAAACCAACTCAATCAATACTTCTTCCCAAAATCCAACAAATTAAATGTAACAAGCATTTATTTTATTCAATCCGACTCAGCATAACGCACCGTGCGATTGCGGGGCATTACATAATATACCACTTAGAAATCAGGTTCGTCCATGAACCGTGCTGGTACTCATTCCTATCACATGTCGCTTGTCCAATTCCATAAGCCTGCTCTATGCAACTCTCATACCCACGATCCTGACTCAGCATCTCACTCTGCTGAACGCTCGTACAAATTTTTATATTCCCACATCCTCCTTGCAGCTCAATACGAATTCTTCGTATTGCTTAGTTTTGGATCGTACATATATTTAAGGCATCCCTAAAATATATGCATTTCAGCCGAGCTTTGCGATAGCAAATTTGGACAAATTACAAGGGTATCTTTATGTCCGAGGCATCCATTTGCTTTACTCCCAATTGAACCAAATCCTTATTTTCATTCCAACATATTCGCTTGAGCACTATTCTCAAATATGATGATTTTCTACCGACTCAATCAGTTCGTGTTCCAACTCAATCTATCCAACTATCTCTGAATTCGTACTAGCAACATCTCCAAATATATCTTATGCACCGAACGATCATCTCAACTGATACTACCCTAACTAGGCGACTTACCCAAATATCAACTTTGCTTAGATCAGCTCAGCCAAATACCTTTTTCTGCCATCTCAATTCGTTACTGGGTGAACATCTATATTGAGCTTTGTGTGATCCACGAAGATTTTGTCGCCACGCCAAAGGGATTGTGTCGCCACGATTTCAACGTGGACACACTCGCCACAATTCTTAGGTTACGCATGGAATAGTTCTTCGCGCTGCTTCCACTGCCTCGAAGCACAGGATATCACCTTCGCCTTCCGAACGAGCAAGCTTTCCAGACTAAGTTCCTATGCATCTTGTAAATCTGAGGCAAATCTGTCCCTTCCAGTATTTGCAAGGATTTGATTCGAACGAGCCGCTGCTTTAACTTCACGAGCTAGTTTCACAGTCGTTTCATATGAATGTTATTCCCTTGCAGGGCACGATGAGTCAGAGGTGATGCCATCTACAAAAATCTGCGACTTTGAATCTCATCAGTTGACTTAGGCCAATCCCACCACCGCTTCGATATTATGGCTGCTTCTTCAGCTTAAGGCTATCCCAAGGGTCTCTCAAATCCAACACTCAGTCAATAAGCCAAATCTCTAACACATACAACCCACATCAGCCCTCGACGCATCCCCAAATACGCCGCCTCAAGGGTTGTTCTATGGGTCTACAATATTCATCTCCGATCTGGCGGGCAAGTCGCTAGGGTCAGCTGTCCCGAAGCTACGCTCGATAATTATAAGTCATCACGATGGATAGTTACTATGAATCATGCTATATCTCATCTGTAGATCCGAGCCATAATCCAACCATTCCATCCAAGCGAACTTCTGAATCTGAGAACTTCATGCACTACCTCTGTTGATCTGTTAACCAAAGGCCGCTTAACCACCTAGAGTCTTGCTATCTATCCAAGCCACAGTTCGAGAACTGCGCTCGTTGAAACCGTCTTCCATCAATCCGTCGTTCTGCCCTGAATCCATCAAATCTTCCGAACTGCCATGTTCGACTTCTCGCACTACCACTTCAATGATTCTCGAAACTCAAGACTTGCTCAAATTCTTATCCGTTTGTCGTATTCCACAATGCACGTCCAACTTACTCAAATAACACAGTGATTTTGCTCAATTTTTGCTCCCATATTTAGCCATCTTTAAAAGTCTGTCCGCTACAATTTTTTTGCCTTTAGTTGTTGCCTCAATCCGTTCACGTCTTTCCGGAGAATCCGTCTACCATCGTTGCACCATTTTGCCCAAAATTCTACTTCCGCTAAACCTGAGTCGACTTCTCGAGCAGCAATATCCAAAATCCTTTAAGCACGTTCGAATCATCGCATTGCTCCTCCAACCCAAGACCGTGTTTCATTGCTCAACTCTCTCTTTGCATTCAATTGAATGTTCCACTGAACTCCCAAATCGTGCAAGCGAAATCCGATATTCAACTTTCCATTCGACTATCTCAACTGTTTCCAATACTTGGTCTACCTCAATCCTTCAAATTTCCAAACACTCTTTTCATCTGTTTGTTCCGATCTCGTCCATCTCTCAAGTCCAACGATACTTCCATTTGCACAAGTCCGTTCTCGATTGCTCAACTCAATATTCGTTTGCTCCATTTTTCATTCTTTCCAACTCAACCGATGTGCACCAACCAACTTACATTCCCATTACCCAAGTCCGTTCAGGCAATTCCTATTGATGTCTAACCAAAGTATTTCAATGCCTTGCTCACTATGTGGTATCCCATATACCACTCTGAATCAAGTCGCTACTCGCATTACGATTTCCTTGCACTGATCCAAGATCCGTTCGAACCATCCCTTGTGCGTGATCCTGCCATTTCCAACTTAAGTCTGACACCAAACTCAGCCAATTCTTTAACCATCCAACTCTTTCCATCAATCTCGTTAGGCAACTTGCGCAAGGTTCCATTCTCGATACTCCCAGCTATTCTCAAACCGTCTGATACTTTCGCAACACGAGCAATCCCGTGCAACGATCTCTTCCAAGTAATCCAACCTAATATCCAACTGTTCCACACATTTGTTGTACGAGCAACTCGTGCAATGCTATCCTGATATTTCCAAGCCAAACTCAAACCTGCTTAACCGTTGCGCCACACGAGCAACTCGTGCAACGATCCATTCTCATCCAATGCTTCTACTCACAACATGCCGCATAACCAATCTCGTATGCCAACCAACTGATCCACTGATGCAATCAGAAATTCCCTGAACGATAAGCTAAGCCAACCCAACGACAGCTCTTAACTTGTTGCACAAATGCAACAACGCCACCCAACTTGCTGCACGAATGCAACAACGCCTAACGAGGCTAAGCGATCTACCGAAAACCAATAAAAGCAATGCAACAAAGAACAACATGCAGCCACAACCAGCAATATATAGATTTATTGATGAAACATCCAATGCGGCACCGAGTAGAGCCAAGAGCTAAATGATACGCAGAAGCTATTTAGAGTTTGTGATGAAACGAAGGACCAAGTCCGAGAAAATGAACCAGGCGCTCTGATACCAATTTGTCATGCCCCAATCTTCCGCAAGCTCAATAGTCCCCGCTGAACGTACATCACCGCGTTGCAGCTCTTCCGCAGGACCATCGTTCTCATCGGGACGTGATGTCGTACGAGCTTGGAGTTGCGCTCGTACAAGGCGATGTTGTCAAACACCAAAGTTATCATCGAAATGACCAAGTTGCAGCGGAAGTCAAGTATTGTGTACCAAGCACACATCAGAGTAATACGCAGCAAAGCTCTCGATAGGGTCCAAATGAAATGCCACGAAGTCAATGCCACGAAGGCGATGAAATACTCTTGCTCTTTTATCTAGCCCACAAAGGTACTTACAGTTCATACATTATGTCTCGTATATCCAAGCAGCGCCACTACACCTGCGTACCTGAAATAATGCCCACAAAAGTGGGTCAGTACACAGCCGTACTGGTGAGCGGGGTAACCCACTCGTCTAAACCGACACTAAGTAAAAAGTGAATGCAAACAGATATATGATGATCTTTCTAGTTGAATTCTAGATTCATTTCATGGCATAGGGATGATATGTTGAGGAAAGTTGTAAAGCAGTTTAAGCATGCAAGCATTCAACTCAAACCAATCGACAAGCAAACATATATCCAACCCAAAGAAAACTAGCATGCAAACCGTCCTACTCAAAAGCCCAAGCAACACGACTATCGAACCGACAACCAAGCCTTAACATCCATCCTCAACCAAAACTTACAATCCAAATCTCAAAGTGCACACTCTTGCCGAGGCAAGGTGGTCGCGCCTACACGAAAGCACAAACCAACCAAAGTAAAGCAAACCAACTCTTATCTATATGAAGTCACTGGCAAAGCCATAAAGGACATATTCCAAGCATTTACGGTACGCCCTATCAGCCCGGGTAGCAAGCCCCGCTGGAGGTCCTGCAATGCATCATGACTAGCACGAATCAAATATTTCCCTCTGGATCAATACGGTTCCAGTGCCCCGGAAAGCCGTTTCGAGGAAATGCCAAACCCTGTGTACACAGGTTGTCCGTGACATACAGACACCAAGTAGGTATGACGAGAGGATCGAACATTTTTGTCCCACCAAGTGATCCTAGACTCGTTCAACCAATATCCAACCAAAACATCCATAACCAAATATCCAACCAAAACATCCATAACCATTCTTTCAACATATTGCCCAAGGCACCAAATCTCAAGTTATGCTATAGGCACAATGTCGCTTCTCAACACAGTGTTTCAAATTGGGTGCAACACCTCAACTCAGAACAATCCCATGGCACAATGCCCCAACAATGGCACAATGCCCTTGCCGATACAGTTTTTTGGTTTTGAACCATAACTGCACGCTTTGCAAGACAAAGAGTCCAAGTGATACTCGTGCACGGATGCACGCTCGCTCGCCCATAATCTCGATATTCCCAATGCCTCAATGTATCATTCCAACTGCCCAAGCATAATCCTAATTATTCAACCAACTGCCCCAAATGTAAAATCCAACTCTAGCTCCAACTATCCATACGCGCAAATCAATTCAAGCCACAATCCTATCCAAACAAACGACGTCACTCTATGCACGCCTCAGTGTAGTGATTCTCAATGTTTCCAGTCTAAGTGTTCAAGCCTATAATATGTGTTCTATATTATTAGCCATGAAGGAGTAGAGGAGAAGGGAAATAGCCCACTCACAATGTTAGATTCCATTAAGCATCATGTCCTACCGATACGGCGAATCCCTTGAACCCGTGATCCGATGCAAGCACAATCTACTCAACTGGTATGACCCTGCGAGCAGGCCGTGCTCTACAAATTATCCGATCGATCGGACTAAAGAAGACGGCATTATCGCTCCAATCCAGCTATCTCAGTACTGCTCTGAACGAACACATATTTTTTATCGAACTTCGCTAGTCATCTGCATATGAAACCAACTCAATCAATACTTCTTCCCAAAATCCAACAAATCAAATATAACCAGCATTTGTTTTATTCAATCTGACTCAGCGTAACGCACTGTGCGGTTACGGGGCATTACATGAACTACAAAGACAGATTGGCATAGTTGCACCTACTTTTTATACGGACGTCCTTGTAGCAGCTCGATGCATGGAGCGCATCCATGGGAGGGAGTCCAGCTAGAAGAGACCGTACGCATTAGTCCACCATAGAGAGCAGTATCATGAGCCCCATCCCTTCCTACTTGTCACTACTGTGGCAAGGTAGGTCATTGTGAGAGAGAGTGCAGACGTAAATTGGGATTATGTTTAGCTTGCGGATCCAGTCAGCATTCAGCCAAGGATTGCCCTGAGCACCGGGGAGGAACACCAATGGTTCACCGACTAGCTTTACCAATACCGAAGCAAGTCCAGCAGCCACGTCGATCAGTTTATCCAGCACCAGGAGCATCACAGGCGAAAGATGGAGGATTCAGACTACCAGCACCGGGAGGATATCAGCCAAGGCCACCCTTAGCACTACAGGCAGCACTCTTCCAGCAGGCCCAACAACAGCAGTGGGCACCACCACAAGGACGTGGTTAGGCTTTTGCAATGACAGTGGAGGAGGCACAGACTCGTGGAGTAGCGAATATGGGTAAGATTTAGTTTTATCATAGCCAGCTATAGTAACGAATATTCCTAGTAATACTTTAGCACGTGCATGTTAGTTCCATTCCTTGGCCTATACCTAATATTATGTTAGAATTAACTTGTTAGTCTAGATTAGTAATATGTTAGTGGTACCCAAGTTTTCATAAGCTGTAGTTGATCCTCGCTCTAATTAGACTCATTTACCCTTGAGTTACTTTTCTCTCATTGCGTAGGAAAAAAAAGTTTTTATTGCTTCCCTACGTGTTCTGCTTGAACAAAACCCTCACCCTTACTTCCAATTTTTCCTTGTTCATGGTCCTTTATCCTTTATGTCGTGTTTCAACAAATGTCATACAACCGCGTCATCTCTTCTGGAGCAAACCTTTCCTGACCGGTTATGTTTCATTTTTTTTAATTACGAGGATGCAATTCCTTTAAGGTGGGTAGATTGTGAGCACCCTGATTTTTCATAGGGTAAGTTTAGTAATTAATAATTATTATTTTTATTTTAATATTTATTCGATAATTTAATCGAACTTTGGAAACCAACCCCCATGGTTTTAAGATCTTGAGTGCATATTGTCCTTTTCCTTCCAACCAACCTAGCATGCTCGGCTTAGACGAGTAAAATTAGGCTTCCGCCATTACTGTCCCTCACAAATTCGCAATCCCATGCCTTGTTTTGGTCGCACAACTTTTGCGACACAATTACAAAGAAACAATGATTAATTAACCTTTTTATCGTGGCGTACGATTTTAACACACCACACCAACCCATTAATCCCAACTAAATTCATGTTATGAGCCTAACTGGTCCTATTACGCATATGACACTCGAGTTGCGTTATTTGAATCCCCTACATGCTCCCAATTTAATATTAAGTAAAAAATAGAATTTAGGAATTTATTTAATTATTTTAATATTTATTAATATTTAGTAAATATATTGTTTAATTAATATAAATTGGTTGTAGATTATTTATTGGATGAAATATAAATTTTCTAAAAAAAATTCAAGTGCCTAACTATTTTTGGAAATTTTTCGCATTTAATTATTGGATAAATAAAAGAAATAAAGGAAAAGAAAATAGAAAATAGAAATTAAACCCTACTCAAACCCAATAACCCAAACCCTACCCAAACCCAATAAACCTAAACTAAAAACACCCTCCCCTCCACGTAGACAGGAGCAAACCCCTCCCATATATATATATATATATATATATATATATATATATATATATATATATATATATATATATATATATATATATATAACTCAAAACCTAAACCCTAATCCCATACCAAACCTACGACCGCCGTCGCCCCGCCGCCGCCGACCGCACCTCCGACCGAACCGCCGTCGCCACGCCGTCGCGCCCACAGCAGCCGACTGCCGCCGCCCCCTTGCGCGCACACACAACAGATGCGACCCTTACTTCGCGCGCAGCCTCCGCCCTCCTCGTTCGTCCGATTTGCGTTTCGTCTTCGCTGGTACGTTCATAACCTAACCCTCTAGGATTCTCTTCAAGTGGAACAAATTTAGGCACCCCGATTTGATCAAAAAATCGATCGAAAGTTGGCCGAAAAGCTGTTCGAAAATAGTCCAGAATTTTGATCCAAAATTCTATGTTCATGTCCAATTTTCTATCATATCGTTAATTATTTTCAAAGTATAATTGAAGAAATTTCTTCACAATATAACCAAGATTTTTACTGTTTTTTTAGTTTTTATTAGTTTTCTTTAATGGTTAAATTATTCTTGTTCCAAAACGACCAAAAACTTGTTTCTAAAATACTCAAAATCTTGCGATACGGGATACGACCCGCCAAACGAGATGACTTCATCGTATGCGAGTTGCATCGAAAGGCGCATAACGTAAACGCGGACGTGTGCACTTTCGTAGAACTTGATTTGGATGTGCTTGCACACCGGAATCAACGCGTATCCGCCGAAAAAATACCGTATCGACCTTTTCTGATACTCACTGTAACTTCGTGTGTGCTTGTCGTTTTGTAATAAAACTTGCGACATAGGATTCGCAACGTTACTCTGGTCCTATGACCCACGTTTGGTTCGATTCTGAGAACGTTGACGAATATCATTTTGTGGGCCTCATGGTTCTACATGACGGGCGATTTCGTGATCGACTAATCAAAATCTAGTTTTGGATGTTCCTTTAGGTTCGTATCGTCATTCTAGACTCGTAGATACAAAGTTTGACGAATTTAGAGAACTTAGTCTCTGGCATAATTTTTGGTGTGAAGTGTGGCCTCCGCTTTGACCCAAAACTGATAATTTTGTCCATGTGTCCAAATTGGACTTACGGGTAGTCAATCTTAACTATTTCAAGTATTCTGAGAATATTGTGATATTTATTTCAGTATTCAGAGGTGTACGTGCAGATTCTACTTCCCCAGGAGCAGTTGATGGAGTTCAGAACCAAGGCAAGTGTACCTTGCCAAACCTGCAGAGATCCTGTTATATTACTTGCTTGTGTTCTTTTATTATATATACTTCTGTGATGTATCTGTTCAACCTAGGACCGTGAGACATTGCTTAGGGTCCGAACAAGATTCGGGTGTCGACGCCGTATGCGGAGTCGTGCAACGTCACTTAGAGAGTTGATTTCGCGATCCTATATTTTTTACGTGCTTGCTTTACCAAGTATGCCATATCGTAGGACACTTGTCACTATTTTATGTGACAGAATCTTTTCTGAGATATTTATAGTGATTCTGTATAGGCTTACATGATTCGTGACATGAGACTTGCATATTACATGGATATTATTATGACTCATTGTACTAGCTAGAGGTCATGATCTTGCGTGTTATGGACATGAGACATCGTGGACATGAGACATGGGATTACATTGGATGGAGAGAGACACACAGGTACAGGCTGATTACATACATATATATATTTATTATTATGGTGCTTTAGCTCTGTTACAGAGCTTGGCCCATTACTTGATATTCCTGCTACCGGCTCCCCGACACAGAGCCTGTAGTGATCTCAGCATGAGTACTAGTGATGCTATCATTTGTATTTTACTTAGCTGGTTACATAGTTTGTCCTGAGGATCTGTTTATATTTACTTACTATAATTTATTTCGCTTGAGTGTTTATTGTACCTTGCTATATCCCCTGAGGACCTAGACCCGAATTATGTCCCCAGGTGTAGACGAGGAGAGCTATCCCGAGGTTTACGGGACAGATGCTACTATTGGAGACGTACATGTTGTAGAGGACGAGGTTGTTCTGGAGGACTTCTCTTGAGCACACAGTATTCTTACCATTCATTATTTATGCTTAGTGTTCTTGGATATTTGATCTTGTAATGACTTCTGGATATTGTACTTGGATTTATTTTCCTTTCCATTTTGATGACGGATTGTTCCCCGTGACATTATTTATATTACTTTGGTTGGACAGATCATTTTATATTATTTTGACTAGACTTGTCTCTTGTGATTTTATTACTATTTGTGGATGAGATTAGATATATAAACTGTGACAAGTATTCGTAGACCATTACTATGTATTACAGCTTAAGTGCACTCTAACGGTTCCATTAAATTGGGTTTGCCCATTGGAGTTGTGTTGCTGGCCATTGCCACGTGGCTAGTCTCTCAATATTTTGGGACTGGGGCATGACAGCGATGTTCCAATATTATGTCATGTATATGTGCTTCAGCTCCGGACGCAATACTCCAAGGCTCCAGAGCGAACTCCATGCCTTAGCGTGCACGAGGGGACACTACGCACCAAACGAGGTTCTTTCGCACCATGCAAATAATCTGGTGGGTTATCATTACATGAATGCACTGGTGGGGAGGCTTCTTTCCTGCTCGACAAATCCAAATACGTTATATAGGTTCGGTGCATCATCTATTAAGTTGTCTTTCTAGTCTTGCCTTAGGATCAGTTTTATGGCAATGATGTAAAGCCTAACTCGTATGGCAGTGTGCCGTGCGACATAAGAGAAATACGATAAAACTTACTAACTTACCATTGTTCCTTCCATGTCCAATGATACAACCAAGTTAACCAAGCATGAATATGTATATAATGACTTAGAACTTGCATAAGAAAAATACAAGTATCTCGAGCGTGTTTCTGATTCAGGTGAACGATATACTCAGATATATGATACTCAGGTAACTTTGTTACTTCGATTGTTAAAACACATGATACTCAGTCTGTTCAAGTATGTTATATTCAGATATATTCAATGCAAATGACTCGCGCGCGGATTGCTGCAACCGAGCCAACTTAATTTATATGAAGGTAACTGGCATAGCCATAAAGGACTTAGTCTCTCTCAGGACTGAGACTTTCGTTGAGATAGATGGGTAAACAAGCGTACAATGCCATACCTTAGGCCCTCTACCAATATTTGTGTCGCCCCAAACCAGCGAAGCATCCTGACTGTTTGATCGCGCAAATACCCTATAATTTTTCCTAGGCCGGCATGATCCCAGTGCCCCGGTGATTCATCCGAGTAATCCGCATTCCTCGTGCACAAGCTATCCGTAACCATTTATGATTCTTTTCTTTATCTTTATCTTATCTGTGCAACATCGATGGTTGTAGATGTGGTAGGTCATTACCCTCTACAAGTTATCCCGAGCGATTCTTGGTTATTGACTGGGTTGGCGGCTCTCCATGCAGCGCGGTTAGCGAGCCCCGCTACACGTCCCCGACATACCCGTCTATAATCAAACTTCACTTTCAATCTTGCTTATCAATTCTTCATCTTTTCAATCTTGCATTATGCAGTTTTCGGTACGAGAAACTGCCTTGGCGAGCGTTTTCATGTTTCCATTACTTGGCTCGAAAATGACTATTTTGATAGTCTTCCTGCCTCCAGTGAGTGAACCATAATTGAGTAAAGTACAACAATTTATGGGATGAATCCATTTGACAAGCATTAAAATGAGGCGAGTGGGTACTAGTTAACACGTACAGCAGGCAAGCATTGTATAAGTACGAAACATAAGCATTATAAGAAACATGCGGCATACTCTACTAGAAACATCAACCGTTACACTAGCACGATCTAAGGGCAGTGCGAGGAACCATATATAATCCAAGTTTTATTTCCATGTTCTATACAAATAATACAAGATGAGATTATTCCCTCAGCTAGGTGCGTTGTATTCTTTATTAGCATGCAAGGGCGATTCACCTAGAGACTAGCATATATCTTCCATGTTTTATGATGTACAGGCTAAGCAAAGACAGGTTCATCGTATTAGCATTGATTTGCCTCGGTCGAGCGATACTTCGAGCGGCCTTTGAAAGTCTAAGTCTGAACTCCTAAAGGGCCAAGTCTGAAATTATTTGCCTCAAACGAGTCTTCTCGCTGAGCAAAGTGGACCGTATCGTTGCACTTGCGTCGTTTGAATCGGCTATCCGCATTGATGCGGAACGGGTCATTACATTATAAACCACTCAGAAAAAGTCTCATCCTCGCGACTTCTTGAGCGTAAATTATTCTATCGCACACTGTCGTATCTAACTCAAGCATATTACTTTGTATCCTTAGACCCGTTCGAACATAATTTTCTACTCATTCCTCATTCTATGTTGCATGTATTCTGGGTATGTTTCAATGAATGACTCTATCATTCAATTTGAGCTCTGACTCGGTCTCTACTGCGAGTCTGGATTATGCACATATTCAAAGCGTCCTCCAAATATATGTATGTCAACCAGCTTAGCGATAGCGAAGTCTTTGCACTCGAGTTCAACATATCACCGAGTCTTGGATCGTGCACACGTTCAAGGCGTCCCTCAAATATATGCATTCAACCAAACTTAAAAATTGTAAAATCGGACAAGTTACTTGAGAAAATCTTAAGTGTTCTCATTTATGAATCACCATAATAACTCAAACGAGGTCAATCAAAATCTAAGTCATTTTCTATCCAACCCAAAAATTAAGTATTGCACAACCGTCAAGCACGATCTATCCGACCAACTGACTAGCGTCCAAGTCCTATCACCCATTCCGTTCATGTCAAACATAGCACACTCTTACCGTTTTAATACTAACTCTAAGTCTTGATGCCCCAGTTCTATGACTTGCTCAAGTAATACTCTAAAGTAGGTCACACAAGTTCTTTCACTCGGCATAAAGTCGTCTGCCTATTCGCTATGTCAGCTCACAAGGTCATAGGTACATTACAAGTTCATGATTCTTATCGAGTAAATTTATTGCATGATACTTGTCCCAAATTTCTAAGGTCAAACCATTATTCTTTCGTACGGGGTATTCTACCCAAGCTCGTTTCACTCAGATTTCTAAACATCGAGCATAGATCATCCTATCCACATCAGCACATTTGTTTGCACAAGGTCTGTGTCCGTTTAGCAAAACTATTCCTAAGACACATTCATTCAATTGAATCCACGATATATCCATGTCGCAGGTCAAACCTAGCAATTTGCATAGTCTATCTCCTCCATTATGTTTGATATAATTCAACTATCCATTCTTTTCTAAGCCTAGACTACCAAGTCATGATCATATTCTAAATCTTCGATCTCAATCATAAACTCTAAGTCGTCCAACACGATTCACGTATCCGTTCACAAAACCATCAAGCCTATCTTACTTCATGTTCTAAACTAACTCCTTATTGAAGCACTTTCGATTTACTTGTATCATGAAACTTGCCTTATCGTGTCGAACCACAAGTCAAGACGATCCATCAATTGTCACGCTCTAGTCTTCCATAAGTTCAATTATCCCCGCTGGACGTGAGATCACCATGCCAACGCTCCTGCGGATAATCGTCCTAATCTGGGCGTGACGTATGCGCGAGCATGGAGTTGCACTCGTACAAGACAAGAACGTCAACATTATAGTTATCATCGAAAATATCAAGACCCTTATCGTTATACTTTATTTCATCCAAGTTATACATTGATCCACCAAGTTATATTCATCTAGTAACCGTTCATACCGTGACCATAATTCGTCTAGCCAAATCATCCAACTTTAATGCTACCGTTCGATTAATCCACAGTCTATTTCTAGCATTCCTCAAACAACTAAGTTCAAATCTCATGCCAAAGTCTATTCACTTTTAATACGTTCCATTTTATCTAGTTCGTCTTAATAATCATCGAACATGTTCCCGTGAGTTCGACCATCCCCGCTGGACATAAGATTATCACGCCGACACTCCAACGGGATAATCGTTCTCATCTAGGCCTGATGTCGAGTGTTATCTTGCAAACTAGATTCAAGATCATTTGTCCAAATCAAGATTAATTCTATTATCGCTTATCTCATTCATTGAACCTTAAATTTGCTAACTTGTACCAATCCATGTTATCTTTCAATTTATCAATATCGTATCAAGTCTTATTCAAATCCGTACAATAACATCTATACTCAAGCTAAATTTTAGCGAGCGATATCCTACTAAATTCTAAATTTTTTATGTGCACTATCATTCCTTTGCGTCATTATTTTAATTATACTAACTCCAATTGCATCCTCGATTATTCTATCTCAAACTCAAATTTTAATCCATTTGATTCGATTCAAAATCGCTCGTACAATTTCTTTGTTTTCTTCGACCCATATATTAATTATATTACCTTGAATCCCCATTCGATATAAGCCTTATCACTTATTCAACATATTCTAACTCGTTCGAATCAAATCTCGCACAATCCCTTCGAATTTGCTTACTTGATAGGCATTAGTTATACTAAGGCTTTACACAATCACATCGCTTGTGGCTAGACTCGTTTGTTATCCCAGAATCCTCAATTTGCTTGAATATTTCTAAGATAATCAATACACCACTCCGGTTTGAGCTATACTCTATGAATCATCAAATCGCTTATTTATTTTTGAGCTATCATATATACCACTCAGAAATTGACTCATCCAATTAAATCCTCAATCATGTTCGCATCAATCCATCTAACTCGTTCCTTAAAACTCATGTGTGATCCCTAAGCATCGTCTTGATAATCTTTGTCTCGTAAATACCCCTATCGATAGTCCTCCATACAAACTATATTTTGAGTCGTAACTTATCGATACGAATAACCATTGAAACTATATTATGAAACCCAGGCACGACTCCCTAGATTTGCCTTAGCTATATTATATAATATTTCTATTGATAGACATTCTAAGTCTAACTTATCTTATTCGAACGATATCCCAATCTCGCTCGCAACTCACTAGCACCAAGGGTCTTGGCTCGAGATACTCAACATAACTTAGCCGAAAGGCTGTGTGCATAGCTATCTATTCGAATGATATTCTATCTTTCCCACTAACCCGCTTGGTAATCACGTATAGGTATTCGGGTTCGCATATAACTTGCAATTTCAAGCATGAGTCTATATCCCACGAGGTCTTACTCAGTTTGACACAAAGGCCTTCGCATAACAATCTCGTTCAAGCAATCATATCATTCATATGCACTTTTAAAAATATTTAGACTCATTGTATGGAACATCCCAACGAGACAACGAGAGAGAGCGTTTTGTACATAACCCACAAACAAATTTTCAAAACTGAGAGATTCGATACGAAGTCCAAGGACATAAAGTTATGCTCTGATACCAATATGTCACGTCCCGATCTCCCGCGGGATTCGACCGTCCCCGCTGGATGCGAATCACCGCCCAGCGCTCCCGCAGGACGATCGTTCCCATCAGGACGTGATGCCACGCGAGTACAAGCTGCACCCGCGTAAGGCCATGATCCGGACAGGCAGAGAAATGGCTAAGCCACAGAGTCGCACAGATAGTCTCTAATACAACAAAAATTTGAATGATACGAATAAACACCTGTTGGATAACTAGTTCACTAAGTCGATATAGTGGAAGCATAGAATAAACACAAGTATGATACATAAACAAGCTCATTTATTGATAATGAATTAGGTTACAAGCGACGCTAGGCCTATATTACAAGATGATCAAGCTGTCTCTCCCTATCACTTATAAAGGCGTATCAAGCAGCTTATAACTTAGGATGATACATAGGCGATGTTCCAACATTATGTCCTGTATATGTGCTTCAGCTCCGGACGCAATACTCCAAGGCTCCAGAGCGAACTCCACGTCTTATTGCGCACAAGGGGACACTCCATACTGAACGAGGTTCTTCCGCACCCTGCAAGCAATCTGGTGGGTTATCAGTACATGAATGCACTGGTGGGGAGCCTTCTCTTCCGCTCAACAAATTCAAAGACGTTATATAGGTTCAGTGCACCATCTATTAAGTTTTCTTTCTATTCTTGCCTTAGGATCAGTTTTATGGCAATGATGTAAAGCCTAACTTGTATGGTAGTGTGTCATGCGATATAAGAGAAATACGACAAAACTTACTAACTTATCATTGTTCCTTCCCTGTCCAATGATACAACTGAGTTAACCAAGCATGAATATGTATAAAATGACTTAGAACTTGCATAAGGAAAATTAACTGTCTCGTAGGTGTTTCTGATTCAGATGAACGATATACTCAGATATGTGATACTCAGGTAACTTTGTTACTTCGATTGTTCAAACACATGATACTCAGTCAGTTCAAGTGTGTTATATTCAGATATGTTCAATGCAAATGACTCGCACGCAGATTGTCATAACCGAGCCAACTTAATCTATATGAAGGTCACTAGCATAGCCATAAATGACTTAGTATCTCTCAGGACTGAGACTTTAATTAATATAGATGGGTAAACCAAGCGTACGATGCCATACCTTGGACCCTCAACCGATATTTGTGTCGCCCCAAACCAGCGAAGCATCCTGACTGTTTGGTCACGCAAATATCCTATAACTCTTCCTAGGCCGGCACGATCCCGGTGCCTCGGTGATTCGTCCGAAGAATCCACATACCTCGTGCACGAGTTGTTCATGACCATTTATGATTTTTTTATCTTTATCTTTATCTTTTTTTTTATCTTATCTTTGAAACGGCGATGGTTGTAGACACGGTAGGCCATTACCCGCTACAAGCCATCCTGAGCAATTCTTGGATTATTGACTGGGTTAGCGGCGCTCCATGCAGCGCGGGTAGCGAGACCCGCTATACGTCCCCGATATACCCGTCTATAATCAAACTTCACTTTCAATCTTGCTTATCAATTCTTCATTTTTTCAATCTTGCATTATGCGGTTCCTATGGTGCCCCGTTCCCCCTATTCGGGGAGCGCGGCTAAGAAATACAAGACGGTATCGTTCGATCGGGTAGATTGAAACAAGATCTTATCCTCGTTATGGATTTGCTTCTTCAGAATTGATTCCCATATTCAGTGGACCATGCCCCCACGATCGACTTAGCGGCAGAGTCAGGAGGGACCTCTCCGCTGCATCTTTTGTTGTCTCAGTTTTCGTTGTCGCTTGTTGCTTTCGTACCTTAAGTTAGTTTTCGAATTTGCTTGTGTTTTCTTGAATAGTTTTGATGTATTTCATTATTTTCGTACATTGAACTGCACTTCAATTCTGAGATTAGAAAGAGTAGAAGAGGTATTGATCAGCTGTTCGTGGCAATACAGGTAAACGAGCAGTAGGCGACGCACGAGCGGAGTCCTGAAGCACATCTTTCCTCCTCCCTTCCAACCAACTAAGTGAGTGGCTTATATTTGATTCAGTTGGCCCTTCTTCCAAGTCTTCACTCCTAAAAATCTTGCATTCTTGTCTGCCCCGATCAAACGATACCAAGTAATAACTAAAAGATATCAAGATAAAAAGGAATAGACTTGGATTATTATGCTTGTTATTCAACTTGGAAACGATTACTTATACTGCATGCTTGAATGTATACTTCTTGTTTAAATTGTGCTATGTATAGAACTCATCCTGAATGAAATAAACTGTAGAAAGACTAAGCAAAATAAATCATGCAATGCTACTTGTCTTGTACTCGTGTTACCTCAACTGCATGAATTGTTAACTTAGTAAACATACCGTTTGATCACGGACAACTTGTGCACAAGGTCTTAGTTCCTGCGGACGGTCGCTGGGGCACTGACACCGATCCGATCCGGGTGGAACGCTATTGTATAGTCTATTGTACTGGACGAGATGGCTTATAGCGCTCATTATACTTTCGCTTCATACCATTCTCGCCAGTGACTAGTGTCCATTATGGCATACGCCAGTGATCCTCTTGTATATTTAAACCTGTGCAAGCTAACTTGTGTCTTCGTGGCAGGGAAGGACATGGTAAGTTTTGTGCATGTTGTTCAGACGGGCAGGTAAATATCATCGAACGGTGGCAAGTTCATTTCAGTAGTTGCATTAAATATTTCTTGTTGTAAAAATAAACTAAGACAAGATAGAAAGACCACAAATAATATGCATGCTTCATATAAACAACGTATTGATTAGTATAGTTGGGTTAGCTCGCCTTCATCAGTATATTTTGATGTACTGACCCTCGTTGAAACAGGTTCCCCGTACTAAGGAGATCCGAGCGAGGAGCTGAAGTCGTCTTTCCGATCCAGTCCAGCTGTTGGCGTGTTCAGATCGCGCCACCTTTGAAGCATTTTGAAGAAAGAGCTAGCAACCCAAACATAATACAGCTCAGAGGGAAAGCCGCCATCCCTCCAGGAGGTCTTATATTTTGAAGTTTAGTAAAGGGATATAATGTGCAGGACTGCTATCTCATTTTGTGTCAACATTTTGTAAGCCCGTGCTGCAATCCTTATGACTCGTTCAAGGGTTTGTAATAGATGTTCATTATCAATAAAGAAAACTTTTCCATCTTCAACTTGTGCTTCAATTTATCTGCGTACTCTGAATATGTGCTCGCTATGCAAAATAACTTAGCCTTGTGCGGTACGCAACCTAGGCCCGCACGACGTCACGCCCGGGGGACGACTTTCGATTCCACGGAATCGGGGCGTGACAGTTCCTGGTACGAGAAACCGTCTTGGCGAGCATTTCAATATTTTTATTACTTGGCTCGAAAACGACTATTTTTATAGTCTTCCTACCTCCAGTGAGTGAACCATAATTGAGTAAAGTACAACAATTTGTGGGATGAATCCATTTGACAAGCATTAAAACGAGGCGAGCGAATACTAGTTAGCACGTAAAGCAGGCAAGCATTGCATAAGTATGAAACATAAGCATTATAAGAAACATGCGGCATACTCTACTAGAAACATCAGCCGTTATACTAGCACGATCTAAGGGCAGTGCGGGAAACCATATGTAATCCAAGTTTTATTTTCACGTTCTACACAAGCAATACAAGATGAGATTATTTCCTTAGCTAGGTGCGTTGTATTCTTTATTAGCATGCAAGGGTGATTCACCTAGTGACTAGCATGTATCATCCATATTATATGATGTGCAGGCTAAGCAAAGACAGGTTCATCGTAGCCACCCACCTTAGCGATAATTCGTCTCGGTCGAGCGATACTCTGAGCGCGCCTTTGAAAGTCTAAGTCTGAACTCCTGAAGGGCCAAGTCTGAAATCTTTTGCCTCAAATGAGTCTTCTCGCTGAGCAAATAGGATCGGGTTATTGTACTTGCGTCGTTTGAATCGGCTATCCGCATTGATGCGGAACGGGTCATTATATTTAACAGAAGGCAAATACACTTACAAATAATATTTATTTAATCGGCCAATCAAGACTTCAAATTTCTAGATGGAGTCTGGGTTATCCCAGAGATATATACGTATAATAGGAATTCTCAGATCGAGCTATGTGCTAGCAGGGCTAGCCGAGCCATGAATCGTCGCATAGCACGTAGTATTATGCTCCGGTCCCTTGTAAGACCACCGTGCTAAGATCGTATAGAACACATAGTACAATATAATAATTGGATATTTAACAATATCCAAATGGGGGCCAGCCTTCACTCTCCATATAATAATTGAGTTTGGCTAGTTAAGCGCGATCTCAGAATTTTGTCCCTCCTAATACTCTACAAGTTTTAGTTGCCTAGTTAACCCTACGGTTAGCTGGAATCACATGGTGTGGTCACATGTTACTCCCCTTATATGTCGTACCTTAGTACGGGCACGCTAGATGCGAATCCACTTGTCACTTGATAGTTTAATTTGGATTCACCCTAGCGTGATACAATAATCAAACAAATCCTAGCCATACTTTGGTTATCGACAAACGATGATGTCCATACTGGAGAAAATCGTATTATATCACATGTCGCATAGCACGTAGGTACACCTCAGTATAAAATATGTAACATAATCGCATAGGAACACTTAGCACGTAGGAATACGTAGCATGTAGTGAGTGTATCAGCACGGATACCAATAGCCGAGTTAAGTTACCAATCATTGGTAAATCACATAACAACACATAAGTTAAGTCAGACACATAGGTGGTCATAGTCACTTGGCGTATGGGTAATATGGTCGCTTGGCGCATAGCCTATAATCTGGTCAGGCGCTTAGTCGAGTCTAACACCTGGTCACTGAGATTACATACACTTACAATCATTAAAATCACGCATGGCATCACAAAATCCAATAAAACATCAAATCAGAAAATCAATAAAGCATGCACAAACGGTCGCATAGGATCGAGGACGCATAGGGTCAGCGCCGCATAGAGGTTGGTGCCGCATAGGATTAAGGCCACATAGGTCAAATCAAAGTCCACTCCTTGGGACAAGTGCTGAGTGACGACCAATAAATTTGTGTCAGGAAAGTGACTGAAGTGATGGACATAACAAGCCATAAAGTGTGTCAGAGAAAAGATAAGCATAAAAAGATGTGCCAATATGGTGTAGAGTCATACGTCTAAGAAGAGACGCATAGCTAATGGTCGCATGCTCTACTGACCGTATGGGTCACCCGGCCGCGTGGATATTTCTTGGACATAGTGAATTTCTCATTCGTTCAGCGAGTAAAACACAAGGAGTTCTGTCACTTAGGCCTTTCCCAAGTACTTAGCTCTAGAACGCAGTGTAATAATCAGTCATGCATCCAACAAGATGGACGTATGCTGGAAGTCATATGCGGCAAATAGTCCAAGCCGCATAAAGATCAGGCCTCATAGAACTCTCGACCGCATAGATGCTGGTCGCATGAGAACTTCGTCTTCTCCAGACAGCAAGTTCAGCCATGACGGAAAAGCTCCAAAATCGAAAGTTATTTTCTCCATAAAAACTTTATTTTAACTCCAAATCAATTGAACCAAAAGTCAAAACGCCTGAAATGCAATGCTCCATCACCTAAAAAAATTAGTTTTTTAAAATACCATGTTTTAGTAGATCAAAACCAAGAAAAACTTATGGAACCCATGAAAACTCTTAACTAAAAATGTAGATCTACTCATATCGATCCATCAAAACCAAAAACTCTAAGTATTAAAAGTATTTAGAATCATAATGTACACATATTAGAATAATAAAATACAAAAAAATAAGAATTAAAATCTAAGGGTTTTTCTATGTCATGCAAGATGTACTTGCCTAAATGAAAGAGGGAGGAGAAATAAAAAAATGAGGAAAGAGTGAGAAAAAAGTTGGCTTATATATATAGGGTTTTAGGTTTAGACCAAGGGTTCAACTCATGATCAAACAAACCTAAACAAATAAACCATGATCCTAATTGAACCAAAGAATAGGTAAGAATTAAAATCTAAGGGTTTTTCTATGTCATGCAAGATGTACTTGCCTAAATGAAAGAGGGAGGAGAAATAAAAAAATGAGGAAAGAGTGAGAAAAAAGTTGGCTTATATATATAGGGTTTTAGGTTTAGACCAAGGGTTCAACTCATGATCAAACAAACCTAAACAAATAAACCATGATCCTAATTGAACCAAAGAATGGGTCTAGTCTTCAGGACATACAATCTAATTATCATGCAATCAAGAAATAATATGTTTCAAATATGTATATCGGGAAGGGAGAGTGACAATCCTCCTGATCGTCCTTGCTTTTGGCCTTATCAGCTTTGAGCCTCGTGCAGTTCCTTTTGATATGACCCATTTTGCCATAGTGATAGCAGCCCTCATTGCGGTCCACAATCACAAGATCCCGAGAATTTCTCATGTCCTCGCTTGTGACTTGGGTCTTCCTTTCTCGTAGAAATCCACTAGAGTGGACTCCTGCGACGATTCCACTTGCTTATGTCGGACCTCCTCGTTCAACAAGCTGCTTTTAACTGCCTCCATCGTTACAACTCTATCAGGCGCAGAGTTGTTCACCGACACCACCAACATCTCTCAGCTTTTCGGAAGAGAACTCAAAAGTAGAAGGGCCTGAAGCTCATCATCGATCACCATCTTCATCGTAGACAGTTGATTAATGATGCCCGGAACCTCGTTCAGATGTTGTGTCACCAGTGCTGTCACGCCCCGGTCCCGTAAGGGCCGATCGTCCTCGCTTGGTCCCTACGAAACCGTTCGTCCTCGCTTGGGCGCGATATCGTACAAGCCTAAGTTGCGCTTGTACCAGGCATAATACCTGTACAAGACACAAGTTAGACAAAATTATACATATATATAGGCACATGATTCAAAATGCAGAGAACCAAAGTTGAACACATTTAATAGGAACACAAAATACTTTCTTTATTGAATACTTGAAGATTGGATTACAAAGTACTTGCTTGGCTGAGTTACAAAATATGCCATAAAAGACTTACAAGTCTTTTTACAATACCAAAACTAGCCACAGTGCCCATACATTATATCATTTTAGTAGGACCAAAATCAAAATAACTAGCAGAAGAGAAGTTTGCACACAGGAGAGAAAAGCTAAGAAGCAGCACAAGTACGGTCCCGCTAGAATGATGCGTTAACACTGGTTCAAAATGCTCGCCAAGCTCTCGCTACCAGAACTTGGAGATTTTTTCACAAACGTGGGTCAGTGGTACAACATGTACTGGTGAGCGACCGTGGCCAAACTCACCTAAAAATTCACACTAAGTAAGCATGTGAAGCTAGCATTATTAGGTGATCTTTCTAGTTGTCTAGTTTCATTTTAACAATTCATGCAAGAAAACATAAATAATAGATAGACTACGCATATGATAAATTTTATCCACGGTCGAGCGGTTATCCCTACGACAGACACACAAGTTAGCATCAATTTGCATATAGGTATAAAACTCATATGTCTATCTGTATTGGCAACAAGTGTTAGGTATGCAAGAAGGTAAACCTAGCATGCGACTATATGATGGTCCTGTAACCTCCGTATCCTGAAATTCTAGCTTAAATATTGTTATTAGGTTAATTTGGGGCTATTGGAATTTTTCCATAATTTTTAGTTAATTAAAAACTAGTAATCCTAATTTCCTAGGACTTTTAAGAATTTATTTTAAGTTTAAATATAATTAAAAATATCATAAACTTTTATTTTATGTTCTAAATAATAAAATATATTTTCTAGAATTTTTTGGGAATTTTTTGATTATTTTTAGCATTTATTTTGAGTTAATTATGAAAAACTGTTAAAAACTAATTTCTGAAAAAGAAAACCCAAAAAGTAATTATTTCTGCCCAGTCAGCAATCAGGGGGCCCACCTGTCAGCCTCCTGCAGCAAACTGGGCCGGGCCCGCCTGTCAGTGACCGCGGGGTGGGTGCGAGCCGAGCCGAGCCGACCTCGAGCCGAGCCGAGTCAGAGTTCGACTCGGACTTAGCTGAGCCGAGCCGCATCAAACTGTGACCATCCGATTTGAGCGGGCAGCGTTGGATGGCTGCCACATGTCAAGATCTGAGCCATGACTGCTTTCTCTCTCCTCTATATATATATTAGTTTAGTTATTTATTTTTAGGGTTTTTCTTCAGCCGAATTTTGGAGAATTGCCATCTAGGGTTCCTTCATCTTCCAGAAGCCATTGCGCATAGTTCCGGACTCCAAACGAGGCCTAGTTTTTTGTGTTAGAATTATATTGAGGTTAAATTTTGGATTATATAATATTTTTTATGAAATTATGATTATTAAATTCTAGAAAATTCGTAGAACACAGTATGTCCGAAAATAGATGTGTTTCGATATTTTCATGATTTCGGGAGAACCAGGAATCAGAATCACGAACCGTTTAAAGTTTAGGAAAGCTAATGTCGAGATCATTGACATATATTTTTTACAGAATTTAATTCGAAGTATTTACATACTGTTCTGTAGAACTTCTAGGTTAGAATTTAACCATCGGTGCACAATACGAAACTTGTATGTGCCATAATTCCCAAACGAATTTAAATTCGGACGAACCGTAAATTCTAGAATATTTTTTATGCTAAAATCTACAAGAAATCATGCATGAAAGTTGAGTTTGTGTCGGTTGACTTTTCGGTCAACAGATTGCCTCGATTTGCGTGCCATGAGTCTCGAGTTGATAAAATTCAGTTCCTTTGGACAAAATTTAGGATTTGACCTAAGAATAAGAAAAATAAGATTAAAATAGGATTTTAGAGTAATTATTCCAGAATTAAATAAATTAAAATAAATTATCTTTTGACATGGTAAATTATAATACATAGGCTATTTGGACTGTGACTTGGACTCTGATTCATACCAGCAGCAGGACCCCAGGCGAGTACATTCTCTGACAGTTTCTATTATGTTGATTATCTCTATAATTCTTGTTGTATAGCGTACATGACTCTGACACTGTTATTTATACGAGTTGGCATCATCGAGACCTGTCACGAGGAGTCATGATTGGGATCCATCGTGCTAGCTGGGGAAAATAGGGAAATGTTAGTAGCTTATGTGATCATAACCAACCTTACATGCATCATAGATCACCCACACCTCACGTCGGTGCAGCCTGACCATTACATGTCTCATAGCCTGTTACATATGATTAGCCTGACTATTGCTCGCATCATAGCTATCCGGATGGTTAGCCTGACCCTACACGAATCATAGCTAATCATATGTAACAAGCCTGATCAGTCCCAAGCCGATCACATGATATACTAATGTTTCACACACTTGGTTAGAGGATCATTGACATGCATCTCTAGTATATTGATCTAGCATCTCTACATGTTCTAGTTGTTGTTCTTGTACACACTTATATACCAGTTTATTGTTCTTGCGTGTACTTGGATTCCTATTTTATTGCTAGATGTACATTGATGATGACATTCTCCAGTACTTCATTATTCCAGTATTTCTCTATTCCAGTATTTCTTATTGTCAGTATTTCCTATCTGTCTTGTATTTCTTTACACTGTGTTATAGTTTTTGTCAATATACATGGAACTGCTGTTAGAGGTGTATTTCGTTCCAATCCTGACTGGATATTTTTTTCCAGACTGTGACATAGAGGACTTGTTCCGACATACTTGGAGACTTGGATGTTATTGATTGCAGGTTAGACTATTTATTGTTGTTTAGACTTGTCTTGTATTTATTTGCTTGCTTCGATATCTCATCGTGCCTTAGTTTATGTGATTGAGTATATTCCATATTATATTATGATATCTGTGTCTCCTTATGGAGTTGGATATTCATGTGAAATTTATTAGATAGTATCATGACCTAGACAGCGTTCTACCGCCGATGATGCGGCGTAGGCTGGACGTACCCACGCTCTCGTACCCCTATACCGAGTGTAGGTCGTGCCAGGTCCATGGAAAAACCCATGAATAGCAGCAGCTGGGACTACAAGCCCAGACTAACTATTAGACATGACACCCCCCTAATCGCGAGGACTACAAGCTTCAGGGTATTTCGATTATCTCCCCTAGGAACGAGCGATCCCAGTGCCCCAGGAAACGCTCGAGAGACAGTACCTTGTGCATAAGTTGTCCAAAGACCGATGTGATGAATGCGTTCTATCAGAATAATAACATTTCTATAGCAACAGTTGAACAAAAATGCATCAATATGGACTATCTCTTTTCGATAGAGCCTTATCTCTTCAATCTGTCATATTGATCATTTCAAACGATAAGGAGTTTTCTATGTACAACATTCGATAAGGGTCAAGCAATCAGTTCTCTCAAACGAGTTCAAGGCATATTCTATGTTTCAAACAGTATAGTTCTTATAATAAGAAACAACAAAATAGCAATTTTATAAGTCTAGCATGCAATTTCTATCTTTTAGCATATCTTGTTAATGAGTTAACATTTACCATAGGGACATAATTCAAGTGAACTAGAGATCATTTTTTTAAAGCGTATGGACTGAAGGATTCATCGAAGGGCCTAAGCCACTCACCGATTGAATTGAACGAGAGGATTGGGATACCTTATGCAACAGTCACTCCTTGGTTATGCATCCAAAAATTGCAACAATACTTGGTTAGCATCCTTCGATCTCTTTTCCTTACGATTCGAAAAGAATGCGCAAGCGAGAAAAGTGAATCATGAAAGATGAATCATCGAAAGCAAGACAAAACACAAAGCAACACAAAACCAAGAAGCAAAACAACCAACGAAAACTCTTGGACTCATTTTAATAGAAGTCGTTCCATCAATTTGAAGGGTTCATTATATTTCGTCCATGTTGATTTGGCGATAAGGTTTTCCTGAGACTTGATTCTCAACCGAGTCAAAGTAACAAGTGTTCCATAAGTAACCAACTAGGAGCGGGGGCATTACAGGTGCACCCTCCGTGTACTTCGAGTTAACGAGTTAGCGAATCAGAAACACCTTATTGTGAGTCGTCTTCCTTTCGTACAACGAATACAGCTTCTCCCATAATGCTTTTTCATAACTCTCAATGGACACGTGGTGAAACACCGAGTCGTCCAGCCATTGGCGGATAAATCCAACAGTCTTCCTATCCAGTCATTTCCAGACATCGACATCTTTGTCCGTCGGCTTGGCGTTGTCACCCTCCAACAGGCCATGCAAGTCCTTGCACCAGAGTAGATCTCCCATCCTTGGCTTCCAAATTACCCAGTTCCTTCATGTGAAGATGATCATACGAGTATCCATATGTTTCGTAGACATAGTTGCCAGAACCAAACATGTAGCTCTAATACCAGATGTTGGGATCGGACACGCCCTGCAAGCGCTCTAATACCGTATCTGAGACTGACCACAGCAAAAACTTTAGGCCAACCCACCTGAGATAACCAACCCCTATCTAACGGACACCAATCACAGATAAAGACAAGTATATGGCGGTGACTACGTTACCTGGACAAATTCTAACATTTATAACTCAGGTAAAATTACAAGATTGATAAAAATAATATTGAACCATTTGCCCTAATAGGTTTAACCCCCTTACCACACTCAAGAATAAAAGAAGAAGATTACAATTGAAATAACTCACCAACCCGTAGCAATTTTTTTGAGCGGAGGCGATGACTTCTCGATCAGATCTCCTTCTTCATTATGTCTTAGATGACGAAGTCCTTAGAGCAAAGCATGAACTTTTTCTTAGATTTTCCGTGGACGAGCACCCCGAATCTCCAACTTGTGCTATATGCTTTGCGCCTCCACCCTCAACCCATATATATAGGATGATAAAATCATATTCTAGGTCATAATAGGATTTCCTAAATAGGAAAGTCCTATTATACCAAAAATAGGTACTTATATTCCAAATTAGACTCCAATAATAGGTCATAATATAATTTTCTAAATAGGAATCCCTATAATAGAAATTCTATTATACCTAAAACAACTACTCCTAATCCAGACTGGACTCCAATAATCTTCTCCCAAGGTCTATCACCTGGACTTTGGACCAGCAGCACCGTAACTTTTGGTGGGGAGACTCCTCTGAAGAGAGGAAGATGCACTTCATAGCATGGGATAACATTTCGAAACCAAAGTTTGAAGGGGATTTAGGCCTCCGCAAAACTCAATGGATCAATGAATCTCTAGTGGACAAGCTCGCTTAGCGTTTCCTCGAAAATCCACAATAAGCCAGACTCTTACGAGGTATATATTTACGTAACCATTGTTTCTAGAATGTGCAAATATCGAACATGGCTTCCCCTACATGGAATAACATGCTCCATATTTTTAGCATACTACGCCCTCACTATTGCTGGCGGATTCGATGAGGCTAGATTTAAATCTCTGAAGAACCTTGGATCCTTTCACTTCCGAATATTCGGATCGAGGAAGGAGTACTACCAGCTACGCGTCCCAAGTTTGTTCGTGACTTGATGCTTCCTAACCTTTGGGAATGGAACATTGTTTTGATAGAATCCATTTTCCCACAGACAGAGGCAAAAGCTATAACGGACATTGAGCTAAATAAAGGAGTGTCACAACTCGTACCCGGTGTAGGGGAACAAATACGTGGGTACGTCCAGTCTATGCCACAGCATCGACGGTAAAACGTTGTCTAGGTCAACAATACTATCTAAATATCTCACACAATATATAAATGGTACATGTCAATGATATCTCAACTACAATTGGAGGACAATATCATGGTATAATTATAATCGATACTTAATCACGATATAAAACTAAAGGAAGATAAATGCACGATATAAAATAGAAAAAAGGGTCACAAAGTCACAATATAATCCATCCAAGACCAATAGTCTAGCTACAACACAAGTCTCAAATAATATATACATGTCAATGTCTAAAATTGAAATATATATACAATATGCTAATGGAAATCTAAATCGCCTCAGTAGCTGGCACTAAATCCTCAGGCGGCTCACCATCTTGTGGCCCATAAAAAGTGGAACACATCTTCTCTAACCAATCATCTGAAAAATATATCCAGTCAAGATTGGAGTAAAGTACAACCCAATAGCACTTCCAATTAATTGATAATGACTATAAACAGAAATAGAAAATGTAATACACGACGAGAAACAATGAACAATAACCTAGTATGGTAGAAGAAACAGATAAACTAAAGCAATATGATATAAACTTATCACAATGAAATAGAACAAAGGCAATAAAAATAGAATATGGTGAAAAACCGTAACTACACTAAGTGTTTAAAATACTTAGTTTGATCACATATCTAGCTTGAGTTGAACATTGTCTACTTAAACGTTGGATAAACATTGTCTAACTTAAATATTGAACATTGAACATTGTCTAGGCTTTTATCACATATCTAGCTAACACTTCCCCTTTTTCCCCGACTAGTATAATGGATCACACCATAACACGTTTCAATGCAAGATACTCAATGAACATTGTCTAACATTAAATATTGTCTAAACCATGCGAGAACACGAGAAACAATAAAACAATAAATAATATCTCATGACTGAAGATCCATGTGTATACTAATTCGTGTACCAATGTGTCAGAAATCAAGTAATACATTTATAAATACTTGTATTATAGTAATTATCAAATAATGGAAACTATCAGAGAATGTACTCACCCCTGGTCATGAGCAAAAGATGTAACTCGGTGTCCAAACTGGTGTCACACAGACCTATATAGGAAATATCATGTCACTTGGTGTAAAGAAGTGATAAATGAACTAAATTGCATTAAATATGCTTTTCTAGGCCATTACTAGGTCACACTAGCTAAACTAAGTCAAACTAGGTCAACCTCAGTCAAACTTAAGTCTTGCACAAGTTTCTAGGTCCACACTAAGGTAATTATAACCCATATTAGACACTAACTAGCTATCACTAGCCAATACTAGCTATTTTAACTAATATCACTAATATATATATATATATATATATATATATATATATATATATATACACACACACACACACACACACACACACACACTTATGATATCTATCAATAACTTAACTCTACCTCATGTTAACTGATACACATTAACTAATGTTACTAACTGATATGCATACTACTCTAATATACAAACTGACCTTGCACTATTCTAATACACAACTGATACCATACTAACTAATGCAACTGATACATACTCGAGCCCATAACTGGTACATGCTAACCCCCTTCATTGATACATCCTCAAGGCTTAACACTAACCTCTAAACTCACAACTCGCAACTTAGTACTCAAATACCCTCACACTTGAACCTTACCTGAACCCAGGTTCCATTTCCAGCTCCATATTGTGCATGTACACATGAACTTCCTTAACTTGGCATATCATAGACACCAACATATCTATGTACCTAGGTCCTAATGCACACTGCTACCCCTAACTTGAAACTATCTACTCACAGATAATCACTTGCAACACCCCATTGCTGCCTATTAGGATCATTGCATAGGATGATCAATGAAACTACTCCTGCACTCACCAAAACTGAGCACAAGCACACATATATCTTGACACACAGTCCCTCACTCACTCACTACCCAGGTATTGGCAGGCACTGATCCTCCCCAAATGTTTGAACACAGATCTATCCAATTTCCCCCATACTTCACTCGATACTCCTATCTAATACCCCAACCCCACTTAGTAATACCCTCACTATCACATATCAAATCAATATCTACACCACTATACTCTAATACACATATCATTCACACATCACAATACTTCACCAACATTCACCTGGGCACAGTTGTGTCCAAATGGTATACAGTTATTCCCTCTTTATCGATACCATGCCCTCATCTCATGCACTCATGCTCCGACAACCAGTCTTCTCACTGATCCACGTGATACTCTCAATATTATGATACTCTTGCTTTGGATACCCACTTACACCAAGGTACTCTAGGATACATAACTTACACCTATAGGATACTCTACATACACTGATAACTATACACAAACTAATTCTAACACTCACTAGTTTAAACACTTGCACACACTCAAATATCTAACACTCTTTTACACACACACACAAAATGGACACACCCAGAGTACCCGAGCCTATCCCTTATCTGTTGCCTGAGACCTACACACCCACAGTACCCGAGCCTATCTTCACCTGATTTGCTGTTACTACTGTTGTTGTATTTCCTGCTTCCAGTTCTCCCCTTAGCCTGCAACCCGAGTTCTCCCAACAAACTGGCACTCTCGAATATGCATACCCACACACTTGTTTATGTCAATCACCAAGTCTCTCTCAAGCTATAACACACACTATAATACTAAGTATCATGGCTCACACACTCAAAACTATACTACAATAACACTTCTTACCAACCCCATCACCATTCAGAGACACACCAACTTACCACACACAGACATAGGTACTCCACACACGACTGTACACCACTTCACACTCTCCTATCCATATCAAATCCTAATTGATACACCAGTATCAATAAATGAGCACACCACACCCCTCTAACACACAACACATAAACTGCACACATAGTATGGCAATATATCAAACACCTTGAGTTCAAACCCATGATACTTATGATACTCCCTCTAAACCCCACACCATGATGCCACAAGCCACTAATATTAATAATACATATAATATATGATATATACTAGTTATAATAACTGAAATAATCATCAATAACAGGAAATTAGTCTATAAAAGTCCAATTCAAGAGAAAATACTAATTCTACACCTCCGTATCATAAAGTATCACGATACGGGCTCTCCGTATCCAATTGTGGACACATGATCACTCTCCCACTATCAATCTAACACTAATAGATGTAATTAAACCTAATTAACCTATTGTCAAACACTTGGTATTCCAATTTTGGATTTTCTCCAATTTGGTACAAAACTCAATGTAAAAGTCACAATAGGAACAATTAGAAGTCAAAACTTCTTCCTATGGGCAATCCTAATGTATGGGTAGGTTCCTAATGATTAGATGCAATAATTAGAACCTAATTAGAGAGAAAAATATTAAAATTTACCTATTGGAAGATGGATTCTCAATGTAAAGTCAAGTGGACACAATTTGGACACCAACTTCTTGTCCAAAGCATTCTCTCCAAGTGCCCTTGCCAACCTCAAGTTTCTAGTCTCCTTAGATGATGAAAATGGAAGAAAATGAGAGTGAATTGAGAAAATTTGGTGAAGGGATTAAACAATTTGGGGAAGAACATCAAACAAAGAAATAATTGGAATGAAGAATGAGATGAGAGAGTACTCTCCCCCCTAGAATAGGGTCAGCCACTAACTCCTCTCCCAAGCAATGTAAAATGACTATAATACCCCTATTAGGTTGTCATGAAAAATTAATTAGGGAGGAAGCTTCTTTTTCTAATGAAGGTTAAGACTAATCCTTAAATAAAAAGAATTATTAACTAATTGGGTCTAAAATAGACTAGTCTAACTAATTGGTTAAGTTGTCATGTTAAATTGGTTAAGTCCACTAGGGTCATGTCTAATTAAATAGTCCAATCTACTAACCAAGAATATTATTAGTCACCAAATATTCCACATGCACAATATTAAAATAAATTATAATCACAATATTTATAATAATATAGAATGGCAAAATTATTCTTATTCTAGAAATGTGGTAGTTACAAGTCTACCCCCCTTAGAAAAAATTCATCCTTAAAATTTAAAGATGTCCATCTCTCCTCTAGGTCAAACCTCCAACCAGTCTAAAATCATACAAGCATGCAATTTTAAAAAAAAATCACTAATTATGGTCATATGCATTGTTATGGTCTATGTCCATCATAGTATCGCAGTCTCTATCAGGGTATTCTACTAACTATACTAAGCACAAAAAAATCTGTAAGGAACTAATGAAGCACACAAAACAAGAGATGGAAAGGAACAGAACGAACGAAACATGCTAACCCATCACCTGTAGCATCGGCCTACTCGACCGTCATTATAAATGTTTCGCTCTGCTGGGGTGGCTTCCTCTGCAGGTACTGAGCAATCTACGGTACCACAAGTGGCTTGGTTGGACTACTACTTCATGATACTCATCCACATTGATACTTCACCATTTAGAATACTATCTATAGGGTACCTATTCAAATTTCTCTCACTATCTACACAAGTCACTAACTTCTTTACTTGTCACTCCCCTTTTCTCACTGTTGGAACACTTGTATTCCTACTCCACATGATAATCCCCTATATACCCTACCTAAATATCACACTGATCTATTCAGCTAACACTATCACCCACAATAATACTTACTGATACCAGACTGACACATCTTAGAACTGTTGCTACCAATGGTACTACACTATGAGTCACTTCTAGGCCTATATACTGATATTTGATGCTCACCTGCCAAATTAGGAACCACTCTCAGACTTACTAGCTACGCTCCCAACAATCAACACCAATACTCAACTGGACACAAACATGCCTACAAGTTACCAAACTACTACACTATCCAAATAAGCTGACTCAGGAACTAATGAAGGTGAAGCTCTATAAGGAACTAACTTGAGAAACTATGCCTACAAGTTACCAAACTACTACTACCTTAATTAAGATAACATGCCTACAAGTTACCAAACTACTACTACCTTAATTACGGATTCTATAATTTATCGCAGCTATGCTTACTGGCGTGACGAGGATTCTAGGTAACATGATTTCAGATAAACGTGTATGATTATCAGATTGTATCTTAAAATGGTTCTTAACATAACGTCTCTATCATTCAACCTTGTTTTTGTTCCATAATCCTTACTAGCCCAAGATAGAGATGTCTTTAGTTTCTCAAGTTAGTTCGTTATAGAGCTATAGTAACTTGTTACCATGATTCTCAAGTTAGTTCCTTGTTTTTGTTCCATAATCATGGTATCTAATAGTACCTTGTAAGGATTATGTTATCCTAAATTAAGATAACATGCCTAAGTTGAGGTATAGTAACTTGTAAGGTACTATTTCTAGAATCATGGTATCTAAATTTTTTGCTCTGCCGCATGTTTGACTGCGAAAACTATAAATTTCATAACCAAGAGAAATAGAACAAAAATCAGGCTCTATGTCTTTGTCACGCCAGCTAATATGGCTGCGATAAACTCTAAACTCCATAACTAAGGCAGACAGTTACCTTTCTCACTATTCTTATCCATTTACGTTATCAAAATATACCTCAACTTAGGCCATAAGATTCATCTCGATAAAAGAATAAAAAACGAGCAGGTACAAAGGCGAAGGTGAACGAAGCAAGTGGAAATAGATTCAAAATAAGATTCTCAAGGGCCATCCCAGGAATCCCTCAAGGAATCCTAATTTGTGATTAAGTATTCTCTCACCCTATATCTTATATCCTATCGAAGGCTCGCAGTAGTACAACTAAGCCGTTGCACTATCACGACATCGCACTAATTGCGAAGCCTGACCTGCATGGACCGCCACAGAGAGGGTCGAGACTACCTAATTTAGACGCCCTCAAGGAATGGGATCTTCTCATCCAAATCTCTCTACGAGGCCATTAGGCGTGGCAGGCCAAGCTCATCTATCAACGTTGCTAGGGGACCGATTTAGAAACGACTTTGGTCGATAACAAGTAATTAACAACCCTTTGTCAAAACAAAGAGGTAAATTTTCATATATTTATAACCTACATCCCTATTAGCATTAACATTTATTTGACAAGTAATTAACAACCTATTTTATCTCTTGAGCTCATTTACATGTGTATTCTACAGTGAGGATCATCTAATTTCTATAAAATTGCAAATAAGGTGGAAAGATTTTACAGCCAAAACAAAGTATATCTGAAAAATCACAATTCCATTTGTATGATTTGATTCGGTCCATAAGATCTTAGTTTCTAATAACTGTGTCATTCCAATTGCAAATTTTGATGCTTCGACGAACAATATATACGACTGAATCACCTGAACGCGTGTGCCCAAGGCAATTGCATTTGATGCTTCATGGATGAGGTCTGCAGCATGCAACCCCAATATGTGAACACCAAGAATCTCCCCAGTATCAGATCTGTATATCATCTGCATTGAAGCATCAACATTTATTGAGTAGTTGTTCTATCGTTTAGGTAAGAAATCATGAAGAAGTCTTGACAGTCCAACATACAATGAAAATTTGAAAAAATACCAATGAAAGAAAAATACCCTATTGATAGTTGATCATAGTAAAAGAGATGAGACAATAGACACCTACTGTCTAGTTATTCGATGTTAATGCAAATCAGTTACGCTTCTCCCAAAAAAATGCAACTCACTGAGGCATGGCACAGAAAAACAGAGGCCCAATTAAACAATTTCTTAAGGGGATTGATAGGGGACCTCATTGGAAAACATACGAGGACCTGCTTCAACTTTAGCATCATAAATTCAAAATAGAACTTTCCAAAAAATGAAAGGAACATAAGAGGTAGTCTAGCATAATAGGAATCCTCTTTGACTCCTTTTATTAGCACCTTTTGCCAGAGAAGGAAGTGTTGTCTCCATGCATTTCATTACAAAATTCAAGCACAGTGATGTATACATAAAAGAATATTTGCTTTTATGTCCACCCATCACGCACAATTAATGGTAAATTCTCAAACTTTTGGTACCGCAGATTTGAATATGCACTTCCAGTAATCAAACGACGTGCATAACAGGTAGAGCATTGCATAATTCGAATTTCACTTTGGTGCCAAACGTAATAGTGTTCGACTAAATTTGAAGAATCTGAAATAGGTATTTCCATGAAGCACGAGAAACTTTTAAGTCCTAGATAATTGATAAGGAATGAACCAAAAGATAATTTTGTATAAAGAGCAATAATCTTCAAGCAGATTGCTCGATAATCATGGTGCATAAATAAGACAATAAAAGTTACTTATAAGAGTAGAGCAGTATTTAACTTATAAGAGTAGAGCAGTATTTATTCCTCTATTAGCATCAGGTATCCCACCCATCCAGTAGCATAATAGAGAGAACTAGTGTCAAATAGAGATGTGGAGTTTGCATTCTGGCATCAAAAGGTTACCTTAGCAAGCACCTCCCCTTCATTCTCTGCTAGAGCTTTTGTATTAGCCTTAAAGCTTGTCTTTGCAATACTTACTTCAAATCCTTCCTTCTCAGCTCTCTCTCTGGCTGCAGGCTGCAGATAAGATTCGAGATATGACATTCTTAGTAGCGGGATATAGATTAAATATTTACTTGGGGGAAGTACTGACCTACAAGGTTATGCAAGATAGTAGCATCAAATGGATTTAAAAGAAAAGGACTATAATCCTATCAAGATGAATCTGTTGTTTTAAACCCCTTGCTAAGACTAAAGTTGATTTCTGAGCTATAAAGCTCCTGCCAAGATAGGTGGCTAGGAGCCGGGACATAGCCCTATTTAGTAAGGCGATAAGTGGAGCCGGTTGACCTGGAATCTGTTTACCAAGTTAAGCCAACACAAGTAGTTTAATAGCCAGATCCGTTCGCCCATGTAAATAGTGAAAAAAAAAAGAGCCCACGCGAGGGGAAATTGGTTCATATTTATATAAATAAGGGGGTAGGGTAAGGTCCCTCAGGCCAAGTCCATAAGAATTGAGATTAGTTGCTAGAAGAAATGTACCTAATTGAATTTTACTTTCTATCCATTTGAGTTTGGTTGAATGTAGAATTAATAGTTATTCTCAACTAAGTGAAATGAAGCTCAATATTTTTGTACTATGTCGTCTGGCATCTTTAGTCAGTCATCAGAGGTGCTTCCTCATTTACTGGACAGGGTAGGAGACGTTAATCAGGACTAAGGATGGTCACAGTTCTAAGAAAAGGTAGACAAGACCCACTGTGGAATGCTGGCACGTTGGTTGGATCCAATCTAAGAGAGAAGCAAGAGAGGTAGATGTGGAGACCCATAAAAGTATAAATGCTTATCTCAGGAAAAAAAAAAAACTTGAGTGGTCCGTAAAAGCTATGAACAAGACTACTGTGTATTATGTCCAGTTGCTCAAAATAGTACAATTCCCACCCATTATTTTAAGGGTCCAGCTCTCGCACCACGGTCCCAGTTAGACGTCAAGAACACCTTCATGTACACCTGAAATAAGAGGTCAAGATCGACTTCCAGGTTACAAAGACTATTTATCCAGAGTATTTGTGTAAGCTTCCAAATCCCGATTTTGCATATATGTTTCTATATCATGAAAAGGGACGAAAGCCTCCATTTTGGTTTTATTACACATGGATTGCTTGTTATCTTTGTGAACTTTCTCACAAGCAGCCTCCAGTTAGAGTACCAGTCCTTTCCACGGCAACCCACCATCAATAACAGATGTGGCCTCTCTCGCTGATAATAAGGGACTTAAAAACCATTATTTTTGTCCACTTAAATTTATGTTTTGACAGTATTGAAAATGTGCGTTCAATTTAAGAGTAAAGAAAGCCATATTTTGGCTTCATGTGTGCAATTCGAAATGAATTATCTACTGTAGAACCATATTTGTTTAAAAAATATGTTTTAAAAGTAAATAAGCCATTTCTGGCTTTACCTGTGCAATCCAAAATTACAGACTAATTTTGTCTTTTGAACCCCCATTATATTGCGAATCAGTTATCAATGCAACTGATGAAGCACTTACTACTTTTACTTCCTTCAAGAATGAACAATAGGTTGGAGTGCAAGATATTTGCATAGCTCAGGTAGAAATAATGCAATAAAATCTTGTTCCCAAGAGTATTAATTGCAATTACTAGCTAGATTAGTCATTTATTACCATATGCCACTTCCAGCACATTGTAAGCACATCTGATTTAACTCATCGGTGCCATGAAAATAAAAAAGGTGGTAGAACTTATGAATCAGAATAAATCATCCAAAAATTCCAACACTAAAGTAAAACCAAATAAAACCTATATATTAACTTAAATACAAAAAAAAAATGGTTCTGACCAGTTTAATCAACAAAAATGAGATTGACAACTCAAAGTCTAAAATATAAATGACAGGAGACCTTATTTCTGCCTTAGAAGTGCCACCACATACCTATGTAAGGCCTACCATACTGATCTCAGGGTGGGTGAAACAGGCAGCCGGAATACTTAAAATGGTTTATCACATTATCCTTCCCACAGATATTCTCAATGACTATAAGATTCGCATTGCAGGGAAATGAATTAGTAAAGGTACAAAATCTAACATGTTCATACTTAATACTGC
Source organism: Iris macrosiphon (assembly GCA_036927795.1). Taxonomy (NCBI): domain Eukaryota; kingdom Viridiplantae; phylum Streptophyta; class Magnoliopsida; order Asparagales; family Iridaceae; genus Iris; species Iris macrosiphon. The sequence goes on from JAYESA010000004.1 coordinate 318,140,384, forward strand.
TTAAAAACAACATTAAGAAACAAATACCCGATATCCCTTGTGCACTAGCAGCATGAGCAAGCATCAGTCTTCCATTGGCATCCCCAATGCAGTACAAATGAGGAACCTGCACTCATTTAATACGCTGCAGAAGTAAGTAGACATGGATTATTCAAAGGCAGAGCAAGATGGGACCACAAGAACTGTCAGGAAACACCTTGCAAAAGCTAACATTTCAAATTGAAAGATCATTACTAACCAGATTTCCGTTGGCATCCATAACTTGCATGCGATCATCGACTGGAACAAAACCACGCTTTGTGAGAACATTTATCTACAGATGAAGGTCAATATTAGAATTAAAAAATAACATTTGTAGGACTTAAGTTTTGTTATTTATTTAAAACTTAAAAGTAAAACAACACTAACATTGTCTAAGCCAGGCCCCCTTGTGAATGGAGGGAGCCCTACCAGTTGCTATAAGAGCTGCATCCACCTGCAAAGCCAATATGAAAACAAGTAGTGCTAGGGGTCAGTTGTATACATGTATCTGCCATTATCTAGCTTCAAAAGTAAATATCTAAATTCTTGCTAAATACTCTTGCATGTCATCTATATTGGCAAGAGCTAACTGTAACATGGTTCAACAACAAAAAAGTGATAACTACTTAATCATTAATATCGTTTAAATTGAGGGTACCAATAATACATGCCAGCTATGGGACATTGTATTTTGATGTATAGTATTCAGATGTATTCTTAGAGAAACAAATCCTCACTTTTTTCTTCTAACATTGTATTCATCCAAATTATGCTTGTCGATATTCTTCAACCACTGACCACAAAATTTAAAAAAAATTGAGTCCCGATCATTCTAAAAAGTAATAAAGTATTAGGTCAGATGACTCAGATCCCTCCCAGAATGACTAAGAACCCAATCAGCCATAAGACCTAAGCAGCACCTCAAGATATGTATGCCATAAGCATTCGTTTCCCTAACACGGGCAAAAATGCAAAATATGCCCATAAATCAAAGTGAAGATCAAAGTATGTACAAGTTCATCTATGATTTACTTGCTTGCTTGAAGAATGATCCGAGCACTGCACTCTTTTTAGATAATATAATAAGTCATAGCTTCTGTCTCTCAGTATTTTTCTCCAGTGTTCTAAAAATTGGTCTAGGCAGCGTTAGACGACCGTCCGCCGCACTGAAAATCCCATGTTCAGCGGTCCTAGGTGCATGTCCGGCCTTGCGTGCTATTCGTTTTTTGATTTTTTTTTTTAGATTTTTTAGTTTTTATGCTTAGTTGTATTGTAGATATTTTGTTTGGGTTTTAAAAATTATATTTGGATTTTAGAAAATTAAAATTTTGAAATTTTAAATTTTAAATTTTGAAATTTCAAAAAAAAAATTATAGATTGTATTATGGATTTAGAAGTTAGAACATGTTTGGATTTCAAATTTGTATTATCGATTTCAAATTTCAAAAAAAAAAAAAAAATTTAGGCCGCCTAAGCGACCTAGGTGCTAGGCTGCAGTGTTCTAAAAATCGCTAAGCGGACTCGGTGGGCCAAAGGGCCGCCTAGCGCCTAGGCGGCCGCACAGAAAAAGAAAAAAAAATTATTATTTTTAAAATTTGAAATTTTAGTTTTAAATTTTTTTAATATTAAAAAAAAATTCCTGATATTTTGAATTTTTATTGCATTTCTTTTAATTTTTTTTGAAATTTGAATTTTTTTTGGAATTTTAACTTTTTTTGAATATTTTTTGTAATTTCAAATCTGAAATTTCAAATTTCAAATTTTGAATTTTTGAATTTTTAAATTTTTGCCTTGACCGAACTGGGCCGAACTGACCGAACTGGCCGAACTGGGCCGAACTGGCCGCCTAGGCCCGAACAGGCGCCTAGGAGGCCGAATTAGAGGTTTTCGGTGCGGCGGGCGGCCGCCTAGTCCGATTTTTAGAACACTGCTAGGCGGTCCTCAGCCACACCGAATCCGCCTAGCGAATTTTAGAACATTGTTTTCCTCCATGGATTGGAGGATGCAAACTATGCTTAAACCTTTCTAAGTAATTTGCAAGGCAACCACAAGCTTCTAAGTTCTAACCCCATTTACACCTTTAGAGCAAGATGATAACCAATCTCATCAGCCGCATAACCTATTATTCATCTTTGACCACCAGATAAATTTCTCTTATAATAATTCTATATGGACATGATTCATATCTGTCACCAAACTAATTTCTCTTATGATTTTCTACAACCAAGACCTTAGTATGTAAACACCACCATCAAAATTCTGACCAAAAAGAGCAGCATTAGTTCAGAAATGATTGTTCTCCCAACATACATAAGACATCCTCTCTGATAAAGAACTTACAGAAGATACTGATAGTAAATACAGTGATACACCTCTTCTATCCATCTCAATCCTAATACACAAACTTGTCTTGCACAAAAGTAAGAATCCAACTACTGAAACAAACTGTGAAACGAAGAAAAGTGAAAAATTAAATAATACCTTAAACTAAATACCCTTCTCTTCTTCCATCAACCGAACTAAATTGACAAGCAAAAATTGCGTTTGGAACAAGAATTGTAACAAACTGGTCAGGTGAAGCATTTTTAACATTCCAATTATTCGAAAATAAATACGACCACTATCCCGCATAACCTCTTCGAGCAACCTTTAAAATCCAAAAAAGAGGTGAGCTTCTAAAGAAACTTGTTACAAAAATCACAAAAATGTCTCCTGAAATCTATAATGCTATATGAAAAGATATTAGTTGTTCATGATCAGTTTATCTCGTCAACAGCAGATATATTAACCATAAATCCTCCAAGTTAACTAAGGCAAATTATAAGGGCACTGCACATTTTACTCGGGGCTAGCCCATTGAAAAATAAGAAAAAATTACAAGTTTGCCATCATGAAAGTTACTCGGGGCTAGCCCACTGTTATAATCAGGACTGTCAAAATTTTGGCAGTCCTACCACTTGGAAGGACTGTCAAAATTTTGACAGTCCTACAAATTGTTAGGACTGTCATAATTTTGACAGTCCCACAAGCTATGTGGACTGTCAAAATTTTGACAGTCCTAATTTTAACCCACTGAAAATTTTATATAAAACTAGGACTGTCAGGATTTTGACAGTCCCACAAACAATGAGGACTGTCAAAATTTTGACAGTCCTCATTTTAATTGTCAGAATTTTTTTTAAGTTTATTTCTATTTAGTTAGTTTTGGATTTTGATTTTTTTTTTATTTAGTTTAACATCCAAAATAAAATATGTTATCATTGAACAAAATAAAAAAAAAATAAAAAAATCTACCGTACGAATATTACGTCTGCCGTCGATCAGACTTCAAACGGCCATAACTATTTGTTTTCAAATCGTTTTTCGTCACACAATAGGTCTATTTGTATGTTTTCGACGAGAGTAACACAATTCGTGTAGAGAGAATTTTCATCCGAAGTAAGACGTACATATTACGGGCAAAAATATAAAATATAAAACTTTAAAGTATCATAACTTTTGACTGGGAGATCGAAACAAGCTCCAGTTTGAGCCAAAATGACCGTATGGAAAAGTACTTCGGGATAAACAGTTTCACCTTTTAACGGACTTCCCAAATTTTTAGAATCGCAAAAAAACGATGTTTCGACCTCCAAATTTTACTTTTTGTAATTTTTTTTTTTTTTACAAAATTTTTAATGTACCATTAATAAATTTACTATTTTAAATAACATAATACTTTAAATTATTTTAAGGATAGAAATTTCAAGGATATTTTGAAATTGGCCCCCCCAACAATTAACAAAAATAAATTAACAGAAAAAAAAAATTTAGGACTGTCAAAATTTTGACAGTCCTACCAATTTGTAGGACTGTCAAAATTTTGACAGTCCTACCAATTTGTTGACAGTCCTAAAAATTTAACATATATTTTTAGGACTGTCAAACTTTTGACAGTCCTTACAATTGGTAGGACTGTCAAAAGTTTGACAGTCCTTACAATTGGTAGGACTGTCAAAAGTTTGACAGTCCTAAAAATATATGTTGAATTTTTAGGACTGTCAAAATTTTGACAGTACTTTCAATTGGTAGGACTGTCAAAATTTTGACAGTCCTAAAAATTTAACATACATTTTTAGGACAGTCCTTATTTTTAGGACTGTTGAAATGCCTACAGTCCTATATAAATTTAGGACTGTAGAAAATTCTACAGTCCTTAATATACATAGGACTGTCGATTTTCCTACAGTCCTAAATCTATATAGGACTGTAGGAAAATCTACAGTCCCGTCCGATACTGCTCGACGTTGTCGACGATTCTCGACATTTTATGCCCTAAAATCGTGTTCGATTCTCTACATTGTCAACTTTGGGAGCCATCGACAAGGAGGACGAAGTCTCGGAGAGTTGGAGAGCTCCGCCGGCGGGAGGGGGGAGGGCTCCGGTGGGACGGGGAGGGTTTGGGAGAAGGGTTTGGGAAAGTGGGCTAGCCTCAAGTAAAATAATGGGCTAGTGTGAGTAAACTTTGCTCAATCCTGGGCTAGCCCCAATCCTGGGCTAGCCCCAAGTAATATGTGCAGTGCCCTTATCAAAAGCCGCGTATTCCACTGACCCTGGCTCCGACTTAACACCCTTACAAGACATGCGCTTTGCAGTATCCGGCAATTCCATTTGGGTCCCTCCTCCTCATGATAATATTAAAATCAACATCGACGGCGCCACTTCATCAAAGTTCATTGTCGGGGCTGCCATAGCTAGGGATTCCTCTGGACACTCCATTGCCGCATCCACAGTATGCAAGCGGAACTAATGGCCGTTCAAAAAATATCCTTTCGGCATCACGTCTCAAAGCGAAGGAGTTTATTCTTGAAGGAGACTCCCTTTCGGTGGTTAGGATTTTCAAGGGTGAAAAGGATCTTATCCCTGGGAAGTTAGCTAGCCTAATAGCTTCAATCGAATATGAAGTTTCAAATTCAAACATGAAAGACTTTCTGTTTACCAGAAGAGAGACGAACACAGTAGCGCATGAGTTAGCAAAACATGTTATATCTAACAATCTCAGTACTGTGGTCTTCATCCCTGCTATGTGTCTCTCTCACTTGCTTGTGTTAATTCCCAGGCTTGTCCTTGAAGTTCTTCATGTACTTGTACTCCACCCATTTAATATAGAATGCGTTTTTCTCAACAACAACAACAACAACAAAAAACTCCCTAGTAGTAGTAACAATTGTTATTGACCCGGTGTTGTGCAAGGGTTTTCTTATTTACCGTACATGGAAAATGGATAATGATAGTTGGCAAATGTACATTGCATTATCCACAAGGGCGGAACAAAAAAATTTGAACTATGATGGACTAGATTAGGCTAGTGTATGGACTGACTTGAAGAAAAAAATATAAAAATTGCGTAGATTAGAGCCCACCTTAGCCCTAAGATGGTTCCTCTCTTGATTATCCATGTGGACTGGCAAGATCAATGGTGTCAAATTCATATGCTATCTTTGCTTCCATGGCTCAACTGCAACTACATCACCCGTAGAGCTACACAGACAATGTGGACTCACGACTGACCACATGGCCGGTCCTACGTTTGTGGGTGTCCAGGACAAAAGTTAAAATGGTATTCTTGAAAGAAAATAAAAACTAAAAAAATCGTAAAAAATAGCAACACTAGCCCTTAAACTCATGCCCTTTTATATAAAAAGTGTAAGAGAAAAATAATTTTGCTAAGTGAGTCATTATATCAAAGTGTGTGATCACTAATATTTAAATACTATCAAAGATTATAAATATATAAAAAAGTTCTTTTTTTTGTGTCCTCAAAATTTTGGATATGCATAATTGTTCGTTCTGCCATGGGTCTTGGCCGACCTTGGATGCACAACTCATGAAAATCCTAGAAAGTACATGAATGTTCGTTGGGGCAGGAGCGTGAATGCTGCGAGAGGCCTTGAAGCCTTGCCTAAAATGGTTTAGTAAAAGGGTTGTTTCAACAAGTGCCCATTAAACACATCTTAAAGGTAATAAATGTATGATTTTAACAATATCTATGTTCTATATCATTAAATATGTTCTATATCATTAAATTAAACATTTGTACCTGTTAAAACATATATAAAATATATTTATTTTTAATGTGATGGAGGTCGTAAAAAGTATAGGTTTATTAGCATCTTAACATATGCATACGTTGACACAGTTGTTGCTAAAATGTATGGAATTGCCAGGTGTGATGCTTGATACAATTGGAAGTAGGCAAGATCAACAAGAAGAAAACAAGATTCGGAACCAGCTGTCCCAAATATTATGTTTCTATTTCTGTCTTCTCTTACACACATACAAGTGTGGATTCTACTGTATGTGAAAGAGGACCCGCATTTGTATGTCTATGTGAAAGAGAACCTATATTTGTATGTAAGAGAAAACTTAAATAGAGACAGTATTTGGAACAACATATTCCATTTCCGGAAACAGAGGGCTATGTTTCTTGCAACAACCTTGGGAACCTTTTTGCCTTTTCGATCTCTGTGACGACTTTTCCTATGTTATGATGTTGTCTACTGCAGCTATTCCAATATTCACAGTACACGGAAAAGTGATCTTGTGGAGATTCAAGTTGTGTCCAAAGCAAGGTTCAAGAACTCGGTAGCGATATCGGTATCGGACAGTTTGTATGAGTAGCCGTATCGGAAGTATCGGCAGTATCGGCGGTATCGAATCGGAGTATCGGATATGTTGGTATCGGATGTATCGACAATTTAAATAATTATTAATTAATTAGTAAAAAAATAGAAAAAATAATTTACATATTTATGCATTATTTAAGTGTTTTTCATGTTTTTTTAATTAGAATTAAATAAAACAATAGTCATCCTTGTTGAATGGTTTACCTGTGATGTATACGTTTTCTTCCTTTACATATTTTTAGTTACAATCTTACTATGTCATTATATTCGTACTAATTGAATCTTGTATTGTTATGTAGGTTTCAATTTTGACGAATAAAGGCGCATAGAGGGAGGCACAAGAGATTAGAAGCAAATAAGCAATGCAAATGGCAGGATGAGATAATGAGACAAGTGACAAGACCCATAATTATATTTGTCGAGGAATCGAGATATTTTTTTAAATTTTTGTAAATAAATAAAGATTTAATTGTATTCAAAAATTTAGTATAAGTGAGTAGTTATAAATTGTTACAATGTGATCTATGACACCAATTATTTTGTTTCATAATATATCAAAATAAAATTAGCAACAAGATTTACATGTTTAAATTTAAAAGTACGACAAAAAATCACTTGGCCAAAAAAATTCTTCGGGACTCTGGCCTATCCCTTCATTTAAATTTCATGAATAATAGTCTTTTTACAATAAGTACGAACTACAATCAGGATACAAATGCGAAAATGAATACAAATACAAAAAAATATAAATATATCACTAAAATTGTTCATAATGATCATAATCGTCCTGATATGGTTCTTGGTTATGAGGGTAGTAGCGACTGATATCTGTATTATGAAAAAAAATTATCATGAGGCCATCAAATGTTGAATGTTGTTCCGCCTCTGGAGTGTTGTATGGATAATAACTTGTGCATGAACTATCATATATATTGTTGTAATTGTCTGAAGGAGTAGGTACATCATGATGGCTAGATCCTCCAGCATATGTATCATCCATGCGGTGCTCTCTAGGTTGATAATCACTTGGCCAGTCTTCAAAGTATTCATGAGACTGATCTCCAGGACTTTCATATTCATTAGTATTGTCAGCACCAGCAACGAGTGTAGCTCCATTGCCTCCACTATCAGTAGTGTCGTCTTTATCGCTGTCGACTTGTCGAGATTGTACATCTGGTGTTTTCTTTCTTTTTCCAGGCCTTCCAGCATTTTCGGCAATATCTTGTGGATCGACATCCAAGTTATCATCTAACCACTCATTTTCTCTGCCATCTAAGAGTGGTGTTTTCCTTTCTCTAGTCCAAGTTATGAGTGGATCTTCTTCATGAAATATCTCATCCAAATCAATAATATTTTGTTCATCTTGTGATCTTTGCATATTTCGAACCCTCAATCTCATATTATAATGGACAAAAACTAATTTTTCTAGTCTTGTCATTAAAAGTTTATTGCGGGGACGAGTATGGATGAGAGAAAATGTTGTCCAATTCCTTTCACAGTTGGAAGAAGACACTGTTTGACTTAGGATGCACACAGCTAATCGAGTCAAATTTGGGGCTTCCTCCCTAGCATGTATGGACCACCACTCAGCTACAAAATAATAAAATATATTAGCTTTGTAACTATATAAATTTAATTAATAAATATTTTAAAGTATGAACTATTACTACCAGGAAGACATCTATTTACAGCACTTTGGAATTGATTTGAACTAAATACACCATTTTTTAATCTGAACTTTTCTGCCTGCAAAGTGATATTACAACAGTTATGGGTCTTATGACATTAAAATTAAATATTGTAAAGTTATAAAAAAATCCAATATCAAATAATATTTACCTCTTTGTTTATATTAAGGCGTGTTGTATTGTCATTTACCATTCTATTAACGACGCGGTGGAAATCATTCAGTACCTCGTCGTCATTTATAACATCATTAGAATATTGGTAATTGGGATTCAAGAAATAACCTGCAATATTGAATAAATAACTAGTTTTAAAATCCCTACAAATATTATAAAATAATATTTGAAGGGTATTCAATTTATAGAGTACTTACCAGCTGCACGTATATCTCGATGTAGTTGAGAATTTCATCTGGTATCAATCATTTCCCACCACTTCCTATATCCTTGACCAACATTCTTTTTTATCATTTCTTTAGCCATGTCCATAGCCTCGTAAAGATGACCCATCTCCGCTTTATCATCGCTATCCACCATCCTTAAAACTTTTACTAGAGGTCGAAATATAGCAGTGACCCCTGCAATATCCCTCCAGTAAGTTTGACTCTCGATTAAACTGACAACCACATCTGCCTTTTCTCTATCTTTACGATTGAGTCTCATGTAGTTATCTGTCCAACCTCGTGTATTTATCATCCTTTTTAAATCAGCCTGATATTTAAGGATGGAATCAAAAGCAATAAAATTGGTAGCAAACCTAGTGATGGCTGGTCTAACCAATTCTCCATTCTGAGTCTCAGTCCTCATGATGCTAAGAGCCCAACCATGATTATAGATGAAACAAGTCATATCTTGAGACTTCTGTATTAGTGGCTTAATATGTGGATCATTGGCTATATCCTTCAATATGAGATCTATGCAATGTGCTGCACATGGTGTCCAATATAAATTTCTTCTTACCTGCATATAAACATATATATATTTAGAATGAAGCTATATTTACAATAATAAATAACATATATACAAATATATTTATAATAATAAAAATTCAGTATAAGTGTATTCTCACCTCCATTAACCTCATTCCCGCCTTCTTGTAGTTGGAGCCATTGTCAGTAATTATTTGGACGACCCTGTGTTCTCCAATCTGTTCCACAACTTCATTCATCAGTCCAAATATGTATTTACTATCTTTGTACTTGTTAAAGGCATCTACAGATTTAAGAAATATCGTTCCTTGTGGAGAATACACAAGAAAGTTAATGATGCATTTTCTGTTCTGTGTACTCCATCCATCGCACATAATGGTACATCCATACTTATCCCAATATCTATGAAATAATTTTAGGTACTCCTCCATGTCACTTATTTCGATATCCAAATAAGTATTTGAAATCTCATAAGGAGTTGAACCCTTTACTCCACCCCCGGAAGCTGCTATGGCATCTATCATTGGTTGATAGTGTGGACTTTTAGCAGCATTGAACGATATTTTGGGTTGCGTTGCCCCTTGTTTTCTGAGGACATAAGGGTCCATACTCCTTACTTCTATCTCTGGAATATTTCTCACCTCCTCCCCACGATATGCGACTGACTTTGATCGGCCACCTAACGTCGGACCCCTGCTTGACCATGTTTCTCTGTCCCCGACACTCCAACGTCTACCCCATTCCTCAGCTGCATGTTCTCTCCTACTTTGTCTCATGTCCCTTCTAAGATCCGTGAAGTCTTCAATTTCTTCTTCTGAGGAGGAATCTACTCGAGCTATCCTTGTCAACTCCTCCTCTACCCTTTGCTTTCTTTGATTCACCATTATTTTATCCTTTTTTTTACCCTCAACAAGCAACAACATTTTTTTATAGCAATTGGTACATCAGGACACGATGCTACATTTTCTGTAATACCCGCTAAGTGTTGTTTCAGCCGAGTAACACCTCCGTCCATTATTTTGCTACAATAATTGTATTCCACCCTCCTCTTATTATTAGGATTGACACATTTTTTATGTTTCCAACCAGCATCCATTTTCTCCGGCGTACGACTTTTTGGTGCCATTAAGTAATCCTGAAATGATATAACGTTACATACAATAAAAAAAATGTTACATGCAGTAATAAAAACGTATAAAATTGTTAGATGCAATAATAAAAAATACAAAGATAGTAGATGCCTCTGACAAATAATGTGTATTCTCCAGTAAAAATTACTGACCAAAAATACAAAGAAATATCGTTACAATAATAGATACCATATATTATCTAATTGTATTGTACTTATACACTAAGTTTTATATATATATAGTTATATAAACTATAATGTTACATACAATAATATAGTTATATAAACTATAATGTTACATACAATAATAAAAAATTGTTACATGCATTAATAAATATTGTTAGATAGTCATATATATAATCATATATACGATAAATAAATTGCAATAATATAAAACATTACATAGATAACAATAACAGCTAGTATATATATAATTTTATTAGATAACAATAACATTACATTGCAATAATATATAATAATAATAATTAGATAGTATATATATAATCATATATACGATAAATAAATTGCAATAATATAAAACATTACATAGATAATAATAATAATTACATATATATATATATATATATATATGTATAAATTGCATATACATATATATAAATTGCATATACATATACATAAATTGCATATAATATTATTATTATTATTATATATATATATATATATATATATATATATATATATAAAATTACATATACATAAATTGCAATAATATAAAACATTACATTGCATTAATATATAATAATAATATAAAATTACATATACATAAATTGCAATAATATAAAACATTACATTGCATTAATATATAATAATAATAATAATTACATATATATATATATATATATATATATATATATATATATATATATATATATATATATATATATATATATATATATACAAAGGAAAAAAGGTTAGATAGCAAAAAAGCAAGTTAGTCAACTAGTTAGAACACAAAATAAATATTGCTTTTTGGCTAGCGGGCTAATGATAGTATTTGCTTTAACAGCGGTCATGAGTTCGACTCCTGCTTCTGCTAATTTTCTTTTCCTTCTCAAATCAGAATCGATATGGACCGTTAGATCTCGGCCATGGATCGCTGACGTGGACGGTCGGGATTTTAACTTTTGTGTTACTGGCTGTCACTCAGTCCACGTGTTTTTTTTTTTTTTGTATATCAGTGAATCGGGAAGAGGAGAGAGAAGAGAAACTCTCTCCACCGTCACCACCGCGATCGTCCACCACCGCAGTCGTCCACCACCGCGTTCGTCACCACTCCACCGTGCGGGGTGAGGCCAGCTCGAAGAGGAGAGCGTCTCCACCCGTCCACCGTCGGTTGAAGTACGTCTGCGGCGGCGGTTGCCGTGATGACGGTTGCCGCGAAGGCGGATAAGGCGGGTATTTCGAAGGAGGAGCTACGGTACCTTCTGAAATTAGGTATTTTCTTCACAAACTTCTCCAAATTCTTCTGAATTTCTTTTTCTTCTTTGTTGTGGTATTTTTTGTAGAGAATTTTGATTTATTTATAGAATTCCTATTAGGAACTGTTCGAAATTTTCATTATTTCATGTGATGTCTCTGCAAAAATTTTTGTTTATGTCGGAAAGGGAATCTCTACTGTTCTTTCTTCTAATATTAGGGTTTACGGCACCGTATCGGTCTGTTTCGGACTGTATCGGACACGTATCGGACGATACTGGCCGATACCGGGCTTTTCGTGACAGTATCGGCCGATACCGATATTTTAGTGACGTATCGGATCGGCTACGTTCAAAACCGATCCGATACGACCGATACGTATCGGTATCGGCCGATACTTTAAACCTTGGTCCAAAGTTGCAATGTTAATTTTGTAATGTTATGTTAAAAGAAGGATCTGCCAAATTGAGATTGATGTAATGTTGTGTGAAAAGAAGGCTAATTATAAGGACACTACAAAGTATACTTAAGGCTAGTCCAGGATTGGGACTAGTTCATTAATGAGCAAAGTTTACTCACACTAGTCCATTGTTTACTCATACTAGCCCAAACTCTCCTAATCTCCACCGGAGTTCTCCTCCCTCCTCCCTTTCTTGTCGGAGCCCTCCTCCTCCGCCTCCTCTCCCGTCCTCCACTGCCGCCTTCCGTCGTCGCCGTCGCCGCCTCTGCCTTCTCTACCGCCTCCCGCCGCCTCCTTCCTCTCCCGTTCCTCCGTCTCGTACCCCATTTCCGTCTCGTATTCCGTCCGCCGCTCCTCCCTCCCCTCCTTCCTCCGTCGCTACCACCAGGTCCTCCACTCCGCCGCCGGAAGGCATGAATATAACACAATGACAAAGAAAAATAACAGCACACAGGAAACCAAAAAAGAAAAGAAAAAAATATAAGAACTGTCAAAATTTGACATATATGTTGCTTTTTAGGAATGTCAAAATTTTGACAGTCCTACCAATTGGAAGGACTGTCAAAATTTTGACGGTCCTAAAAATTCAACATATATTTTTTGGACTGTCAAACTTTTGACAGTCCTACCAATTGGAAGGACTGTCAAAATTTTGACAGTCCTAAAATTTATTTTTTGTTAATTTGTGGGGGAGCCAATTTATTTTGTTAATTTTATATTTTATTTAAGAAAATGTATTTTAAAGAAATAAAATTAAAATAAATTAACAGTAAATTTACTGTATTGAAATTTCAAAATTAACAAAAAATTAAAATAAATTAACTCAGTTGTCGATATGTATCAAAATTCCAAATTTCTATCCTTAAAATTTGTTAAAGTATTCTGTTATTTAAAATAGTAAATTTTGTAAACCCCCTGATTTTTCAAAATTTTTAAATGTGGATTTTTCACAATTTTCTGAAATTTTCTGGGATTTTTCTGTAATTAAAAACAGGGTTTTAATTATTAAATAATTTTTACTTGATAATAAACAATATTAAAATATTATGAAAATAATATTTTTGGGTGTAAAATAAAAAACTGGACTTAGGACAATTTTTCTGGAATTTATCGGGCCCCGGACCTATTTTTAAAACACCTAAATTTATTTATTTAATTATTTAATTATTACTGATTAATAATAATAATATTATTATTATTATTATTATTTATTATTATTATTCTTTCAAACCGGCCCAGCCCGCGGCCCGCTGGACCCGGCCCACCGGGCCCAGCCCCGAACCCGAACCCAGCCCAGCCCCTACCGGGTCGGGTCGGGTCTGCCCGCCACCCGACCCGCCCGTACCCGGCTGACCCCATCACCCACGAACCCTCGGCTGCCCGCGTTTTCCGCCGGACCCGCCGGTCGCGCCCCCGCTAGCTCCGCCTCACCCGCCACGTCCCTGCCTTGCCCGGCCCCGTCCCCCGCCGCCGACGCCTATATAAACCCTCCCCCAGCCCTCTCTGTTCACCTACCCCGACCGCTTCCCTCCACCGGCTCCGACCACGACCCCCGTGTCCTCTCCGCCTCCGCCCGGACCGCCCCCAGCCTCCTCCGTCGCAGCCCCGAGCCCCGGCCTCCCTCTCCTCCTCCTTCCTCCTCCGCCGGCAGCGACAGCGGCAACAGCAGCAGCTTCCCGCGCCGCCGCGCCGCCTCCAGCGCCGCCGCGAGCCCCGGCCGCCGCCTCGCAGCGCTGCCCCCGGCCCCCACTGCCCCCGGCCGGCCGCTTCCCGCCTCAGCGCCGCCGTCTCCGGCGAGAATCCCAAACCCTAACCCTAATTCTTCGAATCCGACACGTGTCGGACACGTGTCGGACACGATTCGAACCCCGGGTTTTTAGCCCAGTTCAGGTGCGTGTAACTTCTTGCTCGTAGCTCTGTTTTCGATTCCGTAAATTGCGTTACGAAATCTGTATGACCCTCTCGGTGCCCGGATAAACCGTTCGGGGCATCGCGTCCTGTGGTGATCGCACACCGCGATCCAAAAACAGGAAAAACCAGACCCTGTTTCACCCCGGAACTGAGTACGCCCCGCCAAACGGGACGACTTGGTCGCGCGCGGTCTTCACAGATACGTGCGCATCGTCGATACGGACGTGTGGGACTTCGCAGAAGTCGATTCGGGTGTGCGTGCACACCGGAATCAACGCGTATCCGCGGACATCGCCCCGTATCCGACTTTCTACAATTTACCCTAACTTTGTGTACACACGTCGGATCGAGACGAAACTTGCGCCATCGGACTCGTAGCAATACGCTGGTCCTGTGGGTCAAGTTTGGTTCGATTCTGAGAACGTTGACGAAATCGCGTGTCGTGGGCCCCACAGGCCCCGCTCGACGGGCGATTTTGTGTTCGGCTCATCGGAATCCAATTCTGGAAGTTCCGTTGGGTTCGTATCATCGTTCCTGACCTGTTGACACTAAGTTTGGTAAATTTGGAGACCTTTGACCCTGACGCATTTTTCGGTGCAAAGCGGGCCCACATGCGGACCCCGTTTTGACCTGAAACTGCCGTTTTTGTCCTTGTCTCCAAATTGGACCCAAGGACAGGCATTTCTAGCTGATTGATATTTTCTGGATCTGATGGTGATGTTTATTTCAGCAACCGGAGTACCGCCTGCAAATCTAACTGAAGTCAGAGCCGCAATTGGAACCGGACCCACAGGCAAGTGTACCTTGCCAAACCCTGCAGCTTGCTAATTATTTTTCTGGACTTAATTATGCATTAGTGGGCAAGTAAAGCTGGCCAAATCTCAGTAATTCTTGACATAGTATTTTACTTGATTTCTTGTGGAATTAAATGTAAACTTGTTTTAACTGCTTAACCTAGGAAGCGGGTGACGTGCTTAGTGTCCGATCATAGTCGGGTGCCAACTCCGTACGCGGGGTTGTGTAACGTCACATAGACATGGATATCGAGACCCGATAATTCTCGTACTTGTCCTATCAAGTACACCAGAACCCAGGACACTTGACACTATTTCATGAGACAGAGTCTTCCTGAGACATTCAAGGTGATTCTGTATAGGATTCATGTTTTGACTTAGACATTACATTCATAGGCATTGATCCATAGCTATCAGACTTGCTGCATTAGTTATAATCGTGCGTGCCATGGACATGAGGCATCGTGGACATGAGACGTGGGATTACATTGGGTGGGGAGAGACACACAGACTACAGGCTGATATTATATATATAACATAGTATATTTCAGAGTATAATTCATAGTTATTGCCGCTACCGGCTCCCCGACACAGAGCTTGTAGTGGCTTCAGCCTAAGTTCTAGTGCTGCTCTCATATTGCATATCACTTAGCTGGTTATATAGTTTATCCTGTTGTTTCATTTATCTGCTGCACTGCATTTATTTTGGCTTGTATTTTCTGTACCTTGTTATGTCCCCTGAGGACCTGGAATGGACTATGTCCCCAGGTATAGCTGAAGAGAACTACCCCGAGGTGTACGGTACAGGAGCACTCCTTGGAGCAGAACCAGGAACAGAGGACGAGATAGTGGCAGAAGATTTCTCCTGAGCACCGGCTTCATCTACACAGTATTTCCATTTTCAGTATTTTATTTTCTGTCTATTCTCATTAAATATAACAGACTAATTCTCGGATTGTTTCCCGAGATAAGCTTATTTGATATTGCTCATTTATTTTTATTGCATTATTTCTGGCATTACTCTGTGTTATTCTGTGGATGAGATTAGAATTACCTGAGACTTGTAACATTTCACAGCTAGACTACAGCTTAAGCATGCCCTGATGAATCCATTAAATTGGGTTGTCCATCGGTGCGTGCTGCTGGCCATTGCTCACGTGCTCAGTCCCTCGGCATTTTGGGACTGGGGCGTGACAAATTTATTATTGGAACATTAAATATTTTGTAAAAAAAAATTACCAAAAGTAAAATTTGGAGGTCGAAACATCGTTTTTTTGCGATTCTAAAAATTTGGAAAGTCCGTCAAACGGTGAAACGGTTTATCCCGAAGTACTTTTTCATACGGTCATTTTGGCACAAACTGGACCTTGTTTCGATCTCCCAGTCAAAAGTTAGGATACTTTAAAGTTTATATTTTATATTTTTGCCTATAATATGTATGTCTTACTTTGAATGAAAATTCACTCTACACGAATTGTGTTACTCTCGTCGAAAACATACAAATCGACCTATTGTGTGACGAAAAACGATTTGAAAACAAATAGTTATGGCCGTTCGAAGTCTGATCGACGGCAGACGTAATATTCGTACGGTAGAATTTTTTTTTTTTTGGGTTCAATGATAACATATTTTATTTTGGATGTTAAACTAAATAAAAAAAATCAAAATCCAAAACTAACTAAATAGAAAAAAAACTATAAAAAAAAAATATCCTGACAATTAAAATGAGGACTGTCAAAATTTTGACAGTCCTCATTGTTTGTGGGACTGTCAAAATCCTAACAGTCCTAGTTTTATATAAAATTTTCAGTGGGTTAAAATTAGGACTGTCAAAATTTTGACAGTCCACATAGCTTGTGGGACTGTCAAAATTATGACAGTCCTAACAATTTGTAGAACTGTCAAAATTTTGACAGTCCTTCCAAGTGGTAGGACTGTCAAAATTTTGACAATCCTGATTATAACAGTCCCGAGTTTGGGAGTGGCAAATTTGTAATTATCAATGTAATAATTTGGGCTAGCCCCAAGTAACTTTTAGGATGACAAACTTATAATTTTTTTTAAATTTTCAATGGACTAACCCAGAGTAAAATGTGTAATGCCTTATAAATTTCCGAAAAGAAGGATCGTTTTTGCACCTGGCTACCTTGTGAGCCACGAACCTTTCTCTGTTTTGACACCAGTAGGTCAGAATTTTTATTTCATCACCGCTGGTAGAGTATACTTATCCATGGTTATGGAGTATGAAAAATAAATATTTACCATAGAAGTGTCAGAACGGGGAAAGTTTCAGGTAGACAGGTGCAAAAGATAGTTGGCTTGTATATAAGAACAACTTTCTATAAATTAGATCCTTCTTCTAACATAACAATACATCAATCTCGTTTTGGCAGAAAGAAAGACCATATAATTGCTAGATGTTATCTAATGGGGTGGAATTAAGAACAAAAATTACTCCTCATACTAGTAATTTTAAAACTAAGAACTCATGAATTCCTCTAGGATTTTTGTTTTACAAATAGGTCAAAATAACTAAATTGCCATTACAATTTCCGGTTCATGTTAACCTCCCATTAGAGAAGCCTTCTCCACACTTAGATTGCTTTTCCACAGACGGCTACCATACAATATTGGAATAGCTGCTGTAGACGACATCATAACACAGGCCACAGAAGAATCGAAAAGGCGCATGAAATAAAGAACAAGTTGACAACCACAGTAATAGAAATGACAACAGTGAATGTAAGCTCAGGTCAACTATTCTGCAAGTCTCTTCATTGCCTGTAAAACAATGTCAACCATCAGATGTGGTAGTGCAGGTGTCAAAACGCTTTTCTGCGAGCAAATTCCTCTTCCTCTCCCTTTCCCTTAGGGTAGATACCCTGATTAACTATTTACACCAGGGAGGATCTTCCTCTGGAATATGACTACGAAAGCAGCAACTATGAGAATAAAAGTTACACTTGCATCCTTTGCTGAAGGGCTTTTCTGAAACTGGGCAAGTCCACCAAAAGGAAACTTAAAATCCCCTTGAACTACGACCTAACCCACTCTGCAGAAAGAAGTATATTCAATCAGTCTTCTTGAGTTTAAGGTGACATTCTAGATATTTCACCTTATCCTAAAGAATGTATCAGGTAACAGAGTAACAAAAGTGACTTGTGTGCACTCTAAGATGCGCTATATAGATATCCTGAATTTTCATATAAAGGTACTTCACTACAACACTCGCATAATTCATGTTAGTGTAGGGCCATTTTTTTTTTCCTATTCAGTCCCTGGTGCGTGTTCATTTGCATGTGATTGTAACTTGAGCAACTCAGATTGCCCACTCTTTGGTTTTCCAAGTGTAATCAACAGGTAACAAACAGGCAAGGTTCTAAATATCAGATATTGAATTCATATTGTATTAGGGTTTGGCAACTTGGATAATATTGGGCAATATATCAGCAACATGTAAATATTTGGCACCTACAATATATATATCATCGATGAAAGTAGTCTGCAGGTAGAATCCCTGATCTTATTCGATCTAATAAGGTAATTATATGGCATCTATATTATCAATTTATCTTATTATATAGAGGTAGCATACGTATATGGCAAAAATTAAACCACAATAAAATGATTTACTCATCTACGCACTACATATATACACGTTAAGATAATAAGAAATAAAAGCTACCCATCTCTATTCATCATAGTAACCTAGGGCCAGTGCACTTCAGATCCGAGTGCCATCAGTAATAGAGGATTAGCAGATGGAGAAGAACAGTTAAAGAAATGGGAGATGGAGGGTAAATGTAGGTCAGACTGAACTCACTTACCTAACACCAATTTCTAGCAACCATGAAGAAAAAGAGAATAAATTAATATTTCTGTTTCAGTAAAAGAGAAAAGACTGCTGCATCAATGGATTTCTAAGGAGGCAGCAAGTACCTCGGACTGATATTTTAGCATCATGGAACTGGCCATTTCCTCTGCCTGAGATATCTGCTGCTTAAAGATCTCGGCCATTTCGTCTGCCTGATAAGTATAAAACCGTAAGAACAATGTTCAGTACCAACCTGGCATCATCAAGAAAGTGACTTATCCTGACAGTATACCTTTTCAAAAACAAGCTTTGGATTGTGAATCATATCTCCAGGCGTCGGCTCCAACTTTTTGGTACTGAGATTCACGCGGTTTCTTTCATAGTCATGGCTCATTATCATTACCTTTTCAATAAGGAAACATCCACTATAAGAATCTCAATAATCGGTAAAATATTAAACAGGAAAGCGGCTTAAAGATCAAGTAATACCTTAAGAGTGTCACCGGGCTGTAGGATTGCAGCAATGTCTGAGATCCTCTCGTGACTGATCTGGCTAATATGGAGAAGCCCAGTAAAACCACCCATGCCGATTAAGGCACCATATGATTTCACACTAAGAACATTTCCTAAGACAACTGATCCAATTACAAGCTGAGCATGACCATCCATCATGGCCATGCGGTTACTGAGAACTAGCTGAGACTGCTCC
Organism: Iris macrosiphon; assembly: GCA_036927795.1. Lineage (NCBI taxonomy): Eukaryota > Viridiplantae > Streptophyta > Magnoliopsida > Asparagales > Iridaceae > Iris > Iris macrosiphon. The sequence continues at coordinate 318,159,938 of JAYESA010000004.1, forward strand.
ATATCCACTTCCACAAATTTAAGAGGAAGATCCTTATTAAGGAGTCCTGCCGTCGATGTCTATACATCATGTTTTAAAAACACAATTACTCTCCAACAGCGGCAGTTAAACAATTGAGGAAAATTAGATGGTCCATACACATCATTAAGACTAGGAAACGGTTAACCAAAGTTATAGTCCCCATGTATCACGGTATGCAGGCAAGTGTTTGATACATGTCCTTGGTACACAGTTAAGTTATAGACCACATATCAGAAAGTGAAAGATGTCAATTCCACAGGGTAGATGATACGAGATTCTCCTCCCAAGAAAGAAAAGGAGAGAAACTGATTTGAGAATTCACTTACTTATTCCAGGTCACCTATAACTAAGTGAGGCCTTATTAATCATCCATAAATCCACTTTCTCCCCTATGACCGATACACAGTTTGGCAAACTGTGTATAGGAAACCTATCTGTATGACACAAGACATCATGGATTGCAAGTTCCAATCAGATAAAACCAAGGTGCTTCTTGGGACAGGAGAGTAGATTTGCCCAAACATCTAGCTTATGATATAAAATCGACCGCTGATAAAACGTTAGCAAGCCCAAGCTCTTCGTTTTGCTCTACGATAATCCCTATCTGGACCACAACGCTGGTTAACCATCTCACTGACAAAAATGTTCACGATCTAGGTTAACGAACCAACCTTTGAAAATTGTGAAGATGGCACGAATCCATGAAGTCCCTCCACAATAACGGTCAGACCTCCTTTGTTTTCACGGACGACCTGCGATCCAATGTCTAATATTATCAGAATGTGAAAGTGAAGTAAAAAATTGTTGTCAAATAGGTCAACGTTGAACATCATAGTTTATATATGACTGCGCTTTAGCGTCCATTGTGCTAAGATATGACCTCAAAAAAGTGAAGTGCACATGTAGTTAGAGTGTTAGACTTGGCTTAAATCAACTTTAGTAACTAAAACTACCATACAACATTATACGTTTTATAATACCCCTGGTCTTGGTTCGTGCTTCTGAACCAATTGTTCATTTTGTTATAGTCCGCAAGTAACAATCATCAATCTTCCCGTGAATTAAGCCTCGGCATCCTAGGCAAGGGTCGTGCTAATTTTCAGGGAATCACGAAAGCTACCGAACAAAGACAAGCGGCAGTATAATCTCACATTGCCACGGACGACGACACCTTCAGCCTTGAGCTGCCGACACCTTTCCCACACGAGATCGTGCTGAGCCGACCGCAAGCTCAGGACGAGGCTTCCGTCTTCAGAATTCTCCCCGATAATAACAAACTCTTCTTGCGATCCAGGATGCAAGCCCGCCTCCGTGACGTGCTTGATCTTGTAGATACACGCTTCACGTAGAGGCAAGAACGCCGAAGATTTCGCAGGGACGTCGACGTACGCGCCGTCGGCGTCCGTTGCGACGATCGTCCCTCTGACCTGGAAGAAGAAAAAGAAGAAGAAGAAGAGATGAGATTTCGACACCAATGACGGATGTGCAAAGCCCTATATTTTTGAGGAATTAATAGTACCGGACCTTGGCGCCGACGTCGCGGGCGGGGAAGGGGGAGCGGTCGAGCGCGCTGTGGAATTCGTCGACAGTGAAGGGGACCCCTTCCGTGGGGTCGAGGTGGCACCGCCTCCGCGCATCCGCGAAGAGCCGCTTCAGCTTCTCCCGGTCCCGTGTCTCCGAATTGGACACGGACACGGCTGCGGACACAATTCTACTCCGAGAAGAGGGAGAAGAAGTGTATGTTCTTCTGTGGAGTGGACGAGGAAGGGAAGAGGAGGGTTTGGAGAGTGGATTTGTCAGGGCGGCCATAGTGCGGATGGTAGCAGAGTGAATGAATACCGGAGAACATTCAAGCTTAGGATAAATTACAGTTTGATACCCTCAATTATTCGAATTGCACTCAATTATTCGAATTGTTCAACTTTTTACCCTCAACTTTGATATGTAATTTTTTTTATTGAAAAGTTATGTTTGACTGACAGATGGTTTCAAAGTAAAAAATTTACAAAATTTGATAATATTTACTACCTATCAAAGTTTAGGGTATTAAGTTGTACAATTCGAATAGTTAAGGGTATCAAGTTGTAATTTAGTCAAAAGTTTAAGTAAATAAAAGTTTAGAAAATTTTATCAAATGAGAAATAAAACATCGAACTATAAAATATTTTCTTGAATATGCAACAAATAAGATGAAAAAATAATGATCCGTTTGATGTTTATTGGACGAAAAACGTCGATCCGTTGTGCATTTTTAGACAGAAACCGTCTAATCATTATAAAATTTTAACAATTTAATTTTGACTATTCGATGACAACCAACGATCGTATACGTTTGGTTGGCAATGACGGAACGTGAGGGCTCATAAATAGGATGGGTGGAGAGAGAAGAGGTTAAAAAAGGTTAATTTGAAAAGGCACATCATTTCTTACTCAGGACAGACAATTATGACTATAAAAAAAAATTTGACATTCCTATCAATTTTAAGAACTGTCAATCTTTTTGACAGTTCTAAAAAATGTAGGACTGCAAAAAATTTCGACAGTCCTACCTATTGGAAGTACTGTCAAAATTTTGGACAGTACTAAAGATTTATGACTGTTAAATTTTTTGACAGTTCTAACAATTTAAAGACTGTTAATTTTTTTTGATAGTCCTACCTATTGGAAGGACTGTCAATTTTTTTTTATAATCCTCAAAAATAGACTATCCTGAATAACTTTGGACGTGTTTTTAGAGAAAAAAAATCTATTATTCTTTCCCTATGATGTTGAGTTTTAATAAGTTTGAATCTTGAAGTGACATATCATTGAATTCTTTAAATGTATACCAAATGTGTACATTTGTACTTTTGGGAAAGTGCATTCAGAAATAAATTTGCAATTTATATGGTTCATTTTCAGAGCAACTAAACATGCACTAACAACAATGGGTGGATTTTATGTATTTGCAAATTTTATATATTACTAGAAACGACGTGCATAAAAATTTTTAAATATAAAATTATTAAAATTATTATTGTTTCTATTTAGAATTTGAAAAACAAAAAAAAACAACTTTACTTGAATTAAAATTATTTAATTATAAGTAAATAATATGAAATAATTAATTATTTTTTAAAAAAATAGTGAAATATTTATATACAATTTAGACGGGCGAATTATGATCCGTTTTCAAGTGTCGTGTTATAAGTAAAGAAGTAGAGATTGGCCCGTTCATTACACGGGCTCGCTGGTGTCAGCCCTAAAAAGGCTTTTGATAAGGACACTGCATATTTTACTCGGGGCTAGCCCACTAAAGAGAAACTTTTACTTATACTAACCCAACATTTTACTCATACTAGCCCACTACTTCCAAACCCTCCCAAATCCTCCTCCCCCGTCCTCCACTGCAACCTCCCGTCGCCGCGCCTCCCGTCGTCATCCCCGTCAAAACAACAACAAAAAATGAAAAATAGAAGAACTGTCAAAATGTTGATTTTTAGGACTGTCAAAATTTTGACAGTCCTACCAATTGGAAGGACTGTCAAAATTTTGACAGTCCTAAAAATGTATGTTGAATTTTTAGGACTGTCAAAATTTTGACAGTCATAAATTTTTTTTTTGTTAATTGTTGGGGGGGCCAATTTCAAAATATCCTTAAAATTTCTATCCTTAAAATTTGTTAAAGTATTATGTTATTTAAAATAGTAAATTTATTATTGGTACATTAAATATTTGATAAATTTTTTTTTTTTTTACCAAAAGTAAAATTTGGAGGTCGAAACATCGTTTTTTTGCGATTCTAAAAATTTGGGAAGTCCGTCAAACGGTGAAACGGTTTATCCCGAAGTACTTTTCCATACGGTCATTTTGGCTCAAACTGGAGCTTGTTTCGATCTCCCAGTCAAAAGTTATGATACTTTAAAGTTTTATATTTTATATTTTTGCCTGTAATATGTACGTCTTACTTCGGATGAAAATTCTCTCTACATGAATTGTGTTACTCTCGTCGAAAACATACAAATAGACCTATTGTGTGACGAAAAACGATTTGAAAACAAATAGTTATGGCCGTTTGAATATTAAACTAAATAAAAAAAATCAAAATCCAAAACTAACTAAATAGAAATAAACTAAAAAAAAAATCCTGACAATTAAAATGAGGACTGTCAAAATTTTGACAGTCCTCATTGTTTGTGGGACTGTCAAAATCCTGACAGTCCTAGTTTTATATAAAATTTTCAGTGGGTTAAAATTAGGACTGTCAAAATTTTGACAGTCCACATAGCTTGTAGGACTGTCAAAATTATGACAGTCCTAACAATTTGTAGGACTGTCAAAATTTTGACAGTCCCACAAGCTATGTGGACTGTCAAAATTTTGACAGTCCTGATTATAACAATTTGGGCTAGCCCCAAATGAGGACTGTCAAAATTTTGACAGTCCTGATTATAAAAATTTGGACTAACCTCAAATGAGGACTGTCAAAATTTTGACAGTCCTCATTTCTTGTGGGACTGTCAATATCCTGACAGTCCTAGTTTTATATAAAATTTTCAGTGGGTTAAAATTAGGACTGTCAACAGTCTACATAACTTGTGGGACTGTCAAAATTATGACAGTACTAACAATTTGTAGGACTGTCAAAATGTTGACAGTCCTTCCAAGTGGTAGGACTGTCAAAATTTTGACAGTCCTGATTATAACAATTTGGGCTAGTCCCAAGTAACTTTGGAAAACTTGTAATTTTAGGAAATAAGACTGTCAAAATTTTGACAGTCCTGATTATAACAGTGGGCTAGCCCCGAATAACTTTCATGATGATAAACTTGTATTTTTTTCTAAATTTTCAATGGGCTAGCCCCGAGTAAAATTTGCAGTGCCCTTATCGAAAGCCCCTAAAAACTGAATTAATCAGAATAAAATTCAATTGAAGGTTCGTCATCTTCTCCTCCTCCCTCTGGCAAAAAAAGGAACGAAACAATAACCTTAGATTCCAAGCTCTCCTCCTCTCAGCGGAAGGAAAGAAAGAAATGGTTGTCATAGAGCAGGAACCGGAACCGGAAGAGAAGGAGTCGCCATCATCACCATCATCGTCATCTTTTCAGAACCCTAAGGAATCATTTAGGGTCCCCGAGGGATCGGAAGATGGCGGCGGAGGCGGCAGCGGCAGCGACGAGGATTCCTTCGAGGATGCCCTAACCCAGGATCAGCTCAATGAGGTTCGATCTCTTTCCGGTTTCTATAATTTCATTAAATTCTTTTTTAATCTGATATGTAGAAAATTTCTTTTATATATACCTTGAAAGTACGAATTATTCTACGTAGCAATGACGCTCTGAAAGTTTGTTTCCGTGTCAGTGTCGTCGTGTCCATATCTGTGTCCAGTATTAATGTTCGAAACTTATATTCTTTAACCAAAGCATGTCAGTCAAGTGGCACTGCAAATGCCTTTAATTCTTTCTTCCACACAACGGATCCGTAATAATTTCAATGAATTATTGAGCGCATCACCTCTACAGTTTTGGCTAATTTGCACTTAAATACCCTGAACTATATCTACTTTTACACTTAAATATACTGAATTATTTTTACAGAATACCCTGAACTATCATCACTTTTGCAACTTAATACCTTGTATTAGCCTACCAGTTCACTTAATAGTCGTGCATAGCACATAACTATGTTCCACTAAACTTTTAAGAAGTAAATTTTGTTTACTTTTAACTTCATCTTCTTCCATAAGATTTGAACCTGAAGCTAACCCTAACCTTAACTGTCCCTCAGAGCCTCCATCCTACCCCTTCCAGCTCTCTCTCGGCCACCGTCGAGGCCACATGCAGCCACAGGTGTCCCTCGCAGGCCACACGAACCTTCAAGAGGGTGTAGGTTTAGACTTTAGTGAAGTATGCTTGTGGTTGTTTTGTTGTTGGCCGCGATCGGAGTGTCCATGAAGGAGAGGCAGTGACCAAGTATGTGCCAGCGATATGGTCGGCATTTAGGACCATGTTTGTGGTGAAGGGCTTGGTGTAGATGTGTCGACTTCGACCACGACGATTGTTAGTTGTGGACAACAACCTTTAAGAAGAGTTCTTAATTCAGGACACAATGATGATCCTGAGCTTGTAGGTCTTGCCACCTTCAACATGCAGCTTGAATCCATTTGTTCTCCAATCTTAAGAGCTTTAATTTTAAATTTGTCAATATATGAGAATATATAATGTAGCAATTTCTTATGTCGTTTATCACCTTGTGATGTAACACAAGTGGACATTGGTGCAGGCTAGCCCGTTAATCATTTGTATATGAGATGACACAAGGCTTTGATTTCAGTGCCTCGTTAATCGTGACTTTGATCTCTAATTTCCACCATTCTCCTGCAATTAAAATAAAATTTGAAATTAAGGTTTTGCACTTACAAGAAAAGGTGAAGATAGTTAGGATTGGGAAACTATGAATTTTCAATTAGGGAAGAAAGAAGAAGAAATTTTTGTCTTTTGACACTTGCCTTTAGTTTCTAACTGCAAAAATATGATAGTATAGGGTACGTAAGTGCAAAATAAAAGTTTGGTGTATTTAAGTGCCTATTAAAATAGTATAGGGTATTATCTGCAAAAAATGTATAGTTCAGGGTATTTAAGTGCAAATTAGCCACATTTTTCCCATAGAAATAACATTAAGAAAACTAACTTTTAGCCCATTTATCTTTGAAATTTTTTCTTGATTTTAATTGCTAATAATCCTAACTGTTATCATATTTCTCTCAACTAACACTAGTGCCATTAGATCAGAACACTCACTTATCTCTGAAATATGATCGTGTAGACTTTGTAATTGGTAGGGCATTGGAGTTGAACTCATTTCCCATGGTGACTGAGAATTCACTTTCCATGATACTTCAAAGAATCCACCATTCATGTCCTTTACGGCTCCCTATGTTGCACGAGTATGGACACAGATAAGGACACACTACGGATACGGGCTATGGACTTTTTCAGGTTGGTACTATAAGTAGTCATCTATATTGTATGAATACCGACAGATATACATGTACTATTTTGGAACTCAAATTTGTGCTTCATGAGGATACAGATGAATTCTGTAGGTTGTTTTTTTGTCCTTACTACCAGTCAACTATTTTAGTGATAATTGCATAGAGGGCTCTCAACTAGAATATAATTGGATTGATATTGCTAGACAGCTCATGGTGATTTTTCTTTCATAATCCTAGATTGATAAATGATTATTTGTGTTATGCAATTTTTATTGGTAGAAATCATTCAGCTCTACTTATTTTTTAGTGCTCATCTAGTGCGATATTGCTTTTATGCTTATAGATGATGGGTTCCTTGGTAGTGGATTCCTTAAAAGTATAATTACCCTTCAAAAATTTTCTTTACACACTTGAGTTGAAGAATGCTACTCTGTATTAGCTAACATCAAGTGTTGTATCAGCGTCTTGGGTTCTTTCTTTGAATTACTCCTTACTGTTTTCTCAATGCTTGTTGAGCAACTTATCCTTTCTTAGCTTGTTCACCTGCATGCTATCCTGGTTCACATTGTCTTCAATTCCTCCCTACTATACTGATTAATATCTTCATTTATACTCAATGCTTCATAGTCACTTATACATCTACTTTGCACTTTGGATGTTTGCTACTTACATCTTGTTTACTTGAAGAATTAGCTTTCAGCAATCAACTTCAACATAGAACACAACTTTCTCAGTCCATTTTTTTTTACCTTTCCTTGATGCGCCATGTAACATGATGTCCAAAAAACCTCTATCTGCCTCCAACTAATTTTCATTTCCCCCATTATTATCTGAAGTAGGAAAGGTAGTTGCATTGTGCTATCACTTGGCTATAATCCATATTTTTGTTGTCTTCTGCGAGACCTTTATGTGGTTCTATTTAAGTGTTTAACCATGCCATCGTCATCAATTACCACTATATCTTATGCAAAGATAGTAAACTACCACATCTCTCTTGATATTTCTCATAATGAATAAATCCACACAATTTTAAGTAGGCATGGGTGTTATAGTTGAACCTAGGCACATTCATACTATCTCTCACTTTAACTTCTTTGAAGCTTTTCATAGCTCCATCATACCTGACCTAACAATTTATTCATCTCCTCTATGTAACCCCCCAAATTTTTATGCGTTTTATCATTCCCTTTCTCCAAAATGCTAAAGAAACATGCTATTAACCCTCATTTGGTTCATGTACATGCAATAGGATGTAATGATTCCCTAGTTCCCATAAATGTTACCACAAGCATGATGCAAGGAAATCGTAGGGATACTTTAGTTCATTCTTGTGTGTAATCATGAATATTGTTAAACAGGTGAATAAAATGTAATAGAGAACTCTAGAAGTGGAAATTAGTCTTATCTGTTCATTTTTCTTGACGTGGGCACAATAATTTGACCATTTGTTTGACATAGTGGTTAGAGAGCCATTCTTATGATTAGTTGCACGGATGTACTTATATGAACAACTATGTACTATAGCTGGCGTGTAAGACTCAAAAACTCTCATGGGGGATATTTCTGGATGCATGAATACATAACACTCGTGTCAAGATTCCAAGTAACATTGAGGAAATAGACTGGGAGAGTGAAGAATATAATTGCACGACACAAGATTTATCCTCATTCCCTTTTATGAAGATATGAAGAAAGAAAGAACTCGCAAATATGATAATGCCCCTTGTTTGTTATTTTTAGAGAGCGTTGAGGAAACACATAAAACATGCGAAGTTTCTCCTATTTCCCATAAATATATAAGTTCCAATTTCTCTTCTTGTCAAGTTGCTTTTACTTATTTTCTTCACTCTTTGGTGTAATGTGTCATAGAGATGATTGCAATTCCTATAGAAATTGTGTCATCTTACTTTTTCGTCTAGACTCTTTATAGTATTAGGGGAACTTGAATGATGCTCATTGGTTGCATGAAGCTTAAACTGCCATCTAGAAGGTAGGTATACCTATCTGCCAAGTGGCCAGGTAGGTTTTATGGCATGATCCTCTCATGCTCATAGCTACATTAGTTAGGAATTTGGCACCAACATAGATGTTAATGTCAAGCCAACAGTTGGCCATAAAACTTTGTCAAGTCTTGTATGGAGCTTTCTTATGCTCCAAACCGACCCCATTCTGATAGGAGAAAGCTTGGATGATGATGAATGTAGTATTCACCACACTCTATTGTTGTTTTTATTATAGCGACAAAGTTACTAAGTTAAACATCAAATTAAAGATGTGGAACATGTTCACTAGACACTAGCTGATTTCACACTGAATGCACTTTGCTTATCATATCATATATTTATTTGCTGTAGTGACTACTTAAAGCTTCTCAGCAGAAAATTTAACATGTTCACTAGACACTAGCTGATTTCACACTGAATGCACTTTGCTTATCATATCATATATTTATTTGCTGTAGTGACTACTTAAAGCTTCTCAGCAGAAAATTTAATGCCTTCTGTTATCCTCTTAATCAGAGATCTCTGAATCAGGCAAATGATGCAAAAGCAGATGGCAATAGACTCTTTGGGGCTGGACAGTATAGTGATGCTCTATTACAATACGAACTTGCTCTGCAAATTGCTTCTGAGGTGCCTTCATCTGAAGAAGTTCGTTCCATGTGCCATGCAAATCGTGCTGTTTGCTTCTTCAAATTGGTAAGTGATTATTTTCATTGTTTAACTCATTTTTTAACACCTTATCCTATTCAATCTGAAAAGCTATGTTTTTCATTACCGAAAATTCTGTAGAAATTCTTCCACAGCACAAGAGGTTACTTTAGGGTGGTCTGATCTTTAGGAACAACCAATTTGTTCATTTAGAATGGTGTCATCTTTATGGGAACGTACTAGCGTTAAGCCCTGATTATATTCATTGTTTAACACCTTATCCTATTCAATCTGAAAAGCTTCGACTCTTTCCTCATTCATGAGTTTCATACCTTATCCAAATTAACAGATAAGTTGGTATTGCTACTTATTCTCGTTCATAATAGATATCCTTCTTTCGATGGACAAGTTTCAACTTTTTATCAGTTAGCTTTGTCCTCAACCTTGATCAATAATATTTTTTGAATCTCACTAGTGTGCTATTCTTCCTTACATGCAAAGAGGTATTAAAACCGGAATTGCGCACTTCAAAATCTTACGTGCAAAAAACACAGCATCACCAGCGAAGTAGATTTCCTACCTACAAACTAGACTACTAAGGTTCCTGGCAAGTCCCGATTTGCCATAATTTCCGTGGTCAAGAATTTGGCATGATTCTGCAGGTTGACAATGATATCCCATCGATATTTCACTTGAATCTTCTTCAGTTTGATGGGTGGAGTCTTTGATGGTGTTCAAACAATTCCATTTAGTGCTTTATTTGAGCAAATATGTTAGGATTTCTCGAGTTGTTTTGTTATTGAAGTAAATGTATTTTACTTTGTGTTTGATATATTTGAGTTGGTTTCAGAACCAACCTGTATGACAAAAAATCCATGGTGGAGAAAGATTCAAACTTGCGGACAATTATAACTTTTCATCCATTAACCAATTCTTCATTCGTTAGGCTGTGGTTCTCTCCTTGAATATGTATTGGAGTAGCAACATAATTGTTTTATCAATAAAACCCTCAAAAATCACAACTTACATGAAGCCATGTATAGATCCTAATAAATACATTAACAACTGATTAAAGCTAATTGTACCAACTAAAGTTCAATCAAACAATTCGCAAACTTATAAAACATTAGTGCATTGACTGGCCTCCACCATTATTTTCCATGCAATTATTTGAACTTTTATCTTTAATGTAAAAATTGATAAATTGGAATAACCCTGCTCAAAGTAATTTGTTCAATTTTGTAGTATTGATGTCTTGAGGAATATCCTAATGTCTTAATTGAAGGATAAACTTTCCCTGTCCTGAGCAAGGCTCCTATTATATTACCATTTCCTAGGATAAACTTTCCCCGTGTCCTGAGTAAGTTCCCTATTATATTACCACTTCCAGTTTTTCTTGTATCAAATACTAAGCCTTCCTCAAATTGACCTCACATCTCGGCAACAGTCACGACCATCGTTCATGGTTCGTTGATCAAGTTGTGTCTCCTCATCTTTGCTGTCGGGAATGAAGTATTGTGGAACTATAAAAGATTATCTGTTTCGTGAATTTTGTACCTCTTGTTCTTGATTTCTTGGAAGAAGAAGAATTCAGTTACAGTGGAAGATAAATCCATCATATATACTTCAGGAAGTATTCTTTATTGTAATATCTTGGCGTTGTCGATCATATATACTTGTAAGATTTGGATGTACTGTAAGATAAATCCATCGTGTATACTTGGAAGAATTCTGATGTGATTTTCAATCATTTTCTCTCCGAAGAAACTACGAGTTAAACCTCTTTTGTCCGAAATAAAGAGACTTGTGAATTATATCAAGTGTTTAATCAAAATATGAACTTGAGGAGTTATGGTCTGTAATGAACATATACTTGTATTTAACGTTAAATGAAGAGAGGAAAAGGAAGGAGTTGTCTCTTTCTAATAATTACAGAACAGAAACATAACAATTAAAAAAAACTTTTATGTGAGAACTAGGCCTGTTCTGATCCATCATTAGATTTGTGGTGTGGCACTTCTTTCTCATAAGAGTAATAATTTCATACAGGGGAGATATGATGATACCATTAGAGAATGCTCAAAAGCATTGGAGCTGAACCCTTCATACGTAAAAGCACTGCTTAGAAAAGGAGAGGCACACGAAAAGCTTGAACACTATGAAGAGGCTATCGGCGGTATGCTTTAGATATTTACCATAATTGTTGCCTTTCACTATGCCAACTTGTTTTAAATTTTGTACTGGTAAAGCTCTAGTAAGAATATTGCAGTTGCCTAATAATATCTTATTTCAACCAAAATTTTCTTGCAGATATGAAAAAGATAATTGAGATTGATCCTTCAAGTGATCAAGCAAGAAGGACGATAATGCGATTAGAGCTATTGGCAACAGAGAAGCGAGAAAAGATGAAAGAAGAGATGATTGGTAAGCTTATGTTGGAGGCATTTTTTGGTTCTTTTCAACTTCAATTTCAAAAGTTCCAGAGTAGCTTCATTACTAATTTGTTCCCCATGTTATTACTCATCTAGTTGTGTATATTAAGAAGCTTTCCCTGCAGAAAGTTTTAGTTCTAAAACATTGCTTTTTTGCTATACTATACATTTGATAACGAACAGAATAAACCACTGGCTGAAGTATGTTGACATGTTGCCATGATTCATTTTTCCTTCTCTCTCAGAGTAGGTGCAACCATGTTAGTGTTGCTTGTGATTATTGCCAAACTACTTCCAATAACATTACTGGAGATCAAGATGTAATTGCCCCGAGGTTTTGAATGGCTGTTACATCCACTACCACATCAACAGACAAGATTTATCAGCTGAAGCTTTTATTTCTTTTCAAGAGTTTGTATGTCACTGCATTATTAATATTAGTTATGTAGCTATTAAGTATATATTTTTGTTTTAGTTTCGTGCTGAATATTTGTCATATTTTCATAATATTCTTAATTAAGTATGAACTGAAATTATTTATTTCTGTTATAATATTTGACATCTTATGGGCACATTTAGAGAATACAATTTTCTAGTCTTCTTAAAGGTTTACATTCCACTATTGATTTCGCCAACCATGCTCATTTTGTGCTGATGGAGATATATGCTGTTAGAGAGATCATAAGTACTCAGTACCATATCACATCTTGCTGGAATCAACCACCTCTAAAACTAATGCCCTACTTTTCCTCATTTCAGATTTTTATACCCTTGTGGAAGTAACTAACACCATGAACTCCATGCAGGGAAGTTGAAGGAGATGGGGAACTCTGTGTTGGGGCGTTTCGGAATGAGTGTTGATAACTTCAAAGCGGTCAAGGATCCAAACACTGGATCCTATTCCATATCGTTCCAACGCTGATGGAAAAGAGAGGGATACAGCAAGCGCAGAAAAGAGGATATTTTCAACGTCTTGATGTAGGACCACCTTGTTGTTGATCTTTCAGAAAGACGATCCCCTTTTTTGCATGATGGAGTGTAGTTCTGACCTGTTCCTGTTCTTCTATCTATCCTTTTGGTTCTTTGCAATATTAGAACATGATTGAATTTAAGAATTTAAAGCATCAACTTTTGGGCCTCGTGTAGTAGATTAAAGCTTGTTGGTCCCAGATATGCACGATTGAGGGCATTCCCTGGCTTTCATTCCTAAGTTTCCTGTTCAGGGCTGGATCATTTCTTTGGTGAACATGGGCTTTGTAGATAGCATTACAGTCATAGCCACCAGGGAATCGGTGCATATGTCCGTAGTGAAGACGCTTGTGCTTTATGTTCTAACCTCTGCCTATATACTATTAACTGTGGGTGAGCATTATTCGGTTTTGAACCGAAAATTGAACCGAACAGAACAAGATATTTGGTCCGGTTTGAAAAAAATTGGGTTAGCTTTAGGTCAAAAATTGAATAAGACTTGTACAATTATGTAAATATTCTCAATTTTATGCATATTTTGTGAAATAAAAATGCATATATTTTGAAAACAACAATATTATGGATGTGTTTTGAAGTTCAATTTTGACAATTTAACAATTAGTCTAATTTTGGATGCAATTTTGAAATATAACAAATATATTAGTTTATCTACAATTTTAACTTTGGACTTGGTCCATTAAACAATAGAAATAGCTTAATCGAATAAACTAAATCGATTATTCGGTTTTGACTAATTTCGATTTGATTTCGATTTTTGATATTTAGATTATTAGTTTATTTAGTATTAACTATTTTGATTCGATTGAAAATAAATAAACCAAACGCTGAGGTCTAGGATTAACTATACTTTTTGTTCTCTCTGGTTATGTTCTTCCATGGCATCCAAAGATTTGAGTTGTTCATTGCTAATGTTCCTATTGCACTAGGCTACCTGGTCTTGATCACGTCCACATTGAAATAAATTTCTCGTACTTCTTCTTTGGGATATTTTAGTATATACCTCCACTAATTTTTTTTTTTAGCAAATGTTCATTTTTTTTTATATGGATCAAATAAAATTTTAAGATACGTTTTCACTCTTTTAACTAAATTTTTTGATTTTAAAAATATTTATTAGTTTTTTTTTTTTACTAAAAATATATACTAATTTTAATATTTTGGACAGGGACATTTACAAAATTATCTCTTCTTTTCAAGGGAAGAACAGTGAATGTCCCCCTATTTTGTGTGCATCTCCTTTTCAATTTTTCACCATCAATGGCGCTATGTGTACCACCAGCTATATCGGTGTCATACTCACTGCAAAACTTGTTTTCACATAAGTCCTTGTAAATTTCTAAAATTGTGTATCTTATTATAAATTAGCGTCCAGTAATCAGTATAGGCTTAACAATTTGCACATTACTTGTTCGCATATAAGGAAATACTAATCATCAAACTCGTATCTACTCGAGTCCTTAAGGGGACGTTTGGTATGCTGGTACACGAAATACTATATAGCCGTACACTGGGACGTGAAATACAATATAGTCAGAAAATTTATATTTTCTTAAATCAATTTTTTTGGAAAAATATATTTTCATGCTTGGTGAATATATAAATATTTTAAAAAATAAAATAAAACTGAAAATAAAACAAAAAAGATAAAAAAAAATTAAGAAAAAACAAAACAAAAAAAATCATTCTTAAAAAATGAAAAAGATAAAAACAAATATTGGGAAAAAACAAATAAATTCACAAAAAGATTGAAAACAAAAAAAACTTAAAAAAGAACAAAAAAAAAGAACTGGGAAAAATATTTAAAAAAATGTATTAGGGAAAAAAAAATTTCTTTTGCTCGAGCAAAAAAATAAACCCACATATTCTTAAAGGGATATGATTTCCATGTTTAGTGGATAGATTATTTATCCGGATATTCATAATTTTTGAAAATAAACTTCCATAATCTAAACAAATACGAAAATATATTTTTTTTATCTTAAAATTTTTAAAACCCCTAGGTGCTAAGAGATAGGAGGTGGGCGTTCGGTTTATTCGGTTCAACCAAACCAAAATAGTTTAAACCGAATAAATCGAAATCGAACCGAATAATCAATTTGGTTTATTCGGTTAAAATATTTTTATTGTTTAATGGGCCGGGTCTATTGTTGGGATCGTGGTTAAATTATAATCAAAATTGTAATTTTTATACACATATTTTGTTGTATTTCAAAGTTGTGTCTAAAGTTGGACTAGTTGTTAAATTATTAACTTGGAATTTAAAACATATACATATAATTGTTGTTTTCATAATATACATATTTTTAATCACAAAATATGCAAAAATTGAGAATATTTATATAATTGCATAAGTTTTATTCGATTTTTGATTTTAGATCGAAATCAAAATCCAAAATCAAATTCCGATTTTTTTTTTCGTATTTTCAAAACCAAAATCGATCCGATTTTTTTTCAAACCGAACCGAATCTTTTATTCGGTTCAATTTTCAGTCCAAATCGAATAATGCTCATCCCTACTAAGAGATGGTTAAATCAAACATGCTTTTATTCATGTGCACACCACCATCACAGTCACCACCACCACCACACAAATGCACACAACTAACACAATAAATTTTATTGTAATGTTTTAATGATCTTGTTTTAATATCTTTAAATAGGAATATACTTTTGGAGGTCTTGTTTGAATTTCAGACCAATGAAGTCGATAATTTTTTGTGAAGCTCGTGAACCTTCTCTAGAGAGTGACCGTTCCACACAACTACTTCACTTCGTGTCAAAATATTCACCATTTATGTCTTCCTCGAAATCGAAAATGACTTTGCATTATTTTTCTACTTCAAACGTTTCTTTGGTACCACCTGATCCAATAAGTATTAACCGATACCATCAATCTGCGATTCTATAGTTCATGTCACAATCCTACCATTTATTAGGTTTCGGCTGTATTTTACATACAAGTCCTCGTAAATTTATAACCATTTTCTTAATATCTTATTAAGGTCAACAATACAAATACTGATTTTAAGTTTATTTCCACGCGCTACTATTGCCCAGGTTGCAATTTCCACTCTTAGCACAAATATAATTTTTTTTTTTTGCAAATCCTAGTCCTGGATTTCGTAAAAGAATTAACTATATATATATATATAGAGAGAGAGAGAGAGAGAGAGCGAGCGAGCGAGCGAGCGAACGGATCAGGAGCCCCGTCCGCGGAGCCCCGCATGAGTCCCGTCGTTCCCGACCTTTGGATCAAGCGGGTCCCAGGCGGACGCTCGCCCCCCCCCCCCCCCCGATCCGACGGATGAGGGGTGGGCGGGGCTCCGGGTGGCAGATCTTTTGATCCGTCCCCATATATATATATATATATATATATATATATATATATATATATATATATATATATATAGTAGTAAATTCACGTGTGTTGCAAGTAAAATAATTTTTTTCTTCTGATATTAATATAAAATTATTTAAATATTTAAATATATTTAAATTAAGATTTTTTTTATATTTTAATTAAAAATTGTTAAATATTTGATTATATTTTAATTATAATTAGTTTTGAATATATTTCTACTTTTCATAAAGAGTCTTAAAAACGATTAGCTACGTAATATTATCTAATTATAAATAAATATCTCTTCTGACTCTTGTGGTTAAAGTGTGAGATATTCTTTCTGGTTGATTAAGTTTGAATCATTGTAATGTTATTTATAACAAACTAAAAAAAATTAAATAATTTTTTTGTGTAATATTAATTTTTTTAAAATAATTAATTGAAGATGTACATATGGCCTAGACGGCTCACTTATATATATATATATATATATATATATATATATATATATATATATATATATATATATATATATATATGAGCCGTCTAGTTCATATGTATATCTTCAAGAGCCACTTACAAGTAATTGACACGACGTGTGTATATATATATATACGTCCTGTCAATTATTTGTAAGTATCTCAAATTTTAAAAGGGATATTTTGTCACTTGAGAAATGAATAAATACTTATAAAGTATATAAAAAAAATATGTTTTGTCCTAGTTTATGTTTTAAAATGGCTAAATATCCCAACTATATAAAAAAGTTTAATCATGTACTGTTGAAATTAGTTGATTATTTTATTGATTGTCTCATTGGCATTATATAGCCTTACAGTCATTAATACAATGATCTCAATCATTATGACAATAATCTCATAATGGAATATCCTGTGACATATTCTGGCATCCCAAATATGTCCTCAGGATATTCCCATGTGCTTATACTATACTTAAATATGACACCCAACATACCATATCAACACTCCCCCTCAAGATGGGTGAAAGATATTCACTAAGCCCATCTTGTCACATCCTCTAATCATGCTCACTGAGGCGAGTCCCTTGGTTAGTCCATCTGCTACTTGATCCCTGGTTGGAACATGGCTAAGCTCCAGTAATCCACTATCCAACTTCTCTTTGATGAAGAATCTATCAATCTCGATGTGTTTGGTCCTGTCATGCTGTACTGGATTGTTGGCGATACTAATAGCTGACTGATTGTCACACCACAGCTTCATCTTGGCTCCTTGATCCAGCTTCAGCTCCACCAGCATATTCTTCAACCATAGCAGCTCTGCAACTCCCAAGGCCATAGCTCTGTACTCTGCTTCAGCTGTCGATCTGGCCACCACAGACTGCTTCTTACTCCTCCAGGAGACCAAGTTACCTCCTACAAATATGCAATATCCCGAGGTAGACCTCCTGTCATCAGCACAACTAGCCCAGCCAGAATCACAGTAGCCCTCGATGCTCACGTGATTGTTTTTCATGAATACTAGTCCCTTCCCGGGAGCACCTTTCAAGTACCTCAGAATCTGGTACACTGCATCCATATGACCCTTCCGTGGGTCATGCATGTAGCGGCTCACCACACTTACTGCAAAGCAGATATCAGGACGTGTGTGGCTCAAATAGATCAACTTACCAACCAGTCTCTGGTATCTGTCCAGATCAACTGGTTCTCCAGCCTCAGCATCAATCTTGAACCTCTGATCTATTGGTGTCGCTGCAGGTTTGCACCCCAACATCCCAGTTTCTGTGAGAAGGTCCAGTGCATACTTCCTTTGAGAGAGAACAATCCCCTCTGCTTCTCGAGCAATCTCAATCCCAAGGAAGTACCGAAGAAGGCCGAGATCCTTCACCTCGAATTTCTTGCCAAGCTTTCCTTTGAGTTGGGCGATCTCCTGCTCATCATCTCCTGTGATAATCATATAGTCCACATACACCGCAAGCATGGTGATGTGGCCTCCACTCTGACGGAAGAACACAGTATGATTAGCATTAATCTGCTGATATTCCATCCCTATCATCGCCCTTCTGAATCTGTCAAACCACGCTCGAGGAGACTGCTTCAGTCCATAGAGGGACTTCTTCAACCTGCAGACCTTGCCTACTGTCTGATTGGTGTCAAATCTTGGTGGTATCTCCATGTATACCTCCTCCACTAGATCTCCGTGAAAAAATGCATTCTTCATATCCAGTTGGTGTAGCTTCCATCCACCATTCGCTGCCAGAGAAATCAGAGTCCTGACAGTGCTCATCTTTGCAACTGGTGCAAAGGTCTCGTCATAGTTGATGCCGTACGTCTGACTGTATCCTTTGGCTACTAGTCGAGCTTTGTAGCGCTCAACCTGTACATCTGGGTTCTGCTTCACGGTAAAGACCCACTTACATCCAACTGCTCTCTTCCCCTCTGGCAGTCTCACAAGCTCCCAAGTGTGGTTCTTCTCCAGAGCTCCCAACTCCTCGTGCATTGCGGCTTTCCACTTTGGATCGTTCTTGGCAACCTGCCAATTGTTAGGTACAGTAATACTATCCAAAGATGCTATAAATGCTCCATGAGAAGAAGGGATATGGTCATAAGAAATAAACTGAGCAATATCCCAACCATATATGTTTGGAGGATTTCCTGCATTGTTGCGAGTGGTCCTCCGTACAGATAGTGGTGTCACGCCCCAATCCCAAAATACCGAGGGACCGGATGCGTGATAATGGCCAGCAGTACGCACCGATGGACAACCCAATTTAATGGATCCATCAGGGCATACTTAAGCTGTAATAAGCAGGTCCAATATAAATAGTCACAGTCTATACTAATCTCATCCACAACAGATAATCACAGATCAAATGCCAGAATAAAACAAGTAAATATAATCTAGCATATCTCAATAAAGAGTCTCGGAGAACAATCCGAGAACACAAGTCTAATACAAAAATGCAATAGACTGGAAGTAAAGTAAATAGGAACAGAAGTAAATGAGTATCTCAAACCAATACCCAGGAGAAGTCCTCTGGTACGATCCCGTCCTCTGGTGTCGGTACAGCTCCTGTATCTGCTCCTGTTCCTGCTTCTGCTCCTGATAATGCTCCTGTACTGTATAACTCTAGGGGGATCTCCTCTCCTAGTCCTGGGGACAAAGTCCGGATCCAGGTCCTCAGGGGACAGCAAGGTACAGAAAATACAAGCCAAATAAATGCAGTGCAGCAAAATGCAATAAATAGGGTAAGCTATATAACCATCTATGTGGAAATGCAAGTGAGAGCATCACTAGTCTCAGGCTGAAGCCACTACAAGCTCTGTGTCTGGGAGCCGGTAGCGGTAATAAACACGTAATGTGCCTAGCTCTACGACGAGAGTCTGAGGCCTCACAATAGTAGTAGATAGATATACGAAACAGCCTGTAGCCTGTGTGTCTCTCCCCACCCCATGTAATCACACGTCTCATGTCCACGATGCACCATGTCCATGTCACGCACAATCATCTCTTAATGCAACAAGTCATCTAATATCTAAGAATACGATGTCCATGTCCTGTATCCTATACAGAATCACCACGAATATCTCGGGAAGATCCTGTCTCATGAGTAGTGTCAAGTGTCCTGGGTCAAGGTGTACTTGGTAAGACAAGTACGAGAGTATATAGTGTCACGAATGTCCATCTCTAGGTGACCGTACCCAACACCGCGTACGGTGTCGGCACCCGACTGATAATCGGACGCTAAGTACGTCACACGGTCCTAGGTTAGGCATGCACAGCAATATAATGAAGCAAGGAAAATATGTAACAATACTGCAAAGTTTGGCAAGGTACACTTGCCTGGGGACCTGGCTCCAACTGTAGCTCTGGTCTCAGTGTGGTCTGCAGGTACTACTCCGGTTGCTGAAATAAACATTACCATTAGATTCAGAAAATATCAAATAGCTAAAAACGCCTGTACTTGAGTCCAATTTGGACACAAGGGCAAAAATGACATTTCCGGGCCAAAGCGGGGTCCACATGTGGGCCACTTTGCACCGAAAAGCGCGTCAGGGTCAAAGGTCTCCAAATTCCGCAAACTCAGCGTCTACAAGTCAGGGACGATGATACGAACCCAAGGGAACTTCCAGAATTGGGTTCCGATGAGCCGATCACAAAATCGCCAGTCGAGTGGAGCCTGTGGGGCCCACGATACGCGATTTTGTCAACGTTCTCAGAATCGAACCAAACTTGACCCACAGGACCAGCGTATCGCTACGAGTCCGATGGCGCAAGTTTTGTCTCGATCCGACGTGTGTACACAAAGTTACAGCGTGTTCCAGAAAGGTCGGATACGGGGTGTCGTCGGCGGATACGCGTTGATTCCGGTGTGCACGCACATCCAAATCAACTTTCGCGAAATCCTACACGTCCGTATCGACGACGCGCACGTATCTGTGAAGACCGCGCGTGACCAAGTTGTCCCGTTTGGCGGGGCGTACTCGGTTCCGGGGTGAATTAGGTTGTTGGTTTTCCTGTTTTTGGATCGCGGTGTACGATCACCACAGGACGCGATGCACCGAGCGAGTTGCACGGGCACCGAGGGGGTTATACAGGCTTCGCAACGCAATTTACGGAATCAAAATCAAAGCTTCGAGTCAAAAGTTACGGTTACCTGAAGAGGATCTGAAAAACAGCGAGTTCCTTCGTGTCCAACCGTGTCCGACACGCGCTGGGTCCGCACTGTGTCCTAGGGTTGTGCCCGACTCGTGTCCAGCTTAGGGCTTCTGCGTCTGGGTCGTGTCCGAGGCTCGCCGGAGCGCGGCTCGCTGCGGGAAACTCGGCGGGAGGCGACGGCTTCACGGCGAGGCCAGGGGCACGGCGGGTCAGATGGACGGAGTCGGCGGAGGAACCTCGGCTAAGGGTGGCTGCTGTCGCTGGGAGTAAGGCAGAGAAGAAAATCGGGGAGGCCGAGGTCGGAGAGCGGCGGGTCAGAGAGGAGGCGGGGAGTCGACTGGGGTGGCACTGGAAGTCGGGAGGGGCAGCCGGCGTCGAGCGAGTTCAGGGCGGAGGAGGTAGAACGGAGGAGATGGGAGGCCGCTGGTCTAGGGCGGAGCGGCCGCGTGGGAAGAGGAGATGACGGCGGAGGAGTTCTGATCTAGGGTTCCGGCGAAGAAGCTGCTGGTGATGTCGAGGTCAGGGAAGGAGGCAGCGTGGAGGTCTGTTCGAGTCCGGCGAGGTCGATGGGTGCAGCGGCCTGAGATGAGGGAGAAGGTGGAGTCGTGGGGTTATCCGGGTGGAGGAGGAGTGAGGCGAGGGGATATGCAGCGGGCGGCGCCGATCAGGGTACGGCGGCGGAGGGGTTCGTGCGTCTCGGCGGAGGCGACAGAGGAGGGAGCCAGGGGAGGTGAAGGTCGGGTGCGGCGGAGGAAGATTGTGAGGGTGGTTAGGGTTTCGGTAGGAGGAGGAGCACGGCGGGGCTAGGGGAGTGGCTGAGGACGGCGGCCGGCTAGGGGCGGTGCCGGAGAGGGGTCGGCAGAGGGTGGCGGCTGAGGGTTAGGGTTAGGGATTTGGAATTAGGTAATTAGGGATTTGGTAATTAGGGTTTCTTTTGTTTTTCTTTTTCTTTGTTTGTGGAAAAAAATTAGGGGAACCTGTATTTATACATGCAGAAATTGGAATAGGGTTAGACCTAGGATTCGGGCTGGGTCAACGGGTCAACGCTCCTCGGGCTGGGCTTCGGCTCTCATGGGGATGTCGGGCGTTGGCACGGATTAAATTCGGTTTAAATTCTAAATTGGTGTCTAGGGCTTTAAACGGGTTTCCGGAGTCCAATAAATTCACCGAAAATTGCCACATGTTCGGTTTTCCGTTTTACACCCTAAAATATTATTTCCATAATATTTTATTAAAGATTGACCGAAATTAAAAATCCTTAAATCACCAACGCCTAGGGTTTAATTCCCGAAAAAATACCAGAAAATTGGGGAAAAATCCGAAATTAAAATTCTGAAAAAACAGGGGGCTTACAATCTACCCAACTTAAAAAATTTCGTCCTCGAAATTAAATTTGGGTAGGGCTCTCTCTTTCAAGTCTCACTTAATTACAGTCTAAGGGATTCCTCTCAAGTGAACATTGCGGTCTCTACCCAACTTATATTTTACCCATCTATCATCTAAGGCTATATATCTAAGAAAGCTATGCCCCAACTTATTGAATCATGTTATTGAATCCTCAAGGCTTTAACACAAAACATATCACCTATGATATTCCCTTAATCATATATAAAAGGGTCGTCAACAATGCGACCGGCCTGTGGGGTATACCTAGTACTGTCTATAATTCCATCTTATACCAAGCATGAGGTTTTGTCTTTCCGAAGTAAGGGAAGACGAAGATCAATGATAAAGAGTTCAAGGGTGAGTTAGTAGAACAGAAGTATCAGGATCAAGGCGTTTAATGAAGTCCAATGGGAATTGTCAAGTTGTTGTGGATTGAAATCCTATTGGTAAATTTCTATTCGTATGCTCGTATTAGTACAGTTATGTAACTGATACGATATGCTCAGACATATCTGGAGGGCAAGTATACTAGTCAACTATATATCCCAATCCACGTAAAGTAGTCGTGCGAAGAGGCCCAAAATGCACTAAGGTTGATCAGACCGTAATACCCTGATTCTGAATAGACAACTGTATTAGTGTACGCGTCCAATAATACAGATGTCATGATCAAGCTCGATAAAAGGATAAGCTTGCAAAACTAGGCTATATTAGCAGCATAAGTCAAGGTAGTACAACAATTAGAAGTACGCTAGATGATGATGAAAGAAGGTACAACTTAATTCAAGTTCACAAAACAATCACAAGATAAGCACAATCACAAAAGACTCTATGATCTCTACTGTTATCAATTATAAGCAAGTTCAAAATTACATATGCTAAGTCTGAGGTCACGAACAAATAGGCACGAGATAAAACAAATCTAGAAACAGAAATCTACGAAGAATTACGCGCATTAGCTACTCCATGGGTCTGCGCGTCTTCCAAAGTCATTGCTGGAGCTTGTTCACGTCCTTGTAGTTGATTCCTCCGTTGTTGTTGAGCCTGCTGGAAGAGTGTTGCTTGTGATGCCAAGGGTGGCCTCGGCTGATTTCCTCCTGGGGCTGGTGGTAGGACTTCTTCAACTTCCGTTGGCGGTGCTTCCAATGCTGGGTAGGCTGGCCCCGGTGCTGGTAGTGCTTGTTGGTTATTCATTGGTGCTCTGTCTCGACGTTCGGGGCATTCCTTCTTTAAATGCTGACTGGATCCGCAAGCTAAGCATAATTTCTTCTTTCGTCTGCACTCGTCCTCAGTATGGCCTCGCTTGCGACAATATGGACAGACAGGTATTGTCTGCGGAGTTGCTTCTGGTGGCTGGTGTACTTGAGGTCTTTGTGTAGCTTCTTCTTGTGGTGCTCCGGCTGGTGCTGATGTAGATGGTTGATGAATCATGAATACTTTCTCTCGATGCTGAGGACAATCCTTGGCTAAGTGTTGACTGGTTCCGCAAATCAAGCATAATCCTAACTTGCGTCTGCATTCTCTTTCAGTATGGCCTATCTTGCGGCAATGTTGACAAGTAGGAAGGAATGAGGCTCTTGGTGCTGCCCTTGGTGGTGGATTTATCTGTGGTCGCTTTGCGACTCTTTCCTGTTGTGCTTGGTCTGGTGCTGATGCATACGGCCGCTTCTAGCTGGACTCTATTCTGGTGATGCTCTCCATGGCCCGTGCTGCAGTAACCACGTCCGTTGCAACGGAGCTGATTAACTTCCGTAGCTCTGAGCTAAGTCTGCAAACGAACTCCTCTGTTTGGCTTTGCTGAGCCTTCTGATAAGCTTGCATCATCGGGTAGTATATTTGAAACAGCTGTTGCACGTTCATAGCTTGCCCTTGTGGGACGGTAGGCATCGGTGGAGCAAACTGCATCGATGGTGGAACGTCATCTTCCGGGATTCCCGAGGCATGCTGACTTGCTTGTTGTGAGGATAGACCTTCACTAACTGGTGTTACTTCATCTTCGTTGGTTACCACAGTATCTCGTGGTGACCTTATAGGAGTCTCATTGTTTGATCGTGAATCCATAACTCTGCAACCAAAATAAACAATAAGAGGCGCACAGAAATCAAGGCAGGATGCGAGTCAAGAATTTAAATTCGAATCTGATATAGATAGCAAGAATGTTTCAAGCAAGTGGATGAGATTCTAGAAACTTATCATATTCTTATTGCAGGCTTGCTCGGTCCCTAAGTTGAAACCGAACAATTTAGTCGTTGACCTGCATGGGCCACCACAAAAACCATGTCACGCCCCAATCCCAAAATACCGAGGGACCGAATGCGTGATAATGGCCAGCAGTACGCACCGATGGACAACCCAATTTAATGGATCCATCAGGGCATACTTAAGCTGTAATAAGCAGGTCCAATATAAATAGTCACAGTCTATACTAATCTCATCCACAACAGATAATCACAGATCAAATGCCAGAATAAAACAAGTAAATATAATCTAGCATATCTCAATAAAGAGTCTCGGAGAACAATCCGAGAACACAAGTCTAATACAAAAATGCAATAGACTGGAAGTAAAGTAAATAGGAACAGAAGTAAATGAGTATCTCAAACCAATACCCAGGAGAAGTCCTCTGGTACGATCCCGTCCTCTGGTGTCGGTACAGCTCCTGTATCTGCTCCTGTTCCTGCTTCTGCTCCTGATAATGCTCCTGTACTGTATAACTCTAGGGGGATCTCCTCTGCTAGTCCTGGGGACAAAGTCCGGATCCAGGTCCTCAGGGGACAGCAAGGTACAGAAAATACAAGCCAAATAAATGCAGTGCAGCAAAATGCAATAAATAGGGTAAGCTATATAACCATCTATGTGGAAATGCAAGTGAGAGCATCACTAGTCTCAGGCTGAAGCCACTACAAGCTCTGTGTCTGGGAGCCGGTAGCGGTAATAAACACGTAATGTGCCTAGCTCTACGACGAGAGTCTGAGGCCTCACAATAGTAGTAGATAGATATACGAAACAGCCTGTAGCCTGTGTGTCTCTCCCCACCCCATGTAATCACACGTCTCATGTCCACGATGCACCATGTCCATGTCACGCACAATCATCTCTTAATGCAACAAGTCATCTAATATCTAAGAATACGATGTCCATGTCCTGTATCCTATACAGAATCACCACGAATATCTCGGGAAGATCCTGTCTCATGAGTAGTGTCAAGTGTCCTGGGTCAAGGTGTACTTGGTAAGACAAGTACGAGAGTATATAGTGTCACGAATGTCCATCTCTAGGTGACCGTACCCAACACCGCGTACGGTGTCGGCACCCGACTGATAATCGGACGCTAAGTACGTCACACGGTCCTAGGTTAGGCATGCACAGCAATATAATGAAGCAAGGAAAATATGTAACAATACTGCAAAGTTTGGCAAGGTACACTTGCCTGGGGACCTGGCTCCAACTGTAGCTCTGGTCTCAGTGTGGTCTGCAGGTACTACTCCGGTTGCTGAAATAAACATTACCATTAGATTCAGAAAATATCAAATAGCTAAAAACGCCTGTACTTGAGTCCAATTTGGACACAAGGGCAAAAATGACATTTCCGGGCCAAAGCGGGGTCCACATGTGGGCCACTTTGCACCGAAAAGCGCGTCAGGGTCAAAGGTCTCCAAATTCCGCAAACTCAGCGTCTACAAGTCAGGGACGATGATACGAACCCAAGGGAACTTCCAGAATTGGGTTCCGATGAGCCGATCACAAAATCGCCAGTCGAGTGGAGCCTGTGGGGCCCACGATACGCGATTTTGTCAACGTTCTCAGAATCGAACCAAACTTGACCCACAGGACCAGCGTATCGCTACGAGTCCGATGGCGCAAGTTTCGTCTCGATCCGACGTGTGTACACAAAGTTACAGCGTGTTCCAGAAAGGTCGGATACGGGGTGTCGTCGGCGGATACGCGTTGATTCCGGTGTGCACGCACATCCAAATCAACTTCCGCGAAATCCTACACGTCCGTATCGACGACGCGCACGTATCTGTGAAGACCGCGCGCGACCAAGTTGTCCCGTTTGGCGGGGCGTACTCGGTTCCGGGGTGAATTGGGTTGTTAGTTTTCCTGTTTTTGGATCGCGGTGTACGATCACCACAGGACGCGATGCACCGAGCGAGTTGCACGGGCACCGAGGGGGTTATACAGGCTTCGCAACGCAATTTACGGAATCGAAATCAAAGCTTCGAGTCAAAAGTTACGGTTACCTGAAGAGGATCTGAAAAACAGCGAGTTCCTTCGTGTCCAACCGTGTCCGACACGCGCTGGGTCCGCACTGTGTCCTAGGGTTGTGCCCGACTCGTGTCCAGCTTAGGGCTTCTGCGTCTGGGTCGTGTCCGAGGCTCGCCGGAGTGCGGCTCACTGCGGGAAACTCGGCGGGAGGCGACGGCTTCACGGCGAGGCCAGGGGCATGGCGGGTCAGATGGACGGAGTCGGCGGAGGAACCTCGGCTAAGGGTGGCTGCTGTCGCTGGGAGTAAGGCGGAGAAGAAAATCGGGGAGGCCGAGGTCGGAGAGCGGCGGGTCAGAAAGGAGGCGGGGAGTCGACTGGGGTGGCACTGGAAGTCGGGAGGGGCAGCCGGCGTCGAGCGAGTTCAGGGCGGAGGAGGTAGAACGGAGGAGATGGGAGGCCGCTGGTCTAGGGCGGAGCGGCCGCGTGGGAAGAGGAGATGACGGCGGAGGAGTTCTGATCTAGGGTTCCGGCGAAGAAGCTGCTGGTGATGTCGAGGTCAGGGAAGGAGGCAGCGTGGAGGTCTGTTCGAGTCCGGCGAGGTCGATGGGTGCAGCGGCCTGAGATGAGGGAGAAGGTGGAGTCGTGGGGTTATCCGGGTGGAGGAGGAGTGAGGCGAGGGGATATGCAGCGGGCGGCGCCGATCAGGGTACGGCGGCGGAGGGGTTCGTGCGTCTCGGCGGAGGCGACAGAGGAGGGAGCCAGGGGAGGTGAAGGTCGGGTGCGGCGGAGGAAGATTGTGAGGGTGGTTAGGGTTTCGGTAGGAGGAGGAGCACGGCGGGGCTAGGGGAGTGGCTGAGGACGGCGGCCGGCTAGGGGCGGCGCCGGAGAGGGGTCGGCAGAGGGTGGCGGCTGAGGGTTAGGGTTAGGGATTTGGAATTAGGTAATTAGGGATTTGGTAATTAGGGTTTCTTTTGTTTTTCTTTTTCTTTGTTTGTGGAAAAAAATTAGGGGAACCTGTATTTATACATGCAGAAATTGGAATAGGGTTAGACCTAGGATTCGGGCTGGGTCAACGGGTCAACGCTCCTCGGGCTGGGCTTCGGCTCTCATGGGGATGTCGGGCGTTGGCACGGATTAAATTCGGTTTAAATTCTAAATTGCCACATGTCCGGTTTTCTATTTTACACCCTAAAATATTATTTCCATAATATTTTATTAAAGATTGACCAAAATTAAAAATCCTTAAATCACCAACGCCTAGGGTTTAATTCCCGAAAAAATACCAGAAAATTGGGGAAAAATTCGAAATTAAAATTCTGAAAAAACAGGGGGCTTACAAGTGGTGTGGGAGGAGTAGAAGTAGGAGGAATGATATCTTGTGAAGGAGGGGGTATCACTTGAAGGGGGGTTGGTGTCGGTGCCTCAGGAGTTGGGACGAACGCAGGCAAGGGACTTGGCACTGGCACTATCGGTACTGGTCTTGCAGTTTGCTTCTCTCTCCTGCTGTAGGTAAGTAACTCTCTCTGAGCCGTAGGCCTAACACCTTCACCTTCTTGTCCCTTCTCCGTGTCTCCATGCCAAACTTCTAAATCGGTTACCACCAAGTTCTCCATCTCCCCCTCTCGCCTAATACTGGCAGTATTAGGCGTGTTGTGTGAAGTTCCGTCCTGGTGGTAGTATGGCTCATGCTCCCGAAAGTGGACATCCATACTGACAAACTTTTTCTTCTCTACTGGACTCCAGCACACATACCCCTTCTGGGTCGCCGAGTAGTGTCACGCCCCAGTCCCAAAATATCGAGGGACTAGACACGTGGCATTGGCCAGCAGCACGCACCGATGGACAACCCAATTTAATGGATCCATCAGGGCATGCTTAAGCTGTAGTCTAACAATAAATAGATCAAGTATTATAAGTCACAGTCTATACTAATCTCATCCACAACAGATAATCACAGATCAAATGCCAGAATAAAAGCAAATAAAATAACTAGCAAATCTCAATGAAAGTGTCTCGAAGAACAATCCGAGAATAAGTCTGATACATCAATGAAATAGACTGGAAATAAAATAACTAGAACAGAAATAAATGAGTATCTCAAGCCAATACTCAGGAGAAGTCCTCTGGTACAATCTCGTCCTCAGTTCCTGGTTCCGCTCCAAGGTATGTACCTGCTTCTGCTAATGCTAATGCTCCGGTCCCGTATACCTCGGGATAGATCTCGTCAGCTATTCCTGGGGACATAGTTCATTCCAGGTCCTCAGGGGACATAACAAGGTACAGAAAATACAAGCCAAAATAAATGCAGTACAGCAATGAATGAACAATAGGATAAGTATATAACCAGCTAAGTGATATGCAAGTGAGAGTGTTAGTCATACTCGGGCTGAGACTACTACAGGATCAGTGTCGGAGAAACCCATAGCAGTATTTTTTCGAAGGGCCAGAACTGGTGCCATAGCTCTGTGTCAGAGACTAAGACACATCCAGATGTCAATATATATAATATAATCAGCCTTTGATAAGGTAATACTCTCCCCACCCAATGAAATCTCACATCTCATGTCCATGACACGCAGGATCAAAACTAATACAACAAGTCAGGATATAATCTAAGCATGTAAACTGTGTATGTCATAAACCTGTATCCTATACAGAATCACCATGAATATCTCAGGAAGATTCTGTCTCATGAATAGTGTCAAGTGTCCTGGGTATAATGTACTTGATAGGACAAGTACGAGGGTGTAAAGGGTCACGAATGTCCATCTCTAGATGATAATACTCAACACCGCGTACGGTGTTGGCACCCGACTATAACCGGACGCTAAGTAAGTCACACAGTCCTAGGTTAAGCATGTACAACAATCACAGAAATAAACAAGAGAATAATATGAATCAATATACTGCAAGTTTGGCGAGGTACACTTGCCTGGGGTTCTGGCTCCAACTGTAGCTCTGGTCTCAGTGTGATCTGCAGGTACTACTCCGGTTGCTGAAATAAATATCACCATTAGATTCAAAAAATATCAAATAGCTAGAAAAGCCTGTCCTTACGTCCAATTTGGACACAGGGGCAAAAATAACATTTCCGGGCCAAAGCGAGGTCCACATGTGGGCCACTTTGCACCGAAAAGCGTGTCAGCGTCAAAGGTCTCTAAATTCGTCAAACTTAGTGTCAACAAGTCAAGAACGATGATTCGAACCCAACGGAACTTCCAGAATTGGATTTCGATGAGCCGATTACAAAATTGCCCGTCAAGTGGAGTACGTGGGGTCCACGATACGCGATTCTGTCAACGTTCTCAGAATCGAACCAAACTTGGGTCACAGGACCAGCGTATTGCTACAAGTCTGATGTCGCAAGTTTTGTCTCGATCCGACGTGTGTACACAAAGTTACAGCGCATTCCAGAATAGGCGGATACGGGGCGTTGATTTTCTTGTTTTTGGATCGCGGTTTGCGATCGCCACAGGACGCGATGCACTGAGCAGGTTGCATGGGCACCGAGAGGGTCATACAGTCTACGCGACGCAACTGACAAAATCAAAAACGGTATTACGAGGAGGAAGAAAACGGTACCTGAACAGGGCTCGAAAAACTGAAGTTTCTCGTGTCCGCGTGTCGAGTTCGAAGTGTCCGGGTCTCTGTGTCTAGGGTTAGGGTATGGGGATGCTGGCCGGGGCTGCGGTGGGGGAGGCCGGTCGGAGGGGGATAGGGCGGCGCTGGCGACGCTGGCCGGAGGCGGTGGAGCTCGGCGGACACGGCGGAGGCAGAGTCGTCTTGGCTAGGGCTATGGCGAGGGCTTCGTCGACCAAGGCTGCTCGAGCGGAGGGTCTCGAGGTTGCTGGCCGTCGTGTCGGAGGGAAGATGGTATACGGAGGAGGCTGTGGAGGCGGTGAGGAGTTGGGGGAGGAGATCGAGCAGCGGGCGGAGAGGGTAACCGGGGACGAAGGCGGAGGAGCGGTGATTGTCGGGCGGAGCGGCGAGGGGAGGATGAGGTCGGGGGATGGTGCTGTGTTGAGGCGGAGGGAAGGTCGGCGATGGCTCGACGGTAGGGGATGGGCGGAGGATGGCCGGCAAGAGCGGCTGTGGGTTGGCGGGGGCTAGGTGTCGACGGGGCTGAGGAGATCGAGGATTCGAGGGTTCAGCGGGTGGCCGAGGAAGGTAACGGCGCCGGAGCTGGAGGAAGGCGGCGGCGACGGAGAATTTACTAGGGTTGCGGCGCGGCTCCACGGATCCCGAGGTGCATTTATAGGTTGCGCCGCCGGGTCGGAACAGTGTTTCCGACCCGGTTTGGGATTAGGGTTACGGTGTGGGTTAACGGGTTTCGGGTCGGGTTCGATTCGGATTCGACCCAACCCGTTAAGAAATCGGTTTGGTTCGGATCAGTTTTGCTGCGGTTCGGTTTAAGTTGGTTTGGTTTGGTTCAGATCGGTTTATTTGGAATAAACCCGGTTTATTTCTAGGTTTAAATTGGTTTATTTATTAATAGTTTTTAGGGCTTTAAAAATATTTTCGGAGTCCAATAAATTCACGGAAAATTATCCTATGTTCGGTTTTCTATTTTACACCATAAAATATTATTTCCATAATATTTTAATATGAATTAACAATAATTAAAAATTATTTAGTAGCAAAATACCTAGGTTATAATTACAGAAAAAAATCCCAAAAATTCCAGAAAATTAAGAAAAAGCCAATATTAGAAATTCCTGAAAATCAGGGGGCTTACAAGTAGCCTACGAAGATGCATTTGACCGCTCTAGGGTCAAGTTTCCCAACTGATGGCCTGTTGTCCTTCATAAAACACACACACCCAAACACCTTCAGTGGGAGTATCCCACTATTATTGCCTTGCAAAATCTCACATGGGGACTTCCATCCGAGGACCTTCGAGGGCATCCTGTTGATGAGTTGAGCTGCTGTCAACACTTCATGCCCCCACAGACTCTGTGGGACATTCATGTCGATCATCATACTTCTTGCGACCTCCAGAAGGTGTCTGTTTTTCCTTTCTGCAACTCCATTTTATGCTGGTATGTATGCACAGGTGGTCTGATGCTGTATTCCGTGTGCTGACAAGTATTATGTAAGCGTCCTGTTGGTATACTCTGTTCCATTGTCAGACCTCAGTACCTTCACAACTGCTTTTTACTGAGTCTGGACATACTTATGAAAATTTCGAAAACAAGCAGGTACATCATTCTTATTTTTCATCAAATATAACCAGGTAACACGAGAGACACACTCAATGAAAGAAATAAAGTACTTATAACCATTCATAGTATTAGTAGCACATGGACCCCAGACATCAGAATGTACTACCTCAAAAGCAAAAGTGCTCCTATGACCCGTGCCAACATATGAGCTCCTAGTAAGTTTTCCTAACTCGCACGCATCACATACTAATTTCTCTTTATTTGTTTTTACATAAATCTCTGGATACAACTTACTTAGAGTATCAAAGGAAGAATTTCCCATCCTCCAATGATGGAGTATCAAGGTATCCTCAGTCCTCTGCTGCAGTCCTTCCATGCCAGCATTCTCTGCCATAGATACCAATGCTGAGTCCAGTCATTCTCGATCTAGGTACCATAGTCCCTCATGCCAAGTGCCAGTCCCAAGTCTTCGTCCTGTCCCTTTCTCCTGGAAGGTCACCTTAGGAATATCAAAAGAAACAATGTATTTAAGTTAGAGGATTATGGAACTAATGGACAAGAGACTGACTGGAAATGATGGAGCATATAAAACATTGGATAATCTTACTAAACCTGTACAACTAACAGTACCCTTACTGACCACTGGCTGGAAAGTGCCATCAGCTGTCTGAATGCTGTCTGCTGATGCTAGGTGAGTATAGGAAGAAAACTCACTAGCATTCCCTGTCACATGCCGAGATGCTCCCGAGTCGATAATCCAGTCTGATGATTTAAGGGAAGAGATAGACGCAAGGGCAAGTAATTCATCAGTACCTTCTGATGGATGGGCATACATGGCAGCGTTGCCCCTAATAAAGAATGAGGTGGATGCCTCCTCTATTCTACTCCTCATGTCTTCCAGTGCCTGGTCCTCCACAGTAAAGGTGCCATCAGATTCTTCGTTCCCTTCTGATATCAGGAGGTTCGCCCGATAACCTCCTCGGCCGCCTCGTCTACCCCCTCGACCACGACCACATCCTCCATTATATCCTCGTCTGCCGAACGGTCCTCGTCCACCACCTGAATCTCCCTCCCTAGGTAGTTTGGTACAAGCAGAACGATGATGACCCATCTCCTCACAGTTGTAGTACTGCCGATTATGCTGCCACGGCTCTCCCTTAGATCCTGTGTTACCTGAGCTGGTGATCGCTAGTGTTGACTTTGCTTCGGGGGGACCACCTGTCCCGGCTTGCAGCCTGATGCATGTCTCCTCCTGGATCATGGCTGAGATAGCCTCCTCAAGGCTAGGGATCTTTGGTTGGGCTAGAAGTAGGGTCGTCCTCTGTGCGAAAGCTGCAGTCAGCCCTTTAAGGAACTTCATCGTCCTCTCCTGCAGACACACCTGTCTCTCCTTACACTTAGGGTCCTCGCAGCTCGCCCGATCTGAGGAGTGATCATAATCCAACCACAGACGCTCCAACTCCGTGGCATACTCCTTCACCGTCTTCTCTCCCTGTACGGTGTCATCAATCTCCTCCTTTATCTGGAAGACCAGTAAGTTGTTCCCCACACCATCATAGGTCCTTATCAACTTCTCCCACACATCTTTCACCATCTCAATACCGTCTACTGTGCGGCAATAGACTGGACTAAGGAGTTGAGAAGCCAGATATAGATCACCATATGAGTGGACTTCTACTCATCGCGTCCTGTCGAGCCCTCGTTCGGTTCTGTCGTCTCGCCCGTCAGGAACCCCTCCATGTTTTTTCCTGCGAGGGTTCTTCTCACCCGCCGTGACCAACTCAGATAGGTGGCTGGTCCATCTAATTTCAGATCGATGGAGGGAAGCTTCAACTTCGACGACGTTTATGTCGTGTTCTCACCAGCCGACATCGTCAACAACTTCATCAACGTCGCTACCTCTGCAGAATCTAGCTTTTTGATGATCTCCTCCATCGATGCGTCGTCTATCCAATTACGTCACATCCGCTCCATGACTCACGCTTGTCCTCGTCGTCCGCTCCTAGATCCGAACATGTCCCCCTTTTTTCAGATCTAGGCATCCCTATTAGGCGCTGTCTCGTGCTGGTGCGGAGGAGGCGGCAGCACACATGTCACAGCAGCCGTCGTAGCAGCAGCAGCAGTTGCAGCAGCCGTCGTAGCAGCAGTAGTAGCCGCAGCAGTAGAAGGACGGGGCAACAACAGCGAAGGGCGGCCTGCGAAGGGCGGAGAAGGGAAGAAAGGGAGGGGGCGTGGAAGAGTTCGGTGGAGGAGATCTAGGAAATCCTTCTGTGGGTTTGTGGAAGCTTGGTGACGGCTAGGGTTTGTGGAAACTTGGCTCTGATACCATGTTAAAATTAGTTAATTATTTTATTGATTGTCACATTGGCATTATATAGCCTTACAGTCATTAATACAATGATCTCAATCATTATGACAATAATCTCATAATGGAATATCCTGTGACATATTCTGGCATCCTAAATATGTCCTCACGATATTCCTATGTGCTTTATACTATACTTAAATATGACACCCAACATACCATATCAACATGTACACTTCCATCAGAGGAATGTTTGTTGGTGTTTTTACCTTTGGACTAGTGAAAGATAGTCCCACATCGGCTACACCACCAAGTGGGGATCTCTATATAATATTTTGCTTATGTTGAGGTATGCACATGGGGTGTGGTGAGGCACATGGGTACCATATGGGGATATTTTTCTAGTAGTAAAAAGAATTAATTCCTCATAAAAGCAATTATGTTTTTTGTCATGCTCTTGAAATTTATTCCACTTTGGGGCTTAGCGACTCGGACTCGGACTCGGGCTCAAAAGCGCAAAGTGACGCTTTGTTGGCGCACTTAGCACGTCAACATCGGCGCATGGCGCTTGTGCGTATTTGATGCGCAAGTTGCATGCGCTATTGCTAGCATGGTTGCATGTGTGGGTGCATGCGCGGGTGCTTAAGCAGGGTGCTGAGCGGGCACTGCACGGGCGCATGCGTAGGTGACGCACGACCATGCGCAGTTATACGTAGGTGATGCGCAGCTGGGCGATGCGCGCTGCGCCACTGTCCTGCTGCATTGTTGCGCTGAAGACGGTTCAGAGTCGGTTATAGAAAGATTGCGTCTTTAATTCAGATCGAATTTTGTGGAATTTGAATTAATTTTGTTATAATCTCTTTGTAACCGACTATGTGGCCAGGTTCCTCTATAAATACTCTTCTTTGTTGCTCTTTAAAGGATAATTCATAATTTCGAGAGAGAGAGAGAGAGAGTAGAAAAGATGTTGCTGTGCCAAGGAGTCCAAGAGTTCGTACGATTTCAGGAGGGAGGTGACATGAGCATTCCAGAAGTTCTTCGAGAGCTTGCTGGATCCTGGGAGCATATCGCGGATAGGGTAAATCTTGCTTTAAGTGCCGGTGGTTTTGATCACCCCAGCAAGAGTCCTGTTTAGATCTTTCTTCTTCTTCTCTTTGTTTTGTTCTATCTTATTGTAGCGTCTGCGAACGTAAAGAGAAGAAAAATCTATTATAGCTTCTTTTTTCTTGTAGTCAGTTTGTAACCTGTTCTTGGAGGTAGCTTCTTAGGAGTTATGCATCACTTGGAGAGAGACTCTTGCGAGTTTCTGGTATGCCAACTTCTTCCTTGGTTCTTTGTGATATGTTGGAATCGAGTTCTTCATAGGAAAAACTTATATTTCGGAAGCTCTGTGTCTCGACGACAACTTGGGTTCTAGTAGAGAGCAAACTTTCGGATTTCACTTGTAAATCTGCTATTGGTCCGTGTTCTACCATCTTAGATCTGCCTCAGGAATAACAATCTCAAAGCAAGATCCAAGTTAGATGGAGAACATCCGTTCAAGTCTTTTGGACACAAGTTTTTACAAACTTGAGAAGATTGACGGGCTACACTTCTATCATTTGATGAGGAATGAGTCCTCTGTCAAGTGATGGATGTGTGTTGCCAGACCTGGATCTACCATTCATGCGGATAGAGAAGAACTGGAGTCTAACATCACAGGAGACGCACATTCCAAGATGAAGAAGATGACATATGATGTAAGTTGTCGCACGAAGATGTCTACTGCACTTGGCCCATGGAGACTGGCACTATGCTTGAGTTGTTTCTGCGCATGGCTTTGCTTGGCGCATGACAGAACTCGGCGCACAGCAATCTCGATACATGGCAGCAGTTGGCGCATGGATTGGCACAGTGCGTGACTTGTTTCTGCGCATGGTGTTCATGGCAGTCTCGGTTTATGGCAGGCTCGGTGCAGGATAGTCTCTGCACATGGCGCTCCTTTGGCACATGGAAGCACCCTTTTGGCTGGCTCTGAGCAAGGTCTATGCGCGACCAGGTTGTGGGCATATGGTTATACGCAACTTGGCACATGTCTCTTCAAGCATGAAGGACAATGAGAACGAGAATTGCTGATCCATTTCCAAACTAAAATAGCAAGGTAAAAACTTAACTTGGTTACTTTGATTACTTAACTTGGTTGCTATGATTACGCAGGTTAAGTCATCTGGCGTGGTTGCTGACTAGTGGATGGACACTGGTGCATCTAGCCACGTGTGCTCTAGGAAGAACTGTTCACCAAGGTCGAGTCTGTCATGGAAGAAGGTCTTGATGGCGAACAATAATCAAGCAGAGGATTTGGGGATTGGAAAAGTGGTTTTGGACTTCAAGAAGTCAGAGTCAAATAAGTACGTATAGCAAAATACCAGTGATTACCAAGGACCGGATCTCAGGAAGTCTGTTACAGACTTGAGGGTGAACATCTATGGTTGCCATATGGTAATATCTTGGCAGGAGACATACTTTGAAACAAGGCTTTCAGTATCAGATGGATGTTCAAGCTTCTGCTTGTGAGTAGAGTCTCATTACAAGAGGTATGGGACACCAGACTAGGACATGTATTCTGTACCGCAAGATGTCTAGTCTAGGGCTTATCTCCAAATGTGGAGGTAAATAGGTGGAGAGTGTGAGGTCTGTGCGCAGACAAAGATAACAAAAAAATTATTCAAACGGGTAAACCGGAGCACAGATCTTCTACAGTTGGTGAACTCATATATCTGTGATTTCAATCAGTTCTCCATAAAATATGTCATGACCCTCTCTCGAATATTCAGATACAAGTCAGACACATCCAGCCTACGCTGTGAGACACCGCATAGTAAGCTGTTATAAACCTTCAATTATTATTATAATATATTGAATCATAATAATCACAACATCTATATCGAGATAAACTAGAATAAGTCCAAGATGTCATTTTAGTTACATTCCCAAATCACGAGTAACTGGAGACAAATCCAACAAAATAAATGTTAACTATTTATTACAAACCAAAATCAAATACTAAATGTAAGCTAAGCTATAGGATATTCCTTAGCAGGGACATCCTCTGGGATGTGAGCTAGCGTCTCAGGAGCAGATCCATAGTATGAGTTGCAAAGCAACTCCTCCTCACTCAATTCACTTGTAACGATCCAATCATGAAAGGAGCAAAGTACAACCCTATAATTTACGTACGCTGTTGTAAACCCCCAGATTTTGCAAGAATTTTAAATTGGGATTTTTCATAATTTTCTGGAATTTTTTGGGAATTTTTTGTAATTAAAATTAGGGTTTTTAATTATTAAATGATTTTTAATTGATAATAAATAACATTAAAATATTATGAAAATAATATTTTTGGGTGTAAAATGAAAAACTGGACTTAGGGTATTTTTTCTGGAATTTATCGGACCTCGGACCTAATTTAAAACACCTGAAAACAATTATTAATTAATTAATTATTTATTATTATTTATTTATTTATTATTATTATTATTATTATTATTCGGCCCGTAAAC
>JAYESA010000004.1:318202582-318325082 GCA_036927795.1 Iris macrosiphon
ATTTATGCATAATCTTAACATGATGCTTAGTCAGTTCTTTTCTACCTGTCATAAATATTTAGTTTAAATCTTGTTGTGCATTGTGTACTTTGCTCCTTTCCTGGCTGGATCCGTTATTTTAGGCGATGATGAGAACTTTGCCCCCACCTTTTATGGCCCATATGAGGTAGCAGGTGATACAGTTGAGAAGCCGGTTCCCACTCAGGAGACTACCTTTGAGGAGTAGTAGCCAGTTAGCTAGTTTTTCCCTTTCAGCATAATACTCGAGTTTGTCCCCGATTTATCTTCTGGATTCTGTATTAAACTATGGATTTGTATATCACATTTATTCATTTGAAAACTTAGCATTCCTATTTTCTGTGATTATTCTTGTCTGTTTATTATTATGGATGAGATAGATATTTATTGATCCCAGAAAATGACCTAGACAGCGAACTACCGCCGACACTGCGGCGTAGGCTGGACGTGTCCACGCACTCGTGCCCGAATATCCGGGTGCGGGTCGTGACAGCTGTAACATAGAACTATCAAATAGGGATGCATGTAAAGATCTTTTAATAAATAAAGGTGCAACAAAATATACTAGAACATGCTCAAGTAAAAAGTAATAGCAACTGAAAAGATAGTAAATACATGATCGGCTGATAGGACGGTAAAAATAAATACAACTAATATGGCATATAGACGATCCGACAAAATTTACAGGTGTGCCATGTGAATTAAGCTATCCACTCATATTACACTATGGACTTTGATCACGTATTTAACTATTCTTTTTCCCCAATCCCATGCACAAAAGAAAACATGAATAAGTAGAGACGCAACTGTGAAAAGTAAAGGCAACTGGTGTAAAGTAAAGTGAATTACGAGAATTAAATATAACTTATTTTGGAAAGTAAATGCAAATGGTAATAAGAAGAAAATATGTCCTGAATGTTCAACATACCAAGTTATAGTTCATGTTCAGTTTAGTAAAAGATGTAGTGTACTTGCCTTCTCCAAGATAGGGTATAGAGCTAAGAAGAGGTAATGTCCTGGGTCCTCTCACTGTGTGCAGAAGAGGGCACAACTTAGGTTTCACAATTAGATAATGTCTAAATGACTAAATATACCCTTAACCCTTATTTAAGCACTCTTAATTCTATCTTAAATCAATAACAACCAAATACTAGTTTATTTAGTACTAGTAACTATACAATTATAAACCAAATTTGTTTCCAAAATATACAAATATTCCAACTCCAAAAACATGATTATAAGTTCTAAAATTTAAAGTAAAAATTTATAATTTCCTCTATTTATCTTACTATTTTATGTATTACAAAATAATAAAATTAAGCTAGTCGGTATAGACTAGTTTTTAGCACATTTTTTTAATGCAAACCCTTCATGAATTCTTATGCATAGCACCCTTAAAAACTTAAATTAAAATTCTAAAATTAACCAAAATATAATATATAATAAATTTTTTAACATAAAAATTAGTCCTTCTAATGATAAAAATATAAATTAGTTACATAAATTTAGTGTTTACACATCTTGACACTATTACCCTTATGAATTTCTACCAATCTTAATTCTAAAAATAATAATTTATATTCTGAAAAAATATATAAAATTAAGTATAAATCAAAAAATAATTTATTTTAAATTTATTTTACGAATATCTTAAGAATTACAAGTTGATGCTCACTACGGGTAAAAATTACTTGGTATTGGATTTCCTAGTGTAGCATGCAAAGTATATATAACAAGTTGATAAAATCTTTATAGAATTTAAAGAGTATTATTTAGGAAATCTAAGTGGATTCAAAGAGAAGAGTTTTGATCACTAACCTCTTTGGAAGAATATGTTAAAAGTGCCTCGAATCGCAGCTTCTTCAAAACAATTCCAGATTTGACTTCTCCTCCTTGTGATGCTTGTGTAGTTTATTCTTGGGGTTATGGTGACTATGGAAGATGGTAGGATTATAGGTTAAGGTGATTTGGGTGCTGTGGTGGTAGTTTGGAGGCTATGGAGGTGGTGGGGTGGTCTGAGAAGTAGTTATGCTGAATTCAGATTCAGCCTGGACACCTCTGATGGCGGGACTGTTTTGAGAAACTTAGTGAGTTTTGATGGAAGGTTTGTAAAAAGAAAGTTTGAGGAACATGGAGATAAATAAAAATAATAAATTTAAGAGAAATATACTTACTGTGGAGGAAGATATGGCCAGATTGGTGGGGGTGTTGCTGAATTTGGATTCAGTCTGGGTAGGGCAGGATAAATGGAAGTGTGGAGGGAAATGGAGAAAGATTTTGGAGATGGTTTATAAAGAGAAAATATGAGGAAGAGGGTTAGGAAAAAATATTTTTCAGGTGGTTTGAATGGGGGAGGTGAAGAGATGGGGGCTATGGCCAGCCTAATGGGGAGAGAAGAAGTTGGGGGTTCCAAACTCCTAGTGGGGAGAGAAAAATGTAGGAGATTTTGGTCATGAGAGGGAGGTGAAGGGGTTGTGGTTAAAAATAATTATATGTTGAATTATTCTTCCAAAAGATAGATTTTGGTGTATGGTGTATGGTGTATGGTGTATGTTATTTGGTGTTTAGTGTTTTGTCAGTTTAGATATGGTGTTTGGTGTTCTACTTGACCACTTTGTTAGGTTTTAAGGTTGGTTTTGAGAGTTGGCTCTAGGTTAAGTCAAAATAAGCTCACAAAGTATGAATAGTACTTACTAGCTCCAAGCTAGCAAGTTGCTAGGCTTGTGTGGAACCACAAATATATACAAAATAATAAAAATTAATTTGGTTGGCACTAAATAATTAAAAAAATTATATAAATATTAATATTAATATTAACAATAATTCTATTTATATAAAAAAATTTAAAGAGTTACAAAACTTTTCTCCTTGAAAAATTTTGTCCTCAAAATTTTCAAAGGTAAGGTACAACAATCATACCTGAAAAACGTAAGGATATTCCTTTCTCATCTTATCATCTCTCCCCCAAGTCGACTCTCCCAGAGAGTTATGCCTCCATGTAACTAGGACCAAGGGTATAATAGTGTTTCTCAACCTCTTCTCCTTTCGCTCCAGTATCTCTATGAGCTGCTCCGAGTATGTGAGACTAGGTCCAACCTCCATCTCTGAGTGATCCAAAACGTGACTGGGGTCTGGAACGTAACTCCTCAGCTGAGAAACATGGAAGATATTATGGACACCATCCAAGTTTGATAGAAATACAACTCTGTAAGCCACCTCTCTAACTCTGCTAAGTATAGTGAATGGTCCAATATATCTGGGACTCAGCTTCCCCCCTCGACCAAATCTGATCATCCCTCAAATAGGAGATATTTTTTATAAACACCTTATCGCCATCAGTAAACTCCAAGGGTCTTAGACTGCTATCGGCCCAATGTTTCTTCTTGTCTTGGGCAACCCTGAGTCTGTCTCTGATCATCTTGACCTTGTTTGGTAACTCTATGATCATCTCTGTTCTAAGCATGACTCTCTCTCCAACATCGTCCCAAGAGAGCAGTGTCCTGTATCATCGTTCGTAAATTGCCTCGAATGGTGTCATCCCAATGCTAGCTTGGTAGCTGTTGTTGTATGAAAACTCTACCAAGTGTAGATGATCATCCCATGATTCGCCAAAATCTAATACGCAAGTCAGCAGCATGTCCTCCAAAGTCTGTATCATCCTTTCAGACTGTCCATCTGTTTGAGGATGGTATGCAGTGCTAAACTTTAGCTGAGAACGAAGTCCTTCCTACAGGCTCTTCCAAAAGTGCAAAGTAAATCTGCTGTCTCTGTCATACACTATACTTACTGGTGACTCCATGAATCTGCACTATCTGTCTTATATACAGTTCTGCCAACTTCTCAGTGCAAAGTCCTACTTTGAAGGGAATAAAATGAGCTAATTTGGTCAATCTATCGACTATGACCCAAATGATATCATTTCCTCCTTGGGAACATAAAAGTCCCGAGACGATATCCATTGTGAAGTGTTCCCATTTTCACTCCAGAATGGGTAAAGGCTGTAGCAATCTAGATGGTCTCTATCTTTTTGCCTTCACTTGTTGGCAGACAAGGCATCAAAAAATAAATCTGGCAACGTCACTCTTCATGTCGTACCACCAGATATGTTCACGCATATCCTTGTACATCTTATTGGCACTAGGATATATGGAATACTGTGACTGGTGAGCTTCCTGCATAATCTTCTCTCTCAAACTTCCTTTCAATATACATAGTCTGGTGCCATGCCTTTTATACTGAAATCATCTAGAAGTCCTGCATCTATATATGCTCTTAGTTGACGA
Organism: Iris macrosiphon; assembly: GCA_036927795.1. NCBI lineage: Eukaryota > Viridiplantae > Streptophyta > Magnoliopsida > Asparagales > Iridaceae > Iris > Iris macrosiphon. The sequence goes on from JAYESA010000004.1 coordinate 318,206,884, forward strand.
AGCCTAGTATCAAGGAACCGAGTCTCCTTGATCTTCTCCATGAGACTGGACTGGATCTGCATGCTCATAATCTGTATTTCTTCTCCAGATAGAATAATCTCTATACCGAGCTTTTCCAAGTCCTCAAGTAGATATCTGTCCCTAGTCAGATACATAGCCGCTAGGTATCTGCTAAGTGCATCTGCAATAATACTTCAATAGCTCCAGCCATCTCCGTTGCCTCATATTTAGCTCCTTCTGGATAAATACATACTTCAAGCTCTTGAGGTCTGTACAGATTTTCATACGTTCTCCTTATAAATAGTATTTCCACAGCTTCAAAGTGAATATTACTGCTGCTAGCTCCAAGTCGTGGGTAGGTTAGTTATTCTCATGAGTTCGTAATTTCCTAGATGCATAAGCAATTAATTTCCCATTTTGCTGGTGAACGCATCCCAACCCCTTCCCCGAGGCATCAGTGTAGATAAAATTTTTTTGCTACCCGAAGGTAATGCCAACACTGGTACGATCATCAATCTTTTCTTCAGCTTCTCAAATTCTGCCTGGCACTCATTTGTCCAGATGTACTCCTCATTCTTCCTTGTCAGCTTGGCCATAGGCTTAACAGCTTTTGCAAAGTCCTTCAAAAACTTTCAGTAGTAGACAGCTAAGCCCAGAAAACTTCTGATCTCTGCAACTGATTTTGGAGTAGTCCACGTCTCGACTGCTGCAATTTTCTTCGGATCAACTGTAATAACCTCTTCTGTAACCACATGACCAAGAAACTCCACTTGGTCTAAGAAGAAATTGCACTCGAATAGCTTGCCGTACAACTTCTTCTTCCTTAGAATCTCCAGTACTATTCGTAAGTGCTCAATATGTTCCTCAGGAGTCTTTGAATAAATAAGTATGTCCTCAATGAATACTATGACAAACTTATCCAGATACTCATAAAAAATCTTGTTAATAAGGTTCATAAAGATGGCATGTGCATTTGTGAGTCCGAAAGTCATAACTAGGAACTCATACTGCCCGTATCGGGTGTTGAATACAGTCTTCAGAATATCTTTGGCCCTCACCTTCATCTGATGATATCCCGATCTCAGATCTATATTCGAGAACATATTTTTCTTGCTCAACTGATCGAATAAATCGTCTATCCGATGCAAAGAATATATATTCTTGATAGTAACATTGTTTAAGACTCTATAGTTGATGCACATCCGAACTGTGCCATTATTTTTTGGTACAAAAGAACTGGCGCTCCTTATGGCGACGCTCCGAATTTGATGAAGCCCTTACTCAGCAACTCGTCGATCTGGTCCTTCATCTCCTTGGATTCTTTGGAATTCACTCTATAACAACTCTAAGATATCGGTTTTGATCCCGAAATTAGATCTATAGAGAACTCCACATCTCTGTTAGGTGGAAGACCTGGAAGATCTTCTGGAAAAATATCCATGAATTCCGTGATGATAGGATGGGGAGGTATTTGATCTTCAATTATAGCAGCAAATTTGGTCTTGCCCATAATCTCTGGCATAAATCTTCTCACTCTAAACTCCTCCTTACCTGGGGGACCGAACAATATACTTCTCCTGAAATAATCTATGACTGCATGTGAGTCACTAAGCCAGTCCATTCCTAATACAACATCATACCCGAGAAGAGGCATTACGAAAAATTATGACCCAAACTCTCTCCCAGCTATAATGATAGGGCAGCTATATATTTTAATGGAAACTGCTCCCCCTCCAGTCATGACTCTACCAATTTCCTTAGTGAGTCTAGTGATAAGATTATGTCTATGTACAAACTCAAGCGATAGAAAACTATGTGAAGCATCAAAATCAAATAATGCAGTAGCTGGATAAGAATATAGTAAATAAGACCTGTGATGACGTCAGCTACTAGCTTCTGCTCTGGCTCCGGTACTATCTCTGGTGCATCAATAGCCATAGCATAGGCTCTCCCTTGAGCCACTCTATGCTACTGCTGCCCGAACCTCTGTTGCTGAGTCGGGAGCAGTGCTCTAGGTTGAGGTACAGCATGTCCTGGTGGTGCTCCTCCTCTAGGATAGGCTGATGGATATTCCCGGAGTTGATGTGCAAAAATCCACAGGCAAGATATTGCTTATGGATCTTTCGGCAGATTTTAGCTGCATGTCCTTGCCTCTTACAAAATGCATAAATTATATGAGCTTGTCTCTGCTGCTATGGTGCTGGAGCTCTGATTGGTGGACGATACTGCTACTGCTGGGGGGTACAGGTGGGCGAATAAGCTGCTGCTGCTGATATAGGGCGCTTGGCAGGGCTCTCATAGTGGCTGGTGCTAGCATACGACCTCTTGTTATAGGCCATCAGACAAGCCTCTAAACTTTGTGCTAACTCTAGTTTCTGATAGTAGTTCATAGCTCCACTGTCCGTCTGTAGGACGCTATTATCTAGAGCAAGTTCGCAGCGGAACCTACTCGCCATCTCCTCAGGATCTACAACTAAGCTGGGGGCAAAACGGCTAAGACGGCTGAACTCTACAGCGTACACCTCAACTGAGCGATTCTCTTGCTATAGGTTCTGGAAATCATGTTCCAGTGCCTCCCTAGCCGTGGCAGAGAAAAACTTCCTCTTGAATAGAGTCTTGAACTGCTCTCAGGTAACTTCCTCCGTGGTAAAAGTTAGTTCATTCTTGAACTAGGTAGTAGTTAGGCCTGTCAGCACAAACCCTACTGTCTCGACTTTGAGGTCATCAGGCAGTTTAGATCTGCTGATCTTTCTCTCCACAACATCTAACAAATCATCGACATAGATAATGCCTTCGGTTCCCGCAAACTCCTGCGGTCCCAGCTTTATAAAGTCTTGCACGGTCCTGACTCAGAGCTGGGGCTCTCTAGGTGGTGGTGGGGTAGCTGTACGCTTTAGGCTATGTATGAGCAGGATATTCTGCTCCTGGTGGGTCACCAGGAATCCCTAAAATAAACCAAGGAGTTGATTCTCGTCTAATGTGACAGTAGCTTGTTCTGGGATAAGTCCTGTTGTAGGTGGAAGAGTAGGTGTAGGTTGAGTATGGGGAGTCTAGATGATAGGATCAATGGATGGAAGGATAGCAGGGACACCAGGGATGACATATGTTAGGGTAAATTATACATCCCCTTGTGGTCCAGGACGAGCAGAAGAAGCCTCACCCTCAGAAGCTCACGAAGTAGTCATTCTCTGGTATGCAAGGAAACAAATAAATAATCTATCTAGGCAGAAAAACGGGCTCCACTGTCGACGATTCCCCCTCCTCATCCTCTCCGTGCTCCTCCTTCTCTCAGCCATCCCTTTCCTCGGTCAACCCCAAGATTAGGTAAACCCTAACCCTAGCTATTTGACATGGATACGACACAGACATAGATACGACACAGACATAGATACGACATAGGATACGACACATATACTGACATGACATATTACTGACATGATATGAGATATGACACGACCCTAACCCTAACTCTATCTCTCTTCAAAGCCGAGACACAACACAGACCCTAATCATTCCTTAGGCATCAAAGAAAAGAGGAAATGAGTCAATCAGATGAGTAAGACAAGACTACCAAGGTCTATAATGAATCTGCCAGATCCGTCTCACGTCCGACAAATGTTGTAATAGAGCATCTTACTACTTCATGATCAACCAACTGCAATACTGCAGGAGTGGATTCATGTGCCGTACCATATCCCGACCTAGCCACATGAGTTAAAACCACATAAGCTTCTGGCAAAGAGCATTTCCTTTCTGATGGGATCTTTGGGCTCTTCGTTGGTTGACCTGATGTAAAGATCAGTTAGTCCACCATATTTCTTCTTCATAGGAAGATATCTGAGTTAATTAGACACAGCCTTGGGTATCGACTATCATGCCCCAGTCCCAAAATACGTAGGACCAGGGTATGTGGCATTGGCCGATTACGTATTCCACCAGACTCTTATCCGACTTGAATATATATAAGCTGTACTACATTGGTCACTATCTATATAACACAATAAATATATCTAAGTCTCAATCCATAATAAAATAAAATAAAATACAAGAATGGACAACATATATCCTAGTGCGCACCACATTTAATACTTGTCCGAATAGACTCAAAAAATAACAAGGGTCTACAAAACTAGGCTATGGCAGCATAAATAGTAACGAGAGATGATAAACATAACTACGGTAGAAATGATAACAGTACCTGAGTCAAATACAGGCATGATGAGGCGGTACGCATCAGCAGCTCCAAAAAACTCCTTAACCATATAGGCTGTAAAATTGGCAGTGGACCAGGTCCTCAGAGGGACGTAACAAGGTACAAGAAATAACATACCAAAGTAACAGTAAATAAATAACATGTGTGCTCAAGGTATACAACATAAACCATCTAAGTGAATGCAGTGAGAACGTAATCGTCCGCTAAACTACCGGATCCTGTAGGTCTGTATAGACACAACAATAGCTATTAGTAATAGTAGTAGTAGGTACGTATATGCTCCGTCAAGGTACCTTCAGTACTATAGGGCCCGAAGCACAAGCATCGGTAGCAAGTAGTGTATGGTAGCCCAGTGGGATGGTAAGTTTTTCCTACCCCATGTATCTCATGTCTCATGTCTATGACACGTGTCACGACCCACACCCAAAATAAGGACAAGAGTAGTGAACAACGCCAACCTACACCGCAACATCGGTGGTAGAACGTTGTTTGGGTCAACTATACTATCTAAACATCACATAAAATATATACATGGTACCTGTTAATATCATCTCAACTCCAAATGGAGGAACGATATAGTATATACTAATGATAAACTATACTCAATCACATAAAAATCTAAGTTAGATAAAGCACGAGATGGACTAACGAAGAAAAAAGTCACAATACATCTACAAGTCCAAAATAATATATACATGCCAATAACCTCAATAAAATCTAATACAAGTCTAAACAATAAGTCTAAGCCTCCTCAGCCTCTGGTACTAGGTCCTCCTGCTCTAAAGGAGTATCCTCTAAGGGTACGCTATCATGTGGCCCATAGTAGGTGGAATACTGGTCCACAAGCCAATCATCTAAAAAATATATCCAGTCTGGATTGGAGCAAAGTACATACCTCTTAAAGTAGTTTCAAATACATAATCGAGCATATATAACAGATAATAGAAAAGAATAGAAGATAACTAAATATCAAAATATAATGAACTAGAGTGAACAAGTAATGTACTGGAATAAAGAACAAATAATAGAATAACTGCAATAAAAGGAAATAGATAAAACTAGCTAATGTACCATGTAATACAATTTATTATGTGATCGATTTGGGTTGAACACGAATACAATATGGTAACTCAATTACACGTATGATATCTAATCGACATATACACGATTTGGCTTGATCACATAACCAACTCCTACTCTCCCATCCCAAACCAACACTTTTGGATCCAATCATGACACGTTATGAACACGAGTATGGGCACATTGAACACAAGCAGTATGTGAACACGAAGTATACTAAAATTAATACCCGATACACACGATAAAATACATGTGAAAGAGTACCCGCTGAACACGGTAAGGGATAACATCTCCTGACAGGATCCATATAGTACCAGTCCGGGTAACTACTGTGTCAGAATCAAGTATATAGTTCTAGGACATGCGATATATACACTATTATAAAATAAAAACTAACATAGCGATGTACTCGCCTGAAATAAAAACTCTAATTGTCTCTGGTGGCTTCGGCCCAATACCGCTGTCTGTCCTGCGCCACCCGAAGCCTATCCCTAATAAGCTTCACCTTCTCAGCTGCATCCACGACCATCTCTAGTCCTAATAAGGCTCTCCCACTAATATCATCCCATGATAACGGAGTGTAACATCTCCGTCCATACAACGCCTCAAATGGTGATATCTCGATACTGGCCTGGTAGCTGTTGTTATAAGCAAACTCTACCAGGTGAAGATGATCCTCCCAAGAGCCTCAAAAATCCAAAACATAAGTGCGTAGCATATCCTTAAGAGTCTGGATAGTCCACTCTGATTGTCCGTCTGTCTGAGGGTGATATGCGGTACTAAACTTGAGCTGAGTGCCCAAGATAACCTACAAACTCCTCCAGAAGTGGGACATGAAGCGACTATCCCGATCCGAGACTATGCTCACAGAAACTCCATGCAATATGACTATCTGACTTTAGAAATCCCAGTCATATCATCACGTACTCCTATGAACAAATGATATCTACCGATCAGCTATCATACTAAGGTATGTTACACACAACTATTTCATAGTCATCTATGGTCAAACTAGATCACATGACAACTACTCTAGTTTTAGGTTCAAGTTGGTACTAAGCTACACCATTAATCTACCATAAATATATTTACAAATTATACTCTAATAATTCTATAATATTTACTATATTATTAACAAAATAGTATACTCTCTCTTGAAATCATGTATTCTACATCACAACTAATCACCAATAAAAACTAGTTAAAGTCTAGACCTTTTTATGAATAATTTATATATTCTGGAAATATATTTTAAAATTCTATTTTTTACTTAATTAACATATAAAAATAAATATTTATGCTTATGCAAAGTATACTAGTTGTTTAGTACTAGTAGTTATACATTTATAAACCAAATAGTTTCCAAAATAAATAAATGTTCCAACTCCAAATACATAATTATAAGTTCTAGAATCTAACGTAAAAATTTATATTTTCTTCTATTTAACATACTATTGTAGAAGCATAAAAAATACACTAAAGAATTATACGCATAAAACTCCCAACATGCATGAAGCCCGCGTAAAACGGAGCCCCAGTGCTGTGTGGCATAAAATATAACTTCAGAGCCATTGGCGTACAATAGAGTTTCAACGCTATTCAGTGTAAAACAGAGCTTCAGAATAGTTCGCATAAAGCAGTACTTCCAGACTGCTTTGGAGTAAAAAGGTTGCTACATCGCCACTCTGGCGTAAAATATGTCTGCTTTTAATGCAGCGTAAAGTTGTACGAGGAACTTTTCGTATTCCTCGAATGAACCTGTCAGACAAAATAGTAAACTTGAGTCCTGACAAAGAGTACTGTACGACGATCAAGAGGACGACTGTAATGATGATTCTGCACAGAGACCCAGACTGTCGTTTAGTGACATAATCCTTGATATAAGTTGTTTATATGCATTCAAGGAATACGCTGCCTATTCTACACAGACAGAGATAAGTTTTTATGCTCAAGATGAGACGAAACCAAACGCCACATCAAAAGCTGTTCTTCGTACAAAACTCGAGGCACATCTCTGCAGTTAATGCGCGAGATGGGGGCAGATCTCTGCATTTAATGCACGAGATTTGGTTCTACTTTTAATGACTGGAAGATCTAAAATTAGGGCTAATATGCTCACGTCATCATCCCTGCATTTTATGCCAACCAGGCTATTTTCAACTATAGGAGTACGCCGTATGCTATCTCCTCGAAATATGCCAACTCAGGCTATATTTGCAAAGGTACGTGATAAAACTATTTGGCCCAAAATACGTTCAAGACCTCAGTCAGGAAGGATAATTGGCTAGTTTACGCTGGTTATCTACCTATACAGCATCAAGCTTTACGTAGAACTTGACTTTTACGCCAACAAGACAGCTATTTGGCTTTTACGCCAACAGGACAACTATTTGGCATTTATGCCAATAAGACAGCTATTTGGCTTTTATGCCAACAAGATAGCTATTTGGCTTTTACGCCAACAAGACACTTACTTGGCTTTTACGCCAACAGGACAGCTATTTGGCTTTTACGCCAACAAGATAACTATTTGGCTTTTACGCCAACGAGACAGTTATTTGGCTTTTATGCCAACAATCTCTACGCGAGGGGCAGTTACCTACGTGGCTTGCATGCCGTGATCTTCGATTAGCGATTATATGTGTTACCTCATAATGGGATACGCGTCACATACAGATTCATGAGATCATTCATACGTGGGTAGCAGTTATTATAATCGCCGCGTAAAAGGTGCAACTCTCTTCGCTGTTCGATTTCTACGCCGACTGGTCAGTTACTGTGAACGAACTCTATAAATAGAGACTTTCGGCCACAGGAGACAGAGGTCGAAAAAGAGGTCAAGATCAGAGGAGATAAAAGAGAGACCAGAATCAGAGGAGATCAGAGAGAGAGAACATACAGAGAGTATTGATTGACAGCTTCGACAACGTGACTTCAATCCCCCCTGCAATCTTTGAAGCTTCTTCTCCTTCTTCTACAACACTTCTTCATCATCGTGTGGTCCAAGGAACAAAGTGATCGACCACAGATCAGACCCTATTGCAATATTTCTCCAGAATCATTTTTATTGTACTTAACATCCTCGTATAGGATTAATTGTACTTCTTTTTCTTATTTGTAAACAAAGAAAGGATTTCTTATAAACCTAGTTTTAATTTCTCTTGTTTATCATCAAACACAAGATGGTGACTCTGCTGGGGACTACTTTCTCATTTGACGAGAAAGCCATTGCTCAATACGATGCTGTATCCGTCGGATCAACGAAGAAGACTCTGGTCGTCCAATTTGACCAATCTTTTTATAAAGACATGCTTCGCACAGGGGGTAGCTCTCATTCCCTCTTTGTCCAGGACAACAAGAAGCTGCATAAAGTATGGATGCCTCGGACATCCTCTACCCTTCCTGCAGGCTCTCTCTCTCCGACCAACAAGGTTGTGACATCACAACCTGTACGCCTTATGCGTAAAAATTTATCTTTCGTCTGTGACGTGATAGATAAAGCTTCTGGCAATGTCTCAGTGCCAATCCAGAAGTCTCAATCATGCCATGCGCGTAAAACTTTGTCTCCTGTCTGTGACGTGGCAGACAAAGCTTATGGTAATGCCTCAGTGCCAATCCAGAAGTCTAGAACGTGCCCTGTGCGTAAAAATTCATCTCCCGTCTGTGACGTGGCAGAATTTTTTTTTTTGACAAGGCCTCAGCTCCAATTCAAAAATTTCAAATGCGCCCTACGCGTAAAAATATATCTCCCGCCTATAAGGAGGCAGATGGACCCTTGGATCGCATCAAGGAAAAACAAGTGGCGAATCTCCCAACCTCTAGGCTTTTACGCCATTAAGAGAAGAAGTTGTCCGTTCTTCAGAATACGCGTGACGCTGGAGGCCATTTGAGGGCTCTTCCCATTTTATGCCAACCCGTACGAAGCTCCAGATTACGCCAGGATAAGCCCATCCGCATAAAGAAGACCCGATTCATGGGAACATATGCTCCTCAGACGGATGATGGATCGTATGCTACTCACATGGCTGAACTGCTGTATTCTTATGGCAGGGAGAGAGTTATGATTCCCAATCTCTACGCCCCTGCTGATATAAAAAGGCAGAATAAGCCTTCTTCTTCTTCTAATCCCCTTGATTTACATGATTTCTTGATCCAGAAGCGTAAAGATAGGGTATCTTCTAATATGTCTATTACACCCCCTAGGGAGCATCATTGTAATAGTCATAAAGTTGTAGTTAACTACTGCTGTTATAAGGCAAAACGGTCAGTTTTTGACCGATTGAAATACTCTTTGCACTTACAGGAAGAAGAACCGACATTCGTATCAGTAAATATGGCTTCACATATTCCTAGAGGAAGGTCAAGTTCAAGACGTCATCCCTCTAGAACCCCAAGCCAAAGGAGATTTGACAGACTCCTTGAGAATATTGAAGTATGTGTCTTTCGAAAAACTCATTCAAGGTCACAATAATCAGCTTCATATTCTTCCGATTCTGACACTGGGGGTATATTGCTACACAGTCATGCCTTTTGGACTGAAGAATGCCCGGGCTACATATCAGCGAGCAATGAGTAACATATTCCATGAGCATCTACGCAAAATAGTGGAATGTTACATAGACGATATCGCTGTCAAAAGATGCATCAAGGATAATCACATCCAAGACTTGAAGACAGTGTTCGAGTTGATGCGCCAACATCAACTCAAAATGAACCCTACAAAGTCATTTCTTGGTATATCCAGTGGCAAATTCCTGGGATTTGTCATTACCGCTAAAGGCATTCAAGTTGACCCTGATAAAGTAAAGGCTATCCTAGAAATGCGACCACCCCGTAATCTAAGGGAACTCAGAAGATTTCAAGGTCTTCTAGCTTATATCAGGAGATTCATATCCAACCTTTCCGGGAGATGTCAACATTTTTTCCTGCCTGATGAAGAAAGGTATATCGTTCGTATGGGACGAAGCCTGTCAGCAAGCGTTTAATGACATCAAACGCTATCTCACTAATCCTCCAGTTCTAGTGCCTTCCGTCATAGAAAGACTATTTTTGCTGTATGTTCGAGCAATGGATCATTCTATAGGGGCTCTCCTCGTACAGAAGAACAATGAGGGTCATGAACAGGCTATCTACTATCTAAGCAGGATGATGGTTGGAGCTGAACACCAGTACAATCCAGGGGAGAAAGAATGCTTGGCCCTAATATTCGCCATTCAGAAGATGCGACATTACGTCACAGGCCAAACTATTCATGTCATCTGTAGAATCAATCCTCTTCGGGTATTGATGAATAAACCGAGTGTTCTTAATTCTTGAATCGCGACTTGGGCGATGCTCTTGACACCGTATGATATGGTGTACATCCCTCAGAAGTCCATGAAAGGTCAGGCCTTGGCTGATTTCTTAGCTGCTCATCCAATTTCGGAAATATCCAAACTATACGAGGACATTCCCGACGAGGTTGCAGAATGTAACTCTGTAATGGAAGGTGATACATGGCAGTTATTCTTCGATGCTGTCTCCAAGACTGGTCCTAAGGGAAACGTAGTTTTAGGAGTAGGAATCGTTCTGGTTACTCCTGATAAACTCATTATCTATCAAGCATATACTCTTAGCGAACCCTGCTCTAATAATGTGGCAGAGTATAATACTCTACTAATCGGGCTTCAAGTCGCTAAAGAATTGGACATTGGATACCTGAAAGCTTTTGGTGATTCTCAGTTGATCGTCAATCAGGTCAGAGGAATATATGAAGTCTGCAATCCAGAACTCATTCCTTATCACCAAGCAATAATCGAGATAGCCATATCTTTTAAAGGATTCTTCCTGGAGCATGTGCCTCGATCTCAAAATTTGGAAGCTGATGCTCTGGCCAGTCTAGCTGCAGATCTAGCTATTCCTATAAGAAGGCAGAATTCGGTGATCCTTCTCAACAGAGATCTATTCTGTGTGAAAAATAATTTTTACATAGAATGCAGCTACACTGTAAACAAGGTTCCTCCTAAGAGAGACTGGAGAAGTCTCTTTATAGACTTCGTGTCATATGGAATCTTACCAGAGGATCCTAAAGAAGCAGTATAGATCAAAAGACGATCATTACACTTCTATTTTGATGCTTCTTCACAAAGTCTATATCACCGAACATACGATGGACTACTACTACGATGTCTCTCCGATGATGATGCAAAGCGGGTTATCCGAGAAGCTCATGACGACGTATATGGAGCACATCAACCCGGTCCTAAGTTACATGATCGTATCAAAAGAATAGGCTACTACTGGCCTACTATAATTACAGATGCCGTAAAATATGCAAGACAATGCAAAGCCTGTCAGGTTCATATGGATTTTATACATTAGCCTTCTGAGTATTTACATCCTACCATTACATCATGCCCTTTGAAGCATGGGGTATGAATATCATTAGTCCGATTCACCCGTCGTCTTCTAGAGGACATCGGTTCATACTGGCTATCACGATTATTTCTCTAAATGGACGGAGGCGATCCCTCTTGCTGAGGTAAAGACATCCAACGTGATCAGCTTTATCAAGCACCATATAATTTATTACTTTGGGATACCCCGAAGGATAATTTATGATAATGGCCCTCAATTCATCAGCCAAGCATTTTACCGATTTTGCGATAAGAATTAGATACAAAATTTGGCCTCAACGACATATAATCCTGCTGCTAATGGTTTGGCGGAAGCTTTGAACAAAAATATCATCAAACTCTTGAAGAAGTTTGTCTCTTCAAACAAAAGAGATTGGAATGAGAAGCTGGAAGAATGCCTCTGGGCATACCGCATAACGGTACGAACACCAACGGGTTGTATCCCATTTTTATTAGTCTACGGGTGTGAAGCAGTTCTCTCCATTAAAATCCAAATTCCATCACTCAGAATAGCAGTGGCTAATGAGCAGACTCAGAAAAATAATGATCACTTAAGGATTCAAGAGCTAGAAGGATTAGACGAGAAATGCCTTCAAGCTCAGTAGCGTATTGCATTCTACCAGACACGCATCTCCAGAGCTTTTAATCAAAAAGTGAAGAAAAGAGTGTTCAAAGTTGGTGAGCTAGTTTTAGCTGTGAAGAGGCCAATGATCATTACGCACAAAAGTGAGGGTAAATTCTAGCCCAATGTCATGACCCACACCCGGAAATTCGGGCACGAGTGCGTGGGTACGTCCAGCCTACGCCGCAGAGTCGGCGGTAGTACGCTGTCTAGGTCAAATCCACAGCTAACTAAACTAGCTCATTCACAAATAACATAGGTAAGATAATAATGGGAAACAGATACTTAAGATTTCAAATGAAATAAATGCGACAACAGATTCAAATGTTTAGTACAGAAATCAGAATTGAAATCGGGGACAAACCCGATTACTAAGATAAAAGAGCATGAAAAAAAATAGCTACTGCTAACTACTCTGCAGCAGGGTTCTCCTGGGTGGGATCTGGCTCCTCATAAGTGTCATCTGTTCCCTCATAGGGACCATAATATGTAGGGGCAAGGTCCTCATCATCGCCTAAATTAACGGATCCAGTCAGAAAAGGAGCAAAGTACACAATGCACAATAAGATTAAACTAAATATTTATGACAATTAAATTGAGTATCATATTGAGAAAGTTGCATAAAAGAACATCAATATCTCAGAGTTAATGCTATAAACAGGAATACGAGAAAACAGAAATAAATGAGGCAGGAAATGAAACTACAACAGTCAGCAAGAACTATAACAAGACCAGAAGCTATCTGTGTGAACTTGTGTTTGTTTTAGAATACATAGTTGGCATGTAGGGGTTTATAAGGCTAATCCGGCCGTCATAAACGTCTATTAAACAGGAATAATCGAGATCCGGCTGAGGATACAATCGCGTACCAACAGCTATTAAATATTATATGGGGAAGGGTAAACTACATGCCTTCTAGTATTCTCCCACCCGACATGAAAAGCAAGACATGAACTCCAATATTCAAGACATGAATTCCAGTATTCCTAATACTAGGTGTAATCATCAAGGGTACTAGTAAAGCAGGGAATTAATTATCACAATATAAAGATTTAACTTGAAGTGCAGGTACTTGCCTGTTGTTTGGATCCAATTAATTGTACTCGGGGAAATTTTCCAGAGATGAGTCCAAAAGCTGAAATAGACATTACCATCATGCTCAAAAGATATCAAATAACTAGAAACGCCTTTCCTTGGGTCCAATTTGGAGACAAGGGCAAAAACGGCAGTTTCGGGTCAAAACGGGATCCGCCGGTGGGCCCGCTTTGCACCGAAAAACGTGTCCGGGTCAACGGTCTCCAAATTCACCAAACTTAGTGTCAACAGGTCAGGAACGCTGATACGAACCCAACGGAACTTCCAGATTTGGATTCCGATGAGCCGATCACAAAAATGCCCGTCGAGCAGGGCTTGTGGGGCCCACGACACGCGGTTTCGACAACGTTCTCAGAATCGAACCAAACTTGACCCACAGGACCAGCGTATCGCTACGAGTCCGATGGTGCAAGTTTCGTCTCGATCCGACGAGTGTACAAGAAGTTAGGGCAAATTCCAAAAAAGTCGGATACGGAAGATGTCTGCGGATACGCGTTGATTCCGGTGTGCACGCGCACCCGAATCAGCTTCCGCAAAATCTCACACGTCCGTATCGACGATGCACACATATCTGTGAAGACCGCACGCGACCAAGTCATCCCGTTTGGCGGGGCGTACTCAGTTCCGGGGTGAAACAGGGTCTGGTTTTTCCTGTTTTTGGATCGCGGTGTGCGATCACCACAGGACGCGATGCCCCGAGCGGTTTGTCCGGGCACCGAGAGGGTCATACAGGCTTCGTAACGTAATTTACGGAATCGAAAACAGAGCTACGAACAAAAAGTTACACGCACCTGAAGGGGACCCGAAAATCAGGGTTAAATCGTGTCCGACACGTGTCCGACTCGTGTCGGAGACATGGAATCTAGGATTAGGGTTAGGGTTTCTGGGGCTGCGGCGGCCGGCCGGAGGCTGAGGCGGCGCTGGCTGGCCGGAGGCGGTCGGGGGCGCTGGGGCGCGGCCGGGCGGAGGCACGGCGGAGCGGGACGGCGCCGGGAACGGCGGCTGCGGCTGTTGGGAGTCGGGGAAGAAGAAGGGCCGGCTGCTGTCGGGGTCGGAGGCAGGCGGAGGAGGAGGAGGAGCAAAGGAGGGGCGGCTGCGGCGGGCGGCGTGGGGTGCGGCTGGGGCTCAGGCGAGTGGTGGCCGGAGTTAGGGTGGAAGTGAGGGAGAAGAAGAAGAGGGGAGCTTATAAAGGGGGAGGAGGCGGTTAGGGGGGCCGAGTAAGGCGGAGAGGGAGGAGGACGTGGGGAGTAGGCCGGGACGGGCGGCGCTGCGCGGGGGGGCCGGCGTGGGACGCGGGCGGCATGGGGTGCTGGGGGAGAATGGGTCTCCGGGTCGGGCGGCTAACGGGTCCGGGCAGACCCGCCCGACCCGCAAGGAAGCGGGCTGGGGGCTGGGCTGCAGGACCGGTCCACTGGGCCGGGCCGGCCCAAGAAAAATAATAAAAAATAATAATAATAATAATACTAATAATATTTTTAATAAACAGTTTAATTAATTAATTAATTAGTAAAATAGTTTTTAGGCATTTAAAAATAGGTCTGAGGTCCAAAAAAATCTAGAAAAATTACCCTAAGTCCAGTTTTTCATTTTACACCAAAAAATATTATTTCCATAATATTTTAATATTATTTATTAACAATTAAAAATTATTTAATAATTAAGAATCTTGGTTTTAATTTTGGAAAATTCCCAGAAAATTCCAGAAAATTGGGAAAAATCCAAGTTTTAATAATTTTGAAAATTCAGGGGGTTACAATCTACCCAACTTATAAAATTTCGTCCTCGAAATTTAAGAATAACAATGGCACGAAAAAAAAGACCGAGAATTAAAATATACCTCAGGGTTCAAAAAGATAAGGGTAGCGTTCTCTAATCTCGTCTTCTCGTTCCCAGGTGGATTCGCCGGGAGAATGGTGCTTCCAAGCTACACGAACAAGGGAGATAACCTGGTTTCGTATAACTTTCTTCGATCGATCCAGTATCTCCACGGGCTGCTCTTGGTAAGTCAAACTTGGGCCTACTTCGAGCTCTGAGTGATCCAAAATATGGCTGGGGTCTGACACGTACTTTCTCAGCTGCGACACGTGAAAGACGTTATGGACTCCATCTAGAGAGGGTGGCAATGCCAGACGGTATGCCACTTCTCCGATTTTCTTCTGTATGCCAAAAGGTCCAATAAATCTTGGGCTGAGTTTTCCACTCCTTCCGAACCTAATGGTGCCACGTGTCGGAGAAATCTTCAGGAATACCAGTTCTCCAACCTTAAAATAGAGTCATAATCAAGTCTTAGTTGCATAATCATAATATTTAAATTGACTTAAATTTTATAAATTTAATTACCTCAAATTCCAAGGGCCTTCGGTGGCTATTTGCCCAATGTCGTTGCCTGTCTTGAGCCACTCGAAGTCTATCCCTTATTTGTTTTACCTTCTCAGTTGAATCGATCACCATCTCAGGTCCCAGTAAGGCTCTTTCTCCTACGTCGTCCCATGATAGCGGGGTACAACATCTTCGTCCATACAAAGCTTCAAATGGAGTCATCTCAATACTTGCTTGGTAACTGTTATTATAAGAGAACTCCACAAGATGTAGATAGTCTTCCCACGATCCTCCAAAATCCAGAACACATGTACGGAGCATATCTTCAAGGGTCTGGATTGTACGTTCCGATTGTCCATCTGTTTGGGGATGATAAGCTGTGCTGAATTTGAGTTGAGTCCCCAAGCTGGCTTGTAAGCTCTTCCAGAAGTGAGAGGTGAATCTTGAATCTCGGTCGGAGACAATACTTACTGGAACCCCATGTAATTTAACAATATGTCTGATATATAAATCTGCCAGCTTTTCTGTAGATAGTCCTACTTTGAAAGGTAGAAAATGGGCAGATTTGGTCAGTCTATCTACTATCACCCAGATTGCATCCTTTACACTAGGTGTCCTTGGAAGTCCAGAAACAAAATCCATTGTAATATGTTCCCACTTCCACTCCGGAATGGGTAGTGGTTGAAACAATCCCCCAGGTCTTTATCTTTCTGCCTTGACTTGCTGGCACACTAAACAACGAGATACGAACCTGGCTACTTCTCTTTTCATGCCATACCACCAAACATGCGTCCTCAGGTCCTTGTACATCTTGTTAGCTCCTGGATGTATAGAGTATTGCGATCTGTGCGCCTCTTGCATAATTTTTTCTCTTATATCTCCTTGAGGTACACATAATCTATCTCTATGCCTCAGTGATCCATCTTCATGAATTCTGAAATCCTTCACTAACCCAGCTTGCACTTGACCTCGAAGGCTTCGCAGGCCTTCGTCTTGAAACTGAGTCTCCTTGATCTTATCTATTAAGGTAGACTGAATCTGCAAGTTCATCATTTGGCCTTCTTTTCCTGGGATAATTACCTCAATACCTAAACTTTCCAAGTCCTCGAGCAAGTGTCGGTCCATAGTCAAGTACATCGCCATAGGATATCTGCTTAGAGCATCAGCAACAACATTGGCCTTCCCAGGGTGATATTGAAGGGTGATATCAAAGTCTTTCATTAGTTCCAGCCACCTTCTTTGCCTCATGTTTAGCTCTTTCTGGGTGAAGATATATTTTAGGCTTTTATGGTCTGTAAATATTTCCACCTTTTCTCCATAAAGATAATGCTTCCATAGCTTGAGAGCAAAAATGACAGCTGCCAATTCTAAATCATGAGTTGGATAGTTCTTTTCATGAGGTCGAAGTTGTCTAGAGGCATAAGCTATTACTTTCTTGTTCTGCTCCAATACATAACCTAGACCTTTTCCAGAAGCATCACTCTAAATAGCGAAACCTTCGGTTCCAGAAGGTAAGGTCAGAATAGGGGCAGTAGTCAGCCTTTTCTTCAATTCTTCAAAAGCATGCTGACATTCAGCAGTCCAGGTGAACTCTTCATCCTTCCTTGTTAATTTTGTCATGGGTTCCGCAATCCTAGCAAAGTCCTTCACAAACTTCCGATAGTAGCCAGCTAGTCCCAGGAAGCTTCTAATCTCTGCTACAGAGTCTGGAGTGGGCCATGATTCTACTGCCGCTATCTTCTTAGGATCTACTGCTATTCCATCTCCAGTCACAACATGTCCCAAGAATTCTACTTTGTCTAGGAAGAATGCACATTTAGATAATTTTCCATAGAGTTTTTCCTTCCTCAAAGTCTCCAATGCTAGCCTCAAATGTTCTTCATGTTCTTCGGGGGTCTTGGAGTAGATCAAAATATCATCAATAAAGACCACTACAAATTTATCTAGGTATGGCTGGAAGACTCTGTTCATCAAGTTCATAAAAACTGCTGGAGCATTCGTCAACCCGAACGACATTACTAAGAATTCGTAGTGTCCGTTCCGGGTATTGAAAGCAGTTTTTGGGATGTCTTCCTTCCTCACCCTTACTTGGTGGTAACCAGACCTCAAATCAATCTTTGAAAATACCCGAGCTCCACTTAATTGATCAAATAAGTCATCTATCCTGGGTAGGGGATACTTATTCTTAATTGTTAAGGCATTCAAGGCCCTATAGTCAATACACATTCGGGATGTTCCGTCCTTCTTGGGCATAAATAATACTGGAGCTCCCCAGGGTGAGACACTAGACCTAATGAAGCATTTGTCTTCTAACTCTTTTATTTGCTCATTTAGTTCTATTATCTCCTTCTTGTTGATTCTGTAGGGATTTTGAGATACTGGCGCTGCTCCCGGCACTAAGTCAATAGAGAATTCAACTTCTCGGTCTGGGGGTAAGCTTGAGAGATCCTCAGGAAAGACATCAAGATATTCAGAGATAATAGGCAGTTCTTCTGTTACTAGGGCTCCACAAATTTTGTTACTACCCATTTCTCTAGAACCCCTAGCAAATTCAAATTCTGGCTTGTCAGGGGGACCTGAAGATTATACTACCTCTGTGACAGTCTAAAGTGGCATGGTGTTGACTCAACCAATCCATACCCAGTATAATGTCAAAAATGGGAACTGGCATTACGAGTAGCCTAGCATATAGTTCTCTTCCACATAATGTAATAGGACAATTGTTACATGCATCACTAACCGGGATAATTCATCCACCGGTAATGATCTTATAACAATTCCTAAGGGGTTCAGTGATTAAGCTGTGCTTCATAAGGAAATCTACTGACATGAATGAATGTGAAGCTCCAGAATCAAATAAAGTAATGGCTGGTATTGAATTTATAAGCACAGAACCTGTGATCACGTCTGCTGTGGCTTCAGCTTCTTCCAGAGTCATTGCAAAAGCACGGCCTTGCTGAGGTGCACCCCGCTGTTGCTGCTGTTGGTGCTGAGCAAATCGTTGTTGTTGAGTTGGAAGCGGGGGTCCCCTCTGCTGTGCTGCTGGGGGCCTGGCCTGGACTGGAGCCTTTGGTGCAGCTGGACATCCTTGAGCAGCAGGTCAGTCCCTCATTTGATGCGCTGCTGAGCCGTAGTAGAGGCAGGCACCTAGCCTCTTCCTGCAGACTTGCCAAGTGTGACCTGGTTTTTGGCAAAAGTTACAAGCAGCAGCTTGTTGGTTCTATCCTTGAGCCTGGTGTTGGGGTGCTGGAGCTCGAGGGAGAGGACGCTGAGTTTGCTGCGGGGCCCTCTGCTGTTGTTGTTGTTGAAATGGGCGTTTGTTGGGTCCCGTATTTCCAGTATCTCTCTCCCGCTTTAGTTTATGCCCCATGTCTCTCTCGACGCCTTGTGCCACGCTCAAGATTTCCTCATAGGTACAAGCTCGGCTGGTGGTGACAGCAAGGCGAATATACGGAGACAGCCCCTTCTTGAATCTACGGGCTCTGTCCTCCGGGGTACGAACCATGTACTCCGCAAAGTGGCTTAACCTGCTAAATTCAGCAGTATACTCATCAACAGATAGGTTACCTTGTTCCAGTCTCTCCAATTGGCTTTCGAGAGCTTCCCGAGCCACTTCGGGGTAGAATTTCTCCTTGAATAGCCTCTTGAAGTCCTTCCAGGTGAGGTCAGGAGCAGATAGTTGGAGTTCATCTCTGAACCAGGTTTGAGCTTTGTCGAACAGTTGCAGGCTTGCGGACTCCACTTTGAGATCGTCAGGGACCCGAGCAGTCTTCAGGAGTCTCTCGATATTCTCTATCCACTCATCGGCATAGAGAATGCCCTCAGTTTCGTAGAATTCCAGGGGTCTAAGGTTCTTGAAGTCTTTGGCACTCCCTGGCCTCTTGAGTGGCGACTCCTGGGACCTAAGAGCTTCTGAGAGGCTGGTCCGTAGAAGTGCAGTCTGTTCTTTCTGGGATTCTACGAGTCCCTGGAATACTCCGAGTAGCTGTGCCCCATCTAGAGTAACTGCTGGAGTAGATGGAGGCGGCGGGAGTGCAAGAGTTTCAGGCACATTCTGCTCAGCTGGTTCTGATGTGCCTCCTACTGTGTTCCTTGTCTGGACCATTCTGAAAGATTAAGGGACAGGGAGATCAGAATAGATTACTTGGAAATCAAGGGCGATAGGAAAATTGAGCAGAAATGATATCAAGAATTGAAATAAGGACCCTATATTGTGAATGAGCTTTTCCTAGAATCCTCAATCTTATTCCATACCCTGTCCTAGGGTATTACCCTATTTAAGGATACGATCTGCATGGGCCACCATAAAAATGTGTCACGACCCGCACCCGGAAATTCGGGCACGAGTGCGTGGGTACGTCCAGCCTACGCCGCAGAGTCGGCGGTAGTACGCTGTCTAGGTCAAATCCACAGCTAACTAAACTAGCTCATTCACAAATAACATAGGCAAGATAATAATGGGAAACAGATACTTAAGATTTCAAATAAAATAAATGCGACAACAGATTCAAATGTTTAGTACAGAAATCAGAATTGAAATCGGGGACAAACCCGATTACTAAGATAAAAGAGCATGAAAAAAAATAGCTACTGCTAACTACTCTGCAGCAGGGGTCTCCTGGGTGGGATCTGGCTCCTCATAAGTGTCATCTGTTCCCTCATAGGGACCATAATATGTAGGGGCAAGGTCCTCATCATCGCCTAAATCAACGGATCCAGTCAGGAAAGGAGCAAAGTACATAATGCACAACAAGATTAAACTAAATATTTATGATAATTAAATTGAGTATCATATTGAGAAAGTTGCATAAAAGAACATCAATATCTCAGAGTTAATGCTATAAATAGGAATACGAGAAAACAGAAATAAATGAGGCAGGAAATGAAACTACAACAGTCAGCAAGAACTATAACAAGACCAGAAGCTATCTGTGTGAACTTGTGTTTGTTTTAGAATACATAGTTGGCATGTAGGGGTTTATAAGGCTAATCCGGCCGTCATAAACGGCTATTAAACAGGAATAATCGAGATCCGGCTGAGGATACAATCGCGTACCAACAGCTATTAAATATTACATGGGGAAGGGTAAACTACATGCCTTCTAGTATTCTCCCACCCGACATGAAAAGCAAGACATGAACTCCAATATTCAAGACATGAATTCCAGTATTCCTAATACTAGGTGTAATCATCAAGGGTACTAGTAAAGCAGGGAATTAATTATCACAATATAAAGATTTAACTTGAAGTGCAGGTACTTGCCTGTTGTTTGGATCCAATTAATTGTACTCGGGGAAATTTTCCAGAGATGAGTCCAAAAGCTGAAATAGACATTACCATCATGCTCAGAAGATATCAAATAGCTAGAAACGCCTTTCCTTGGGTCCAATTTGGAGACAAGGGCAAAAACGGCAGTTTCGGGTCAAAACGGGATCCGCCGGTGGGCCCGCTTTGCACCGAAAAACGTGTCCGGGTCAACGGTCTCCAAATTCACCAAACTTAGTGTCAACAGGTCAGGAACGCTGATACGAACCCAACGGAACTTCCAGATTTGGATTCCGATGAGCCGATCACAAAATCGCCCGTCGAGCGGGGCCTATGGGGCCCACGACACGCGGTTTCGTCAACGTTCTCAGAATCGAACCAAACTTGACCCACAGGACCAGCGTATCGCTACAAGTCCGATGGCACAAGTTTCGTCTCGATTCGACGAGTGTACAAGAAGTTAGGGCAAATTGCAGAAAAGTCCGATACGGGCGATGTCTGCGGATACGCGTTGATTCCGGTGTGCACGCGCATCCGAATCAGCTTCTGTAAAATCTCACACGTCCGTATCGACGATGCGCACGTATCTGTGAAGACCGCACGCGACCAAGTCGTCCCGTTTGGCGGGGCGTACTCAGTTCTGGGGTAAAACAGGGTCTGGTTTTTCCTGTTTTTGGATCGCGGTGTGCGATCACCACAGGACGCGATGTCCCGAGCGATTTATCCGGGCACCGAGAGGGTCATACAGGCTTCGCAACGTAATTTACGGAATCGAAAACAGAGCTACGAACAAAAAGTTACACGCACCTGAAGGGGACCCAAAAATCAGGGTCAAATCGTATCCGACACGTGTCCGACTCGTGTCGGACACAGGGAATCTAGGGTTAGGGTTAGGGTTTCTGGGGCTGCGGCGGCCGACCGGCGGCTGAGGCGGCGTTGGCTGGCCAGAGGCGGTTGAGGGCGCTGGGGCGCGGCCGGGCGGAGGCACGGCGGAGCGGGACGGCGCCGGGAACGGCGGCTGCGGCTGTTGGGAGTCGGGGAAGAAGAAGGGCCGGCTGCTGTCGGGGTCGGAGGCAGGCGGAGGAGGAGGAGCAGAGGAGGGGCGGCTGCGGCGGGCGGTGAGGGGTACGGCTGGGGCTCAGGCGAGTGGTGGCGGAGTTAGGGTGGAAGTGAGGGAGAAGAAGAAGAGGGGGAGCTTATAAAGGGGGAGGAGGCGGTTAGGGGGGCCGAGTAAGGCGGAGAGGGAGGAGGACGTGGGGAGTGGGCCGGGACCGGCGGCGCTGCGCGGGGGGGCCGGCGCGGGATGCGGGCGGCGTGGGGTGCTGGGGGAGAATGGGTGTCCGGGTCGGGCGGCTAACGGGTCCGGGCAGACCCGCCCGACCCGCAAGGAAGCGGGCTGGGGGCTGGGCTGCAGGGCCGGTCCACTGGGCCGGGCCGGCCTAAGAAAAATAATAAAAAATATTAATAATAATAATAATACTAATAATATTTTTAATAAATAGTTTAATTAATTAATTAATTAGTAAAATAGTTTTTAGGCATTTAAAAATAGGTCTGAGGCCCAAAAAAATCCAAAAAAATTACCCTAACTCCAGTTTTTCATTTTACACCCAAAAATGTTATTTCTATGATATTTTAATATTATTTATTAAAAATTAAAAATTATTTAATAATTAAGAACCTTGGTTTTAATTTCGAAAAATTTCCAGAAAATTCCAGAAAATTGGGAAAAATTCAAGTTTTAATAATTTTGAAAATTCAGGGGGTTACACCCAAATGGGAGGGCCCTTATGTGATTGAAACAAAATTTTCAAACGACGCTTACAGATTAGCCAATCCTAATGGAGACTTGATAATGGCTCCTATCAATGATAAATTTCTAAAGAAGTACTATGCTTAATCACCCTTGCTTAAACGGAGTATGGTGAAGATCTCATTCTGATGATACTACGTATAAAAACTGGTTGGATCATATTCCATCATGTTCTTATGACCTCTGATAGATATGTTTAACTAATTTGGAACTTCAAAGCCTATCACGTCCATATTACCTCTGATAGTATTTTGTATACAAATTTATTTGGATCATATTCTATCATATCTATATAACCTCTGAATAGATATATCCAGCTAAAATTTACCGAAAGTATATCACGTCCATATTACCTCTGATATCACTTTCATCCTAGCCTATCATTTATATTAAAAAATGATGGGTCTACAAAGTCAGATGAGGCCTCTTTATTATCTCCGGGAAAAGTAAATTACAAAAGAAGCAAAAAAGTATATCATTGGGGAGGAGCAGTTAAATCGCAAATCTGTCGCGCCAAAGCAGCCATCCTCTCATCCATGGAGTTCAAGATGTTAGCGCGAGACCGCTCCAGCCGTTCCTTATCATCGCTCAAGCGAGATAGTACCAAGTTTCGCTGAGCTGTATCCGCTTGGTCCTTCAGCACACCTCGAACTGCCGACGTCTTGAGAGCCTACTCCCTTTCCTGAGCGAGTTCAGCTTCCAATGCTCGAACCCTCGCTTCATTTCCCTCATATTCGGCCTCACACTTAGCTACCTGGGGAATGACATCCACCAAGACAGCCTGCTCTTCATTCATCTCTTTCTGCTGTTCCTGGATGGACTTGTTTAGAGATTCCATTTGCTCAGCGAGTTCCACAGTCAAGGAGTCATACTCAGCCTGAACCAGATCATTGATGCTGCCTCAGGAAAGTAGCAAATATTCGTTAATGGGTTGTTCTAAACCATTAACTATTTGCTCTAGCGCATTAGCTCTTTCAGCAACGTTAAAATTTCTAATCGGCGCTATCGTAAGCTGGAAAGACGTTTGTAGAGCATCAAAGCTTAGATTCTTCTCCAACACCATGGATATCAACTCCTTCAAAGTGAGGTAAAATATGCTAGTGTATTGTTTAACTAGTGTGGCAAAGATCAGATGTACGCTGGGAGTGGCTGCAATACCGGTAAATCTTCCTCCAGGAATGACTGCAGAGGATGTCGCCATAGTCGTTGCCTCTACAGATGGCGCAACAAAAGAAGAGACACCAGCAATAGCTAAAATTGCTGGCATACTCAATGAAGGAGGCACAGTCGAGATGGTGGGCTCATCCTCCTCCGGCGTTATTTGGACTGCTATTGGCGAGATGACACCCGAAAATGTTGTGGATGAAGGATCGGCAGCTTTAAAGTATGCTTCTTCGACGTTAAGAACTGCCATTTCATCGGCCGGATCCGCAACAAAGTCTGAGGTTGTGTCAACTCCGTCCTCCCCATAGATGCCTTCGCCTGAAAAGAAGACGGGAGAAAGTTAATATCAATTTGATGTTAATTTTCCTGAATGAAGCGTAAAAACAACATTTACCCATAGTCGATGGTATGTATATTGCGTCTGCATCCTGTATAGCTAAATAATCTCTTAATGATGCTAGACAAGATGTCATACTTGGAGAAGAGGGTGCACCAACTGACACTGGCGGGTAGTAATCCCAGTCTTCATCCAGATCCACTCGAGGTTCATCGGGTGGAATCTCACTTGAGATAAGGAGGAGTTATTCCCATTATTTGCCTGGATAAAGGTATTCTTAGTATGTTCGGCCTCGAAGGCGATCTCGAAGCACTACCAGTAGTAGTAGTAGCAATAGCGATCGCGGGCAAAGAATCTCCAGCGCTGTCAGCTGAAACTGTGGAGGTCCCCTCTCTAAAAGGCGAAGGACCCCTG
This sequence comes from Iris macrosiphon, assembly GCA_036927795.1. NCBI lineage: Eukaryota > Viridiplantae > Streptophyta > Magnoliopsida > Asparagales > Iridaceae > Iris > Iris macrosiphon. The sequence continues at coordinate 318,231,602 of JAYESA010000004.1, forward strand.
ATCAAAGAATTATCCCCAACAGGGGAAACAACCGGCTCACTCCTCGAGGCCCCCTTGGTGGAACCCCTTTTAGGACCTATGACGGTCTTCTTCTTGCGGGGGAAAATCTCTTTCAGAGTGAAAGCCTTTCGTTTATTGGAGATAACGAGAGGCTCTGCTGGCGAAGCTATTACGCCTCTCGGTATTATCAATAAGAACTCATCTGCCCCAGTAGGGTCATCACCTTTATCAGATGAAACAGACGGTATCTCCTCCCTTCCAGTGGACCTATGGGAGGGCATCCTGAAACTTCTATATACATCAAAATTGCGATGGAAGGTGTTGATAAACGCATAAAACTGTGCGTACGAATGAAGAATGTGTAAATCCATAGAGAGAGAAGTAAGTCGTGGGCACAACAAAAGTTGCATCAGTACAGCCCGTGATAAAATACCGCCATCCTCTGGCTCCATCAATAAGTCCACCTTTGGACTTGAAGCTGGTTATAGGATTCTTCACATGCAACTGGTCGTACCGAAATTGCCTGGCAAATCGACTGGGCAGATAAGGCTCCAAGTAGCAGTGGTCCTCACTTCTATACAATAAGTGGGAAGGTCTAATGCAGACCAACCAGTAAAAGGCTTTAGGAGAAAGAATGGTCCTCCCTTGACCTGCATCCTTAAGTTTTGTCCCCTGTTGATTGATATGTACAGGGGGAACGATGCAAAAAAGCTTCCAACCATGGGCAAAATTTAAGGCTCGTCGACAATCTATGATGCTCGCCGCATTCCAAGGAGAATTCTTGTAATTCAATAAGAAGTTATTTCCCGAACCGCTGGCAGGGCCGAGAGACATCACCTTGGTGTTATAAAGGATTAACCATCCCATTAGGTATAGGAATGGTAATTCCACTCTGGGAAATCTTTCATGCTGCGTATCATCAGCTAGCAGCCCATCAGTAAGGGCCCTTAGGCCAGCTTGTATTCTGCATACCATGGCAGGAAGCAGGCCCAATTTTGCGCTAAACACCAAACGTACTGTGGGCCATAAGGTGTTGCGATAGATGCGATCCGTAGACGCGATGCCAGGCACTATCCATCGGCATAGCCAGACAAAGAGAAAGCCAGCCAGTTGAGCTTTCCTTGACAGAAGCTTGCGACAATGTCTCATATAACTGAAGGCTTTAGTGCCTGCAAGATAACCCCCTATCTCATCATCGAGAACATAATCTGAAGCCCCTGCATCTTTGATGAGATCATTGACCGTGTCGGCACTAAGCATGCTCAAGAGGTTCAAGGGCTTATCTCTGCTATCTACAACCTTGTCCGGCTTAGCATTTCTGGCCTGGTGGAAGAAGAGGTAGGATGCCCACTTCTTGATATGAGCCAAATCAGTGGGCTCTTTGTAGAAGGTGGTACAGGCAAGATAATGGCACATCAGCTCCTGGTACACCGCCACTGCCCGGGGGTTTATATCCCTCAGCTCCCTGTTTGTGGGAACATACTCTTCATAAGGAGTATCTCCCATTGGCAGCTTTGAAATCTCTGCTATCTCATAAAGGGATAAGCCCAACTCACCTAGCAGAGTGGCAAAGGTCCCAGTGAGCGAGTTGTATCGCTCTATCAAGGCCAAGAACAAGTTGGGGTTGACAGGCAGCCCAACACTAGTGGTGCTCACAGCCGCAAATAAACCAATGCTTTCCAGCTCCGTCTGGAAGTGCTTCAGGGCCCAGGCAGTTAAACTGGCCCATCGAAGATTCCCGGAGCTAAGCCATCCACTGGTCCGAGGGTTGACCTTAGGGTACACTCCTCCCTGCCCCATAAAGTCATTGCAGAAGGTCGATATTTGAACCGGCTGGATCAGTGAAGTATCCTCACTCGGGATGCTACCTGGTAGTAATCCCCTAAAAGGCATAGCAGGGCCTGAAGGACTGCTTATATAGGCCCCTCGGTTCAATCCTTTGTTGTATAAGATCTTCCCTGGCCGCCCATGAAGATCTGGAGTCAGACTCCACATCATCTTCCTAGGATGTGTGGCATGGAAGAAGGCCGAGATAGGGTAATCTCTAGACATCCTGGGCAGATACATGACCGTGCCCTCAGTAGTAAACACCCAATCCTCCTTCTTGGGTTTAGTCTAGGATTGTTTGTCGATAACATCCCCGAATAAGAAACCTGGTTTCTTATATTCAGTCCCATCTATGTATGTCAGGGGCTCCCCACTGATCATACTCAGCAGCATTCGTTCTTCTTGGGACAAGATCAGAGTTTTCCTTTCTTGAGGATAATTGGCTCCAGAGATGGAAAATGTCACATGGGATAAGTCCTCAAGATAGTTTGAGTTCAGCATCCCAGCAGCAGAGCCCATCACTTTGGCCAAAGGAGGAATCTGCAAGTCCACTGCAAAATACAAGAAAATAAGTCAGTTTTACGCTAGACGCTACACTCTTGCAGTTTACGCCAAAGATTAACAGTCTGAGCTTTTACGCCAGACTGCAAAAACTTGAGTCTTACGCTGGAACCTATTTCCATTGCGTAAAACTCAAGGTTGGCAGTATACGCCAAAATCTAACAGTCTGAGCTTTTTATGCCAGATTGCCAAAATTTGAGTTTTTACGCCGGAACTCAAAGTTTGTAGTATACGCCAAATTTTGACAGTCAGAGTTTTTACGCCAGACTGCGAAAAAATAGAGTTTTTACGTTGACACATTAGAAATATGGGCGTATTGTTTTGCATACACGTACAACGTGTGCGGAGGGTTCTCTGTTTCTTCTCGAAATTTTTACCAGTAATGTTCGGAGCACAGCTCGACGGTAGAGCACCGCATTCAAATCGAGGCTCGCTCAGCCTAATGGGGGTTGCTCGTGCTTGAGCAGTAGAGCGAGATGAGGAAGCGACCTTCTTTCCCTTAGCAGTAGAAGCCTGTTTAGGTGCCATGGCGAATCTGAGTTCTCAGGAAAGAGACGAAGAAGAAGGGTTTTTGGAAAGCTAGGGTTTTGCGAAGACAGATGAAGGGTTTCTCTCTCAAGACCTTGGGCTATTTATAGAGTTCAGATAATTCTTTGAATCCCTAACCAAATTCGATATTTAATAGTCGGTTATGATTTGGGACCACGTCAGCCTATCATTTGAAAAAAGAAGACGGACGGTCAGTGGATCCAGATTTTACGCGCAGAGTAGATCTATGATTTTACGCTCAGAGGCTACAAATATATGATTTTACGCTCAGAGTTTTTACGCTTAGAAGCTACAAATATATAATTTTACGCTCAGAGGCTATAAATCTACGGTTTTACGCTCAGAAGCTTTTACGCTCAGAGGCTACAAATCTATGGTTTTACGCTCAGAAGCTTTTACGCTCAGAAGCTACAAATCTACGGTTTTATGTCCAGAGGCTATAAATCTATGATTTTACGCTCCGAAGCTTTTACGCTCAGAGGCTACAAATCTACGATTCTACGCTCAGAAGCTACAGATGGCCAATTACAAGGGTTTACGCAGAAAATGCTCCTTTTTGGCTACAAAATATTCAATTGTCTGAAACACACAGAGTTCAGCATTAAAAATGACTCTTCTTCTTGGGCCATTGGAAGTTCATCCGAAGTCTAGCCAGAATCTTTTACATCTAAGAGTTCAAGTATGGCTTGTTTGGTAGATATTTCTCGCCCTATTTCGAGGAATTTTTGGGGAAACCATTCTTGAAGATGATGGTCTGAACAAAAATTCTTCGTATCAGAGAAGTGAAAGTTTAGAATTTTTATGCGACTTCTCGTCCAAAAATAGCATGACAGTTGGATCTTCAAGACAACTTAATGCTAAGGAGCTTTTTACGCATCTTCCGTTATGCATAAAAGTTGGGACGTGACCAGATAAACGTTTATCAGAGTCAGCGTAAAATTATTCAGACATGTCGAAGCTATACATTATCAGACTTTCTCACAGCAAATATGTCAAATCAGCAATACGAAGAAGAAGACAAGTCTATTAATCATGATTACATATGATGAAAATTTAGTTTACAAAGGATTTTTCATCTTCATGATTACATATAATGGAAATCCTTTTTCTACAAAGGATTTCTCATTTTCATTTAAGATCACACCGAGAATCTGTTATGACAGGTTCTCATATTGGTTTAGATCTTTTTTCTTCTACGGTACTTCATCGGCTTCTGCGGCCGATGAACAAGAAAATGGTGAATGGCGGGAGGATACAGAACTGGGCTTGTATAAATTATTTAAGCCACCCTCCATACGCCATAGAAGGCATGCCCTAGAATTGTGTTAGGGATTCAGACCCAACATAATACTGGAAGACAGGGCCAAACTGCCTACCTTCGCCCAGTGCCATAATGGGAGAAAATACAGTTAGCAAGCTGTGTGGTCTAATACGACCCTTCCTCTCTCCTGGACGAATCATCATATGAAATTGCTGATTATCCCGAGCAAAGGAAGCTATGATATCCTTTCATGATCCATCGTTGCAGAGAATATTTGCTCGAAGATGCCTCTTTTTACGGCTCCTTACATACTGGAAGAACATGATATTCTTCTTCCTCAGGTCAGCCCAATGGATCTCGGTGACCATCTCTTTTTGGTAAAGGAAGTATGGAAAAACAGGTTCACTAACTTGCCTTTATATAGGCAGAAGAGACCATACCGATTCCCAACAACTTCTTAAAATTTACCGAGAAATCAGCCTCGCAGAACGAGTCAAATTTGACCGTTTTATGCTTCATCAAAGTATTTCAAATTACGAGAAATTTGAAAACTTTGAAGGGGTTCTTGTAGAAGTATGAAAAATACGCTGGAGAATTATACGCGTAAAACTCCCAACATGTATGAAGCCCGCATAAAACGGAGCCCCAGTACTGTGTGGCGTAAAATATGACTTCAGAGCCATTGGCGTACAACAGAGTTTCAACGCTATTCAGCGTAAAACAGAGCTCCAGAACAGTCCGGGTAAAGCAGTACTTCCAGACTGCTTTGGCGTAAAAAGGTTGCTACATCGCCACTCCGACGTAAAATATGTCTGCTTTTAATACAGCATAAAGTTGTACGAAGAACTCTTCGTATTCCTCGAATGAACCTGTCAGACAAAATAGTGAACCTGACTCCTGACAAAGAGTACTGCACGACGATCAAGAGGACGGCTGTAATGATGATTCTGCACAGAGACCCAGACTGTCGTTTAGTGACATAATCCTTGATATAAGTCATTTTATGCATTCAAGGAATACGCTACCTATTCTACACAGGCAGAGATAAGTTTTTACGCTCAAGATGAGACGAAACCAAATGCCACGTCAAAAACTATTTTTCGTACAGAACTCGAGGCACGTCTCTGCAGTTAATACGCGAGATGGGGGCAGATCTCTGCATTTAATGTACGAGATTTGGTTCTACTTTTAATTACTGAAAGAGCTAAAATTAGGGCTAATATGCTCATGTCACCATCCCTGCATTTTATGCCAACCAGGCTATTTTCAACTATAGGAGTACGCCGTATGTTATCTCCTTGAAATACACCAACTCAGGCTATATTTGCAAAGCTACGTGATAAAGCTATTTGGCCCAGAATACGCTCAAGACCTCAGTCAGGAAGGATAATTGGCTAGTTTACGCTGGTTACCTACCTATGCAGCATCAAGCTTTACGCATAACTTGGCTTTTATGCCAACAAGACAGCTATTTGGCTTTTACGCCAACAAGACAGCTATTTGGCTTTTATGCCAACAAGACAGCTACTTGGCTTTTATGCCAACATGACAGCTATTTGGTTTTTATGCCAACAAGATAACTATTTGGCTTTTACGCCAACGAGATAGTTATTTGGCTTTTATGCCAACCGTCTCTACGCGAGGGACAGTTACCTAGGTAGCTTACATGCCATGATCTTCGATGAGTGATTATATGCGTTATCTCATAATGGGATACGCGTCATATACGGATTCAGGAGATCATTTATACGTGGGTAGCAGTTATTATAACCGCCGCATAAGAGGTGCAACTCTCTCCGCTGTTCGATTTCTATGCCGATTGGTCAGTTACTGTGACCGAACTCTATAAATAGAGACTTCCGGCCACAGGAGACAGAGGTCGGAAAAGAGGTCAAGATCAGAGGAGAGAAAAGAGAGACCGAAATCAGAGGAGATCAGAGAGAGAGCACATACAAAGAGTGTTGATTGACAGCTTCAGCAACGAGAGTTCAATACCCCCCTGCAATCTTTGAAGCTTCTTCTATAACACTTCTTCGTCATCGTGTGGTCCAAGGGACAAAGTGAACGACCGCAGATCAGACTCCTATAGCAATATTTCCCCAGAATTATTTTTATTGTACTTAACATCCTCGTATAGGATTAATTGTACTTCTTTTTTTTTGTAAACAAAGAAAGGGTTTCGTATAAACCTAGTTTCAATTTCTTTTGTTTATCATCAAACAACTATTTTATGTATTATAAAATAATAAAATTAAACTAGTCAGTATAGACTAGTTCTTAGCACATCATTATAATAAAATATCTTCATGAATTCTTATGCATAACCCTCTCAAAAACTTAAATTAAAATTCTAAAAATAACCAAAATATAATATATAATTACTTTTCTAACATGGAAATTAAAACTTTAAATGATAAAAATATAAACTAGTTACACCAATCTAGTGTTTACACATGCTCAACACTATTACCCTTATGAATTTTTACAAATTTTAATTCTAAAAATAATAATTTATAATCTGAAAAAATATGTAAAATTAAGTATAAATCAGAAAATAATTTATTTTAAAGTTATTTTATGAATATATTAATAATTGCAAGTTGGTGCTCATTAAGGATAAAAACTTGGTTGGTATCAAATTTTCTAGTGTAGCATGCAAAGTATATATAACAAGTTGATAAAATCTTAATAGAATCTAAAGAGTATTATTTAGGAAATCTAAGGGGGGTTCAAGGAGAAGATTTTTGATCACTAACCTCTTTGGAATAATATGTTAAAAGTGCCTTGAATCGCAGCATATTCGAAATAATTTCAGATTTGACTTCTCCTCCCTGTAGCTTCTTGTGATGCTTGTGTAGTTTGTTCTAGGGGTTATGGTGACTATGAAAGATGGTAGAATGGTAGGGGAAGGATATTTGGGTACTTTAGTGGTATTTTGGAGGCTCTGGAGATGGTGGAGTGGCCTGAGAAGTGGTTATGCTGAATTCGGATTCAACCTGGACACCTCTGATGATGGGGTTGTTTGAGAAAATTAGAGTGAGTTTTGATGGAAGGTTTATTAAGGAAAAGTTTGAGAAACATGGAGATAAATAATTATAATAAATTTGAGAGAAAGATACTTACTGTGGAGGGAGATATGGTCGGATTGATGGGGTGTTGCTGAATTATGATTCAGCCTGGATAGAGCATGATAGATGGAGGTGTGGAGGGAGATGGAGAAGGAATTTGGAGATAGTTTATGAAAATAAAATGTGTGGGAGAGGGTTAGGAATAAATGTTCTTTATGTGGTTTGAATAAGGGAGGTAAAGAGAGAGGGGGTTAAGGACAACCAAGTAGGAAGGGGAAGAGTTTGGAGTTATAACTTTTGCTAGTGAGGAGAGAAAGAGTTTGGGGGTTACATAATTTAGTTGACTGAATATATTTCTCTAAATACTAAAATAGATAATATATTGGTATGAGAAAAAAATAATATTTGGTATTTGGGATGATTGGTGGGTGTTTGGTGTTTAGAGTTGAGTCATGTTGGTGCCAATGGTTCAATTTGGTCTAGTTTGTCTAGTCAAAGTGTCATATATATAAAAAAAATTCAAAAAAATTAATTTTGTAACTTATTTAATTAAATAAAATAATAAAAATAATTATAAAATATTAAATTATTTCTATACTAAAATGAGGGGGCTTACAATCTACCCAGCTTATAAAAAATTTGTCCCAAAAATTTAAAATAAACATTATAGAAAAGAGTAAGATGATTCACTACAGAAGAATGATGATTACGACTTATCTGTCATGCCCCAGTCCCAAAATACGTAAAACTAGGAATATGTAAGCATGCCAGCCATATGTATATGAAAACTCTAATATATAAAAATTATAACACATACGTACGCTGTATTATGAATAATAATTCATAAGTGGTATATATATTTGTCACCAGTCACAATGCATAACTAAATCTCATCCACAGAAATCATAAAGAAATGAATAACCAATCAACTATATAGCTGAATCAAGTATAAGATGCTTGATAAGAACAAGTAGTTGGGTGGAGACAAATCCACTATCAAACTAGAATATAAGAGAAACAAGATAAGTGCATCAACTAATGACCAAAGAGGCTCGAAGAGAAGACCTCCTAGAAAGAGAGATAAGTAGCAAGTCCTGATCCATGCTCCTGCAAATACTCATGATCATCTACACCTAGAAAGGGACCAGGTCCTCATAGGGATGTAACAAGATACATAGAAGTATGCCAATAAATTACTGAAAAATAAACATCCAAGGGTCGTCTAACCATCTATGTGAATGCACTTTGAGAACAACTTTCCAACACGTGGTCTATCTGGCTAAAATGAGATTGACATAATTCTCTCAGAGATTTAGGGGCCTAAAAAGCATGACGTCTTTTGAACCTCAGAGGCCGCCAGGTAATATATAGGGGTCATCATGATCGCGCATCTCCGGCTGAGCGTAAGGGTTACACAAGAAAAGTGCAAAGGAGCCCAAACGTCTTACTTGTTGTCCTTTCCACCCCATGCTCTAAGCATGTCATATCCATGACACGATAAGACCTCTAATAACTGCCAAGTCTTCTAACATATCTCTATTAGCAGTTATTTCCTATCGTATGTCCCATACATACTAATGATCAGTCAATACGTAAGTCCGTGATCTATATGAGACTCACAACTCGTGTAAGAATATGTTACATCCAAATAAAATATAAGAACGTCTCATGATCATGTGGTAGTCTCGTAAAACTATGTCAACATGCATATATATAATAAAAATAGAATACGACGCCGTCGTCGTTGCACCCAAGTTATTCTTGGACGCGCAGTTTATATAATAGTTAAAATATATGAACTAAATGGAAGAAATGAAATATATGCACCATATGGAATATAAATCATAGTATAATGGTAAGGTATAGTTGTCTGCTCTGAAAAAGAATGAAGTCCCAACTCAAGGCGTCGTCCGATCTACCCGTCACATAAATTAAACAAGTTTGGTTACAAAAGTGGGTGAATAGGTTCCTCCATTTTAATCTATTTTAATTCTGAATAAAATAATCTAAAATAGTATTTTAATTTTATTATAATCTAATTTTATTGTTAAACTCTAATTTTGGTTCAAAGAAAGTCAACTTTACGGATTTGTGATCCGTGGCACGCAAATCGAGGCAATCCATTGACCAAAAAGTTAACCAACTCAAATCTTGGATTTATGTGTGGAATCCTATAGATTTTAATGCTATATTTATGCTGGAATCAACAGTTTCATAAAATCACAAGTCGGTAAAGAGTTATGGCCATAAGGGCGCACATATAACAGTTTTCGGTGGTTTTCTATTTACGTCTACGTTGCACGAATTTTAAAGTAGACTAAAATTGTATATTAAATTTTGTAAAAATATTTTTATGTAATTTCATCATGTTAGATTTTTGAAATTTCAAACGGCTCATAATTCTGAGTTCGGGATCTCCTAAAATCTCGAAAATACGAAAATACGTCTGATTTCGGACAGCTGGCACTTTCAGAATATTATGAAAAAATAGATTTTTAAATTATTAAAATAATTTATATATTCAGAAAACTAACCTTGATATATTTCTAACAAAAAAATGAAACGCGTTTAGAGTCCGGAGGTAGGAGATATCGCCTTTTTAAGTCGTCATAACTAATAGAAAATGAGGCTGAATTTATGACGAATTTTGACTGTTTTTGGACGAAAGAGAGAAGAGTTTGGGAAAGAAAAATATGAAAGATGAGTTTATTCCATAAGTCTAATAGGTATTTATAATGGTGGAGACTACTTAATTGAATACGACTAGGATTGGCTAATTTGGATATGATTAGAATCAGTTTAAATAAGAATATGATATGCATAAAGTTGTTTTCCAAGTAGGCTCAGGATTTGAATTAATTTAAAAATAGAGTTTAATTTTATCTCAATAATTTATAATCTTAAATAGAATTAAATATAATACAAATAATTTATATATAATATCTATTAACACTAAATTAGCATCTATCTAATAGTAAGACTATATATATCCAAATAAATCATAAATAATTCTAAAAATCCAAATAAATTCCTTAAAATTCTAAATAAATTACAGAAAAATATATCTAAATATTTTAACCCTAAATTAAATATTTGGTATTAACAACATGCAAGTATGGTCTCATAGTAAATCATGAAAGTCCTAAAAAATTATGTTTTCTACGTTTTAATTACCAAAAATTCTAGAAAAATCTCCAAAAATCTAAAATAGCCTAAAAATAATTCTAAATAAATATTTATATAATTAAATATATTAAGAAATTTATTTTTTAATTAATTAAGAGAATATTCTAAAAAAAAATCAACATCTATAATAAATATAATAATATAAAACGTACATAAAATATCTATTTTAGGTTAGGGGGTTTACAATCTACCAAACTTAAACGAATTTTGTCCTTGAAATTAAAAATAAGAAATGATTTGCTAAATTATTTACAATTATATATAAGGTAAGTCAATCACAATCTCTTTCAAAAATTTAAATAATAAAATCTATTCAAATCTATCGCGATCACTTCAAAACTAGAATAATCACTGTTCAAATCAAAATTTACCAATCATAATCTCTTTTTGATTTTTAAATAATGAAAATCCAAATCTAATTAAAATCTATAGGACATCCCACATCAAAATTTATATCATAATTTTTAACTATCATAATTTTCTCTAGACTTTGAACAATACACAATTCTAATCAAATCTTATTCTTATTCTCAACTTATGAATTTCGTACTCTTCAAATTTTAAATTTAATTTTCATCCACAATATTTCAAATAGGTGATCCAACAATCAAAATTTAACTTTTAATTCAAATCATCAAATTATAAAATTGTAAATTAAATTCACCAATTGTTCAAGTCTAAAATTCTATATTTACCCTCAAAATTTAAATCGATGATTCAACCTTCAATATTCAAAATTTAAATCATGTGCTCAAGTTATAAATATTTGGTCCGTAATATCAAGATTTCAAAATTCATTAAATCCTTATCATCTTAATCATTCTTCAAAAAAATTACAAAATTAAAATGACTTAAATCTCTCAATCTAATCTTACTTAATCACAATCTAAATTTTTTTTTTACCTCAAGTTGATAATGCAACTTCTAACCAACTTAGAATTTACTCATCTATCACATAAGACTATATATTTAAGAAAAAATTTCTCAAATTATTTAATCGTGTTATTCAATCCTCAAACACAAAAATATCTCACATGTTTTATGTCATTAATTACAAAAGATAGTTACCAAGTAATGTGATTGGCCTATGGGGTATATCTAGTACTCTCTGTGTATCAAACGTATACCAAGCACAGACGTTCGTCTTTCCAAATAGGGGAAGACGGAGAACAATAATAAAAAATTCAAGGAGGAGGTGATAGAATACAAGTACGTAGTTCAAGGCGATTAAAGAATTCAAAAGGGAGTTGCCAAGGGAGTTGTGGATTAAAATCTTATTTTGAAAAATTTATATTCGTATGTTCATATCAGAACAATTATGTACCTGATATGATATGCTCTGACCTATCTAGAGGGCAAGTATATTCGTCTACTAGCCAACTATATATCAATCAACGTAAAGTAGTCATGCGAAGAGCAAACCAAGCGCACTAAGGTTAGCTAGACCATAATAAACTGATTCTGATTTAGATAATATATTAGTGTGGGCCCCCAATAATACATATGTCATAAACAAGCTCGATAAAGAATAAGCTTGTAAAACTAGGCTGTAACAGCAGCATAAGTCGAGCTAGTTCAGAAAATATAAGTACGCTGGATTATGATGAAGGAAGGTACAACATAATTCAAGTTCACAAAGAAGACAAGACTCGTCCTGTGTTGTGCCTCTACAGTTGCCATATAACTCATTGTCTAAGTCTCTAGTCGACCAAATGGTGGTATGGGCCTCTAAGTTCTACAGTCTGGATAAACTCTATCTTCTTATGCTAGCCTATAGTTGGTGTCATTCAATTATACTTAATTAATAGGCCAAAAAGACTATGTGATACTATATTGTGAGGCATACTACCCAACTTAAAAGAATTAACTCATAGTATAACCGCCTTAAGAAAAATATACAAAATAACCTTGTCCTTGTAAATAAAGTAGACTCTTATGGGGTATACGAGAAAAGATCTTGATACCTATTAGGGTATCCAATTGCATTATATAGGTAATGGTCATCTTAAATCTTAATCATAGTGTTTATAGAACAAAAATATTAATAGTAAGAATGGAGAAGTTACTGGCTCTCAAGTGAAAGAGGACATAACATGTTTGGAGATATGTGGAACAGATTACTTGATTTGAAACTAAAGGATAATCATAAAATCATAATCTAAATGAGCAACTCAAACTATCAAGTTCTAACTACTAAGCACATAATTTTAAAAATCAAAATTACAAATATAATCCTAGCAAACTATATATCCTAACATAAAAAAAATTACTTGGCCTACAATCAGAAGGGTTAGGTGACACGAGCTGAAAGGTAGAGGAAAATTTTAGTCGCCGCACAAATAGCGAGCGTTAAGGTTTCGGAGGAACAAGAATATAAAATTAAAATAAGAGACTTTTGATAGTATAATTATTTCTTAAGGGAAGGTGGTATGCTAATCTCTATGTTCGAGATATGATCAAGAGAAATATTATATTCATTTCTCTTGGCTTCCTAAGGTAATGTTCTGGTAATATCAAGACAAGAATCTAAATTTAAAGTTCTCTAATACTATCTCACTATGAAAGTTAGGTTTAGTCCTAATATTCAACCTTGGATTTCTATTGGCTCCTCAATACTAGGGTCAAACAATATGGTCAAATTTATAACTAACCCTAGTAATGTCTATACTACTCTTAAGTCCTTCATAAATATATCAAGGGATAATGGTCAATTAATCTATAGGTAAAGGATGCTAGAGTTTATTAGGTATTCTAAACTTAGTGATGTGCTAATATCCTAGTTGTATTCTTAGTAGAAATATTATCCTAATTATCATCCTAACAACAATTATTCTTATATTCTAGCAGGAGGTTATACTCAAGGAACTATTAGGGAAGTATATGAATAAGACATGATGCAATTATTTAAATAGAACAGATTAGAAGGAAGATGAGTCATAGTCAAATGTGGATGTGATCCTATACTCTAATCCTAGGTGCAGGCTTGATCAGTACAGTAACGTAACCAAGACAATATGCTCTTGACATGCACGGGCCACCACTAAAAACATGTCATGCCACAGTCCCAAAATACGTAACTAGAAAAACGTAAGCATGCTAGCCGTATGTATATGGCAACTCCAATCACTACCAGAAAAAGTCAAATTAGCGACGTCTAAAAACGTCGCTAAATAATAAAATATCGTCGCTAATTTGGTTTAGCGACGTTATAAAGTTGTCGGAAAAACCCAAGTCGCCAAAAAAAAATGTCGCTATACCGACGTTTTTAGCGACTTTACTGTGTCGCAAATTTTTGTGACGTTTAGCGACGCCAAGTCACTAAATAGCGACGTTTATTAAAGTCGCTAAAGGTCGCTGATTAGCGACGTCTATAGCGATGTTATACCGACGTCTTAAATGACCTGGCTATACTGCCATGTAAGCAATTGGCGACGTATAGCGACGTCATTAGCGACATCATTAGCGACTTTTTATAGCATCGCTAATTAGCGACGTAACTTAACGTCGCTAAAAACGTCGCTAATTTTAAAAAAATAGTTTCCAGAAGCAAACACCTTACCACAAACACCACATTGGTGATTCCCTGCAGTTTTAGCCTTTCCACTGTGGACAACTATCGGATCGACAACATCTAATGGGCTAGTAGTACTCTCGCCTCCTCTGATGCAGCATCCCCCTTTGAGCCTCTTGTGGCTCGCACGGTGCCCGCCTAGAGCCTGGTAGGAGTGAAAGCTCTTCTTGCAAGAGGCACACTCGTATCGGCTCTTCCCTAATCTAGCACCGTAACCATCTTCATCACACACACCAACATGATTCAATCTAGTTAACTATATAATCCAATTAAATTAAAGACCACAAGAAGCATTGTTGAAGTATCAATCCAATTAATTGTGGATATGCAAGATAACTATATAATCCAATTAAATTAACTAAAAAATGAAAGACCACAAGAAGCATCATACATCATGCCTATTGTTGAAGTATCAATAATTCATAATATACAATCGCATCCTAAATAATAATAAAAATAACTATACTACTACGGATCTGCAGGAGGCTGACCAGCGGCGCGCTTGAAGGATAAGAACTCCTCATACTCGTCCCGTGGAATCGACACCGATGTCGATGGAGAAGGCAGTGGCGTCGGTGGAGGTCGTGCCCGCTCCAAGTTTGCGAGTCGCTGGTTGTAAGAATCCAGGGTAGATAACAGCCTCGTACTGCTATCACCCATTGAATCCTGCATCCTCGTCAGCTTCTCGCCCATCGATAGCTGTGACGCCTGCAGCTCCATGATGTTGCGATCATTGGAGGCTCTAATATCATCTGTCAATTCCCGTAGCTCCGTCATGCTGCGGTCGAGCATATCCAATCGTGCGATGAGCATCGGATCGTCCGCCTGCGGCTGGGACCGGGACTGGTCCTCCATACTTCGCAGCAAGTCGTCACGGAGAGACGCAATCTGACGGTCAACGGCCTCCTGGACGGCCTCCTGGACTCTGGCCGACGACTGCGAGGGCTGCGACTGCGAGGGGTGTGTGGAATGCGCAGCTGTCGGGGAGGCCCTAGATGACTGCGTCGCAACCAGGGCGCCATAGGAGCCCGTACCGTAGTACGTACACCTCTAGAGACCACCAGCTGCGGTCACCCACAGGTCGTTCGCCGACGGAGATGGACCGGGCTGCGACGAAGTACCAGCCTCTCCAGGTGTAGGTGCACTAGCAGTCGCCCGCTCACGAAGCCTAAGATACTCGGCCTAGAAAAGGTTTGGAAACTCGATAATTGCCTAAGTTATATTAAAATAAACACAAAGTAAAGTAATACTTACATAGGTCTGTGAGGCCCTCTCATCAATGAGATTTTCGTCCTTGCGATGGGTGGCCAAGAAGACGGTCACCATGTTTGCATCCTCACCCCTCTGTACCTGTTAAAAATATATTATTTATTACTAAACTTAAATATTTTTTTCAAGTACCATTTTATGGTACTTATTTTAAAATAATATATTTTAAAAGAAAAAATATACCAAATGACGGAAATGTTTTGTCATCGGAATCGAGCCACCACACCACTTGGCAGCATTCTGCCTAGCCGCCTTGGCCTTCTTAGACCTTTCCTTATAGCTCGGATCTTCGAATCTAGCCCTCATCGCAGTCCACTGCTTAGGCATGATCCAACCTTGGATCGGTTTTCCAGCACGATCACGAGCCTTCTGGTCATCCAGAGCATCTCGGATAAGCTTGGCGGCAATGGTAGAAAAGAGCCGCTCGATCAACTCGGCCCGGTGCGGAGGATAAAAATACGTTTGCTATAATATGTAATTCATTAAGTTAGCATCACGAATATGCATAAATTAGAGGATTTATTTAATATACTTTTACCTGGAAGTGCACAAACCAGAATGCCTTCCTCTCCTCCGGAGCCTCAGAGTAGTTGATCCAAGGGCCACCGTAGTTGTTCCTCAGAAATTGGCCCAGGCGTCTCTGAAATGACGATGGACGATATCTATACAGAGATAATAATTTAGATTACTGAAAAAGTCAATATACGATGAATAAAGAGAAACACAAATATATACTAAACCATCTAATTGACTTACTTTGTACCGTCGACCCAAATCTCTGTCCTCGTCTCCTCCGGTGGTGCGCATGGAGGATCTTGCTGATGCTGGGACAACGTCGGCATGACCTCCTTGACATGCTCATCTGTCCCCATGGTTCCGTCAGCAGGAGGAACGCTGGACGAGGGTGTACTATCACGCCAGGAACTACTCGTCCCAACAGTCGGGCATGTGTGTGATCGATATACTGGAGTACTGGACGACGATGATCCGGAACCAACAGTAGGCAGTACCGGAGTGGCACTCTGTCTACCTCGGGACCTGCCGAATCCTCCGCGTCGTCCTGTCATATCTGATAACAACATATGATGAATATAGAGAAATACAAATATATACTACATTCTACAGTCGAAATATAATACATATCTCAAAGCATTATACAGTCAAAATATAATACATATATTCGTTAATGGGTATATCTACTTCGTCAATTTTCCAACCTTGATCTATATTCTATAGTCAAAATATAGTTACATTCTACATGCAATATTTTTTATTTTCAATCATCTTCAGAAAATTCATCTTGTTCGCCTTCGTCGTCCTGCTCTTCCTCTTCCTCGTCTTCATTTTCATCTACTTCATCATCCTCTTCGGATAATTCTACATCTTCTACATTATTATTCGTGTAATGAGTAACTTTCGTTGAGTCCACATCTACAATATTTGTTATAAGAGGTAGATCGTCCTCCTGATAAGCTATTTCGTCAATGTCAAAGGTATTTCTAGCTTTAGTCTTGCATACTGCCTACCAATCCGACCTCGCTGTCTCCCATCTAGGATAAGTTGTGAAGTACATGAGCTGAGCCTGACTTGATAGGACAAATGGTTCGTAGCCTTGATATCTACGCTTGTAGTTTATATCCACAAGGCCATGCTTGTCAATTTTCCAACCTTGATCTTGAATCGGATCGAACCATTCACACCTGAATAGCACGATATTAGCAGGTTCTGTGCCATAATTATATGTCAACTCCACAATCTCTCATAAGATGCCAAAAAAATTATTGCCCGGATTGACGTCTTTGTAGTTTGAAGATTTGATACACAAACCTGAATAGCACGATATTAGCATCTTCATCCTTGTCGTCTTTGTAGTACAACATGCACCCGTTACGACATGCATCGATTTTCTCGTATTCCATCCAAAGTGATCTCACCTTCCTCTTAGATCGATAGAAGTTTTTAGGCAACTTTGCACCCTCGGGCAAGATCTCTATAATCAAATCGAGCAGTCGATTATAGCATTCTTGCGACATGTTAAAATCGGACTTGATGCTCAATAATCTTGTAACCACCTCCAACGGTGAATGATCCTCACAACCAGGATATAGTGGAGTCCTTGCATTCTCAAGCAACTCCATAAACTTTGCAGCATCGGCATTCGGTGCCTCCTCAGCTGCATCATAATTGTCCGAATTGAAACTAGGTCCCGCCGCATCATAATTGTCAGGATTGAAACTAGGCCCCGCCGCATCATAAATCATGTTCACCAACCCATCGTCGTAAGCATCGTGGTCTTGGACATCCATATACGGCTCCACATAGGGCTCCGACTCTGATGCTAGAGATACAAGTTCTCCGTGCGCGGTCCACTGATAGTAATTCGGCGTAAAGTCCTTCGAGTATAAATGATATGTAACTTCCACTTCTGGATGATATTTCCTGTTGCGATATCTCACACACGGACACTTAATTTTGGTACCGTCCATGTACCGAGGGAACGCCTTGGCGAACTGCAAGAAATGCTGTACACCCTCAATGAATTCATCTCGCACACCGCACATGTCATCAGGATGACGGTTGTACATCCATGAACGATGACGCAGATAGTAATTCATATCCATTTCTAGATACTTCTACAAAAATAATAGTATGTATCATATAAATTATTACATACAGTGGTTTATCACCTAACTTCATAACTTAACCGTACTATAAAAATCATATTTGATATAATACATACTTTTATTTATCAAAGTCTAAAATAAGCAATATTCAAAACAACTAAAAAGAGGCCAAGTCTCTTAGTTTTTTAATATTTTATACTATTGGTAAAAGCTTGGGTTCTTTACTGTATACAATGCTTACTAGGACATATAGTTACTTAGCTAACTATTAACAAAATCAAGTATATCAGTAAGTAACTATTTAACTACACTAACTATGTACTAATTTAATACAAAACTGATACCCTTAACTTCTACCCAATAACTCATGCTAACCCATCTTAAACCAACTAACCAATACCTGGACACTAAGCTAACTAAAACTAGTATACATAGCTCACTAAATGCAACTGAAAACGGATACTGATACAGTGGGACTTGTTGATACTTACTGATACATGGTTGCTGAAATGACACAGTGCTGATGGTTTTCCTTTTCGGTTGCCTGCTCACTGTTGCAGACCGCCTGCTCACTGTTGCAGATCTCCTTCTCACTGCCCACTACAAGGCTCGAGCATGCCATCCCGCTTATTCTAGATACCATCTTAGTACACTCCTATCTAACATCTCTAAATATCACTAACCTACATATCTATATATACCCTATTAATACTTGACTTTATACCTTGCCTGCATTAACTCCTACAATTGCCTGTACTGATACCTCACACAGTCCCTGATACGTATCAGTGTATAAGTACTGATGACTGATACCAAACTGAAACTGAGATGCACTAAGGCATGCCTCTGCAGTGCCTAGGGACTGCCCCCAAGCCTAACTGACAGGCACCATTTGGGTGCACTGCTGCAGTGCCCCATGCCAGAGCCCCAAGTCTGTAACCAAACTTCATTTGGTCTCCTCCATGTACCAATACTCACAATAGATAATATACTAACTGATGACTCCACATACTAACACTTCTAAAGTGTATCACTTGCAGGTAATAACCCTACTACAACTGTCACAATCCCTCATATCTCGAGCTCAGTGTCTGTGTCACTGTCTGTGTCCATGTGATATTAGTGTCTGTGTCCATGTCAAAAAACCTAATCCTAACCCTAAGGTCCTTATCAGTGTGTGTGTCAGTGTGTTTGTGTGTCGTGTCTGTGTCTGTGTCACCATCTCTGTGTGTGTGTCGTGTCTGTGTCAGTATTACATGTGTTCTGAGAGAGAGAGAGAGAGAGAGAGAGAGAGAGAGAGAGAGTTAGGCTTTACCTAGAGCTCGAGGAAGAGGAGGGGGATGCCGGAGTAGCCGTGGGGGAGGTCGACGGAGCAGGCGGTCGACGGAGCGGGGGCGGGGAGAAATTTTTTTGTTTCAAAATTTCGACAGTTGGGGAAAAATGGAAACCGAGCCCTAGTTAACCAAATTTTAGCGACGTTTAGCGACGTCAAAGAAGGACATCGCTAAATTAAATTATAGCGACGTTACGGTCGTCGCTAAACACGTTGCTAAATATTTCTAATATAAACGTCGCTATTTACGTCGCTAAACGTCGCTAACTTAGATATATTAGCGACGTTTAGCGACCAAAATTGAACTTATAGCGACTAATCTTATAAAAAACTGAATATAAGTCGCTAAACATCGTTAAATATTGCCAATTAGCGACGTCTACCGACGTTTTACATGGAGTCGCTAAATTAGCGACGTTTTTACTTGGAGTCGCTAAAAAATGTTGCTAATCCCGCTTATTCTAGTAGTGAATATATGAAAACCATAACACATACATACGTTGTATTATAAACAATAATTCATAAGTGGTATATATATTTGTCACCAGTCACAGGATATAACTAAATCTCATCCACAGAAATCATAAAGAAATGAATAACCAATCAACTATATAACTGAATCAAGTATAAGATGCTTGATAAGAATAATTAGTTAGGTGAAGACAAATCCACTACCAAACTAGAATATAAGAGAAACAAGATAAGTACATCAACTAATGATCAGAGAGGCATGAAGAGAAGACTTTCTCGAAAGAGAGATAAGTAGCAAGTCCTGATCCGTGCTCCTGCAAATACTCATGATCATCTACACCTGGAAAGGGACCAGGTCCTCAGAGGGACGTAACAAGATACATAAAAGCATGTCAATAAAGTACTAAAAAATAAGCATCCAACGATCGCCTAACCATCTATGTGAATGCACTTTGAGAACAACTTTCCAACACGTGGGCTATCTGGCTAAAATAGGATTTGCACGATTCTCTCGGAGATTTAGGAGCCTAAAAAGTATGACGTCTTTTGAACCTCAGAGACTGCTAGGTAATATATAGGGGTCATCATGACCGCGCATCTCCGGCGGTGCGTACGGGTTACACAAGAAAAGTGCAAAGTAGCCCAAACGCCTTAATTATTGTCCTCCCACCCCATGCGCTAAGCATGTCATATCCATGATACGATAAAACCTCTAATAACTGCCAAGTCTTCTAACATATCTCTATTAGCAGTTATTTCCTATCGCACGTCCCATACGTACTAATGACCAGTCAATACGTAAGTCCGTGATCTATATGAGACTCACAAATTGTGTAAGAAATGTGTCAGAGCCAAATGAAATATAAGAATGTCTCATGATCATGTGGTGGTCTCGTATAAGAATATCTTGAACCATTTGTCCTATCAAATCAGCTCATCTCGTGTACTTTACAACTTACTCTAAACGAAAAATAATAAGGTCAGACTGGTGGAAAGTATGCAAGACGAAAGCTAAAAATATCTTTAACGTTAATGAAATAGCTTATCAGAAGGATGAGCTATCTATTGTAACAAATATTGTAGATGTGGATTCAACAGAAGTTCCTCATTACACGTCTAATCGTATGGAAGAGGTAAAATTATTCGAAGAGAAAGACAAAGTAGATGAAAGTAAAAATAAGGAGGAAGAGGAAGAGGAGGACGAGAAAAATGAAGAAGATAAATTTTCAGAATGGGATTAAAAATAAAATAAAATCTATTTAGAACTCTAGCCATGTATTGTATTTTTAATATAGAATGCAACATCTATTTTAACTGTATGAATACTTTTATATTATGCTTATTGTGTGACTGTGATACTTTTTGTCACGACCCGCACCCGGAATTGGGGCACGAGTACGCGGGTACATCCAGCCTACGCCGCAGCATCGGCGGTAGAACGCTGTCAAGGTCTTGATACTATCTAGCCAATCTCACACAAGCATCCAATCTCCATAAGGAGGCACGGATGACACAATAAAATGAACACATACTCAATCACAGGATTACAGCACGATAAGATATCGAACAAAAATTAAATACAACACAAGTCTAAAGTAATAATCTAACTCAATAAATATCCAAGTCTCATCAAAAATGCCGGAGACAAATCCGGTACCAAATAGTCTACTTAAAGAACTAACAAAAAAATAGTAATTCCGGCTAGACCTCCCGAAATCACAACTAAACTATCAAGCCCCAGTTGCAGCTACTCACCAAATGGTCCATAAAGTGTCGGACAGCGGTCCTCTAAGGCATAGTCTGGAAAAATATTTCCAGTCAGGAAGGAGCAAAGTACAATCTCAAATAACAGTTCCATTAAATTGATAAGGACTATAAAGCAATAAACACGTGATGCTAGCTACTGAGAAGACAGTGAAATAAATGCAATAGCAATTAAAAAGAGACAGGCAATGTAAAGAGACAGGCATTGTAAAGAGACAGGCAATAGGCAATATGATACAGTCAGTGCATGTATGAAAATAAAAAGAACAAGGAACAGTATCATATACGGGTGATGTAGTATATGATTTAAATAGAGAACTGTAATCTATTCTAAGTGTTTGAAATAGTAGTTTTAAAATATGATCGGCTTGGGAACATGTACGATAGCTATAGGGCCTGGCTAATCATGAGTGAAGAGCATGATTAACACTTACATTGTTCTATACTGTATAAAGGGTATGATCACATTTCTTACTATCTACTTCCCCGCCCCCAACTAGTAATGTGGATCCAACCATGACACGTCACGATACACGAGCAAGTCCAATCTATCATGTACGATGTCTAATATACATGTCGTGTACAATATCAATACGATAATTAATGTAATATCTCATGACTACAGATCCAAGCTATACTAGTCCGTGTAGCACAGTGTCAAGAATTCAAATGTAACATTTCATGATTATTGAACTTATAGAAATTATCAAGGAATTGGAAATTATCAGAGAATGTACTTGCCTTGGGTCCTTAGCTGGTAATTATTGATGTCTTGTCCCAGAATATCCCCTGGGTGAAGCAACAGTCCTAAAAATATATCACAATAACACTTGTATCAGGTGCTACCCTAACACACAGTCTATAAACACTGGCCTCAGGGCCATGCCAGGCAGGGCACTAGTCAACTAGGGTCATCTAGTAGGGATACATATATACATATTATACTATACCAATTGAACAATAAAGATATATATATATTTATACCAAAATAGTACGTATACTATTACATTTTATATACCAAAATACGTATATATCATATATGTGCAAAAGTACATTTTTAGAATATACATATATATATTGTCAACATCATTCTTAAACATACTAATATTAATTCACCAAATTAATTTTATACCATATAAAAATACCCAATATACATACATATACATATGCATTAATTAAATACATATTTATAAAATTAATTATACATACTTAATTATACAATTTATTTAAATACATACTATACTCATACAATTAAATAAAAATAAATAATATACATATTCATATTTGAATACATACATTACCAATGCATTTATATACTATACATACATGCGTATTAAACATTAATTAAATAAATAATATACATATACATATATGAATTTATACTCATACGTATATACATATATTTCTACACATTACTTATATACATACAAATACATATACATTAGTCATATATGTATATATACATTACATTAGCTACATATATATATATATATATATATATATATATATATATATATATATGTGAAGAAGGAAAGAGAGGGAGACGGAAACTCACAGCCGGGGAGGGCTGGCTTGCCGGCCGGAGTACGGCAGGAGGGAGGAGCAGCAGGGCTGGAGCCGCAGCCGGAGTAGGGATCGGGCTGCGGGGTCGGTACTCGGCCGGACTGATGGTGGTGGTGATTGGCCGCCTGAGGGAGGATGAGGATGGTGGTGGTGGTGGTCCAGCAGGAGTCGGGGTCTCGGTTGGGTCGAGGAGCTCGACCGGAGGGCTGAAGAGCAGTGGTTGCCGGAGGGAGTTGGCCGAGCTCGAGTCGGGGCTCTCGGGAAGAGGCCGGGGAGCAGGAATCGATGGCCGCTGGAGTGGGCAGCGGGCCGCCGGAGGATCGGGGCTGGCCAGTGGCCGCCGGAGTGGGCAGGAGCCGCCGGAGCACAGAGGAGTCGGTGTGCAGAGGCTCGATGAACAGTAGGTGCGGGGGGGGGGAATGAACAGTGTTCCCCTCTTTCTTCCTTTGAATTCAAATAAAAAAAACAATAAAGAAGAAGGAGAAAGGAAGAAGGAGAAGGAAGAGAAGAAGAAAAGAAGAGAAGTGGAGAAAAAATTAGAATGAGGGGGCTACGGTTATGGAGGCTTGAGGGAGAATGTGGGGGGCTTGTTTTGGGGATTAGGGTTGATGTGACATGACATTAAATAAGGAGAGGGTATGTGGGAAATCAAGGGTGGTGATTGACCCCCTTTAAATGAGTGGTCTAGATTGGTCATGAAGAATTTCATGTGGGAATGAGGGTGAGGTTTAGTAAAATATTATTAGGGCTCCCTCATTGGTTTAAACAAATGGGTGTTGGTACCAAAAATATAAATTTGCAAATTAGCCCCCTTGAATTTGGGTATTTGCACAGTCACATAAAATGACGAAAATTTGACGGGCGATTCGGTGTCTGATATTTTGTAGGGTCAGGGGGCGCTGTAAGTTTGGTACGGGCTCAATTAGCAGGGTGCTGGAATTAAATTGGGATTTCAGAATTGGTTAAAATAGTATCCTCAATTTAATTAGAAATAAATGCAAGTTGTGTTCTAAAATTAATTAGGAGTACATGGGGCCAAAATCAGGTCAGGTCATCAATACCAATAATGAAGAAGACTCAGAAAAGAATATTATCCTAATTTGGGCCGCACGAAAAATAGGTCAAGATTGTCTCCAATTTTGATTGAAACGCACAACGATACAAAATAGGAATTTATTAAATAACGTCCGCGACAATTTTTGTGCGGCTAGAAAAATACACAGAGAGCATAATTATGAGTTGCAAAAATAGCAGAATGGAAGGCGAGCATGTCTAGGGCAAGATTGTGAAATTTGTTGGAAGACAAAAGTCAGGATAACGCTCCAAATATTGAAGCAAAGGCAATGCGCAATAATTAATTAAAATACGGTAGTTAATTACAATCTCCAATAAATAAATTCTAGATAAAATAATTAAATACAGAATTCTATAATTCCGACAGGTGTTCATCTACTGGCTTCTAGGTCAAGTCTGCTACCTCAAAATAAATGAACACTGTATATAATACTATATTTAATTACACATCACATAATTATTTAAATTAAATATACTGTCATGCAATTACTTAACTGTAACTACAATAATATTAAATAATATAAAAAGTCAAAAATACTCCTGTTTTCGGAACGTGGTAGTGACACTTTTATTTTGTGTTTATTGTGTGACTGTGATATTTTATATACTTTTGTGATATTTCGTACCCAGGAAATTTAACGGAGGGTTGCTCCGGGTCTGTTTATTTTTATGAACTATTATAAGTCTGTGTATTTGTTTTATCATCGTATGTTATTATCAGGTATAATAGGATAACGAGGATCATACGGAGGTAGATTCTCTGGACGGAGTGCTCCTCCGGTACCGGCTATTAGTTTCGGTTCTTCGTTATGGAGTACTCCAATGTACCGACCAGTCACATCTCTGACTCCGTCGACGGTACGTGACAGTACTCCTGGGACCAATAGTTCTATGCCTGAGATTACTCCCCCTTTTAGCCTTCCTCCTGCTAATGGCACCATGGAGACAGAGGAGCTGATGGAGGACATTGAGCCGACTCTGTCTGCGGATGATCAGAGCGATCCTCTATGCGCGCGTCCGGGGGAGACGAGGATAAAGATTTGGTGGGACGGGCCTAACAAGTAAGTTAAATAGTTAATATTTTCCAAATAATTATATTTATATATTCATGAATTTAATTATTATTGTATAGATATTGTCCCTCGGTGGCACAGAGATCACTGGGGCAGTTTTTGAGGCAGAACTATGGTAGGCCTTGGATTAACTACTCATATGCTCCTGAAGATAGGAAGGTATTTTGGTTTGCCTACTTCAAGGTAAATATATATTTACTTTTAATATCCATAATTATTTATGTATATTATATAATTCTCTATTTTACTTCTTGTAGAAAACCTATTTTTATCTACTACACCAGATTGAGAAGATCGAGGAGCAGTTTTCTGTCGTCGTCGCCAAGCTGATCTGTGATGCGATCAACGACCAGAAGGTCCATGAACATAAAAAAGAACTAATCTACGTTTGGATCATGCCTGAGCAGTAGGCTATGATTAAGGCGAGATTCGATGAACCCAAGTACAAGAAACAATCGAAGAAGGCAAATGCGGCTAGGTCGAAAGCAAAAAATTTGTGTGGTGGCTCATTTTCCATGACAAAATATTTTTGTCGTCTAGTATGTATTCTATTGAATATATATTATTTTAATACAAGTAGGATAAGATATTTAATTTTAATAACAAATAATATAATTTTTAACAGGTACAGAGGGGTGAGGACGCAAATATGGTGACAGTCTTCCTGGCCACCTATCGGAAGGGCGAAAAGCTCATCGATGAGATGGCCACACAGACCTATGTACATTTTACTACCATGTGTTAGTTTTAATACAACTTAGAAAATATGCAAATAGATATCTATATAGTTAGTAATAAGTAACTTAGACGTTAGCAACTACTTTTTTTGGACGAGTATATTAAACTACGTGAGCGGATGACTGCTAGTGCACCGACAGAGGGAGGTGCTGGTACTTTCTCGCAACCCCTCTACAGCTCTTTCGGAGGACTAGCTCCGGATGACCGTCATTGGTTGTCTTCATAGTGGTACATACTATGGTACGGAATCCTACGATACCTATGTTGTGACGCAGTCATCCAGGGTCCCCTCTGTCAGTGTGCATTCATCGCAACCTTCGCAGGCGTCGGTATAAGACTAGGAGAATATTGACCGTCAAATTTTTGACATGCGTGACGAGTTTTTACGGAGGATTATGGAGAGGCCACAGTCTGCTCCACAGATGAACGATGCGACAATCATCGCATATTTTGATTCGTTCGACCATAACCTTATGGATCTCGGGACTCTGAGCCATACGACAGAGTCCAGCCTTATAGAGCTCAGGACTATGGGCCAGACGACAAAGTGCAAATTGGCAACTCTAGCCTCATCTACGGAGCACAGACATACGAAGCTGGAGGGGTCGCATAGGGCCATGAGCTACTTACTTGCGAGGATCCATGCGGCGCAGGATTTGTTGAGCCGATCGTTGGCAGAGAACACTTCGAGGGTGATATATGTCATGGATTCATACAATGCTTACTGCTAGCATTGGAGCAGATACATCCTCCTGGTTTGTCGACATCGAAACTATCTCCATCACTGCCTTCTACATCGACATCGGTGACATTTTCACATGAGCAGTATGAGTTCCTTCTATCCCAGATGCATGGCGGTGCTCCTCCTGATCAATAGTAGTCCTTGTTTGGAAAGATTTTAGTGTACTTGTGTGTATTGGCCCATTCTTGGGTCTTTCATATATTTATTTCATACTTTTTATTATATTCTGAGACGTATGTGACACTTATTTTAAATTCTTTTATCTACTTCTTGGGACATATTTAGTGCAATATAACTTTGAAGATTTTTTTCTATGTGAGTTTAGTTTATTATTCATATTAACTGTACACAAAAATTTATCAGTGTTGCGTATTCCACTGGAAGGGTCGGTGAACCCAGGGAATTCAACCACTACTAAAAATTGTAGGATTAGCGATATTTTTAGCGACGTCTAAATAAAACGTCGCTGAATTATAGATATTTAGCGACGTCCATATAAAATATCGTAATACGTCGGTGATAGCGATGTGGAGCAACGTTTAGCGACTATAATTATTATAAATATATAATATGTCACTAGGTAGTCGCTAAATGTCGCTAACTTTTTAATTTTAGCGATGTTTAGTGACATTTATGTATTTAAGTCGCAGTATATTATTCTATCCGCGATGTTTAGCGACGTATAGACCGACGTCCCTAATTTATTTTATATAGGGTTTGACGAATTTTTCTTTTCCCTATTTCCTTCAAAATCTCAAAAATTTTAAACACTCCCCCATCCCGGCGCCCCACCTCGGCAACCCTCCTCCGGTTGCGTCCTTCCCCCTCCGGGGTGCTCCTCCCTCCGTCAGCTCCTCCTTCCTCCGGCTCCCCTCCTCCTTCTGGCGTCCTCCCCCCTCCAGCGACTCCTCCTTCCTTCGGCTCCCCTCCTCCCTCCTGCGTCCTCCCCCCTCTAGCGGCTCCTCCTCCCTCTGGCATTCTCCTCTCTCCAGCTCCCCTCCTCCTCACTCGGTGAGCTCCTCTCTCTGTCTCCTTTATCTCTCTCTTTCTCTCTCTCTAACATGACATAACACAACACGATACGACATGACACACACTAACCCTAACCCTAACCTTAACTCGGACACACACACACGCACGCGGATATACTAACACATGCAGACACTAACCCTAATACTGACATGGACACACGGACACACACAAACATAGACAAGATATGACATGCTACGGACACACGGACACAAACAAGACACATACATAGACATGGCATGGGATATAACGCAGACACATACACTGGGCTCCCATCTATATGGCATTTAGGCCCATATGTCATAGAGGTATTTATAATGGGTGACCAAAAATGAATAAATTCTACTTTATTACCAGAGATTTTAAACAAGTAGAAAGAGTAAAACCTGCCCACATATTTTGAGCTATATACGACTGCGAGTACCATCCTTTTTGTCATGATCAGCCAGCTTTATGCCTTTCTTATGAACAGCTGACATAAGTTTTGTTCTCTCCTGATCTCTCCTGCAACAAGCTAAGTAACCCTAGTCAAGTTGAGTATAGAAGAAGAGAGGGTAGCTTGCTAGCTAGTAGTGTCTCGCCAATAATAATAAAAAACACCAACAAACTATATATTCAAGAAATTACCTAAACCTAACCTCAAAGAAAAATTTCAAAAACCAGAACAAGAACACACACACACACATGCAGAAGAGACATGTACAAGGAGGGAGGGGAAAAGATTTGAAAACAGTCAATGGTCTTGCATGCGTATAATGGGAATAAGTGCAGTAATTAACTAAGGGCTTTTTTGGGAAGAAAAACCCTGAAATTAGACTCCATAGCTTCCACTAGGAAGCCGCCATCATTCAATGGTTTCGTCCAAAAATATGGAAGCAATAAATTACTATTTAACTAATCTACAGCTTGGAAAACTCGGAAGTCAGGAAAGATAGACATCACTGTTTTGACTTGTCCTTCACTTTATTTATCATATTTAAGGGTACACTCTATTGTTGCACTCCATTGTTTTAGACATAGACCCTAACCCTATCTCTCTTCTAGTTAGATTTCTGAGTTTAGATGCAACCTTGCGTATCTGCAGCATATATAATATGATATAGATTTTGACTCAAGGAGAGTCGTATATACGGATACGAGAATGACTCTTCAAAGCCGAGACACGATATACGGTATTGGCTTCTTCTAAAAATCGTATCCAACTTGGGCTGATGCTTCTTGCTGCACGAGCTATTATATTGGCTACTGCAGACTACTAAACCTACTGTTGAAGGCTCTATAATGCACTGGCTCTGCTGCTACTTGCTGAGTTTACTTGCTGCTGTGCATT
The DNA here is from genome assembly GCA_036927795.1 of Iris macrosiphon. Classification (NCBI taxonomy): domain Eukaryota; kingdom Viridiplantae; phylum Streptophyta; class Magnoliopsida; order Asparagales; family Iridaceae; genus Iris; species Iris macrosiphon. The sequence goes on from JAYESA010000004.1 coordinate 318,260,635, forward strand.
ATTCCTGCTGTGCACTGTACAGTATTGCTACACACTAATTTTTTACTGCTGCACTGTGTAGTACAGCTAGCTGCTACTGCTATAAACTGCTGTATTCTTCCCCTTGTATTGTGGTAGCATAGAGCTGCACACTGCTCAGTTGTGTTCTCCCTTGCTGTGCTAGCACAGAGCTGCACACTGCTCCCCTTTCAGTTGATCACTGCCAAATGATACACACTAAAAATTGTAAACTGCTCTCCCTAGTGACCCGAGCTCACTCAATCACTCAAACAACCATACTTGAAGGTAGCAGTGAGTATCAATACATGTACTGTATTTATCGATGAGTATATATTCTAGGACTAGGAGTATCAGTGCATGTACGATATTTAACAATGAGTATATACTTGAAGGTAATTGTATATTTATTTTTGCTGCAGAAGTATCTAGAAATGGATATGAATTACTATCTGCGTTATCGTTCGTGGATGTACAACTATCATTCTGATGACATGTGCGGTGTATGGGATGAATTTATTGAGGGTGTACAACAGTTTCTGCAGTTTGTCAAGGCGTTCTCTCAGTACATGGACGGTACCAAAATTAAGTTTCCATGTGAGATATAGGAACTTAAAATATCATCCAGAAGTGAAAGTCACATATTATTTGTACTTGAAGGATTTTACGTCGAATTACTATCACTGGACTGCGCACGAAGAACTTGTGTCTTTAGCATCAGAGTTGGAGCCTTATGTGGAACCGTATATGGATGTCTATGACCACGCTGCTTACGACGACGGGTGGGTGGGTGAACATGGTTTTTGATGCAGTAGGGCCTAGTTTCGATCCGGACAATCATGATACAGCTGAGGAGGCACCGAATACCGATGCTGCAAAGTTCATGGAGTTACTAGAGAATGCAAGGACTCCGTTATATCCTGATTGTAAAGATCATTCATCGTTGGAGGTTGTTACAAGATTGTTAAGCATCAAGTCCGATTTTAACATGTCGCAAGAATATTATAACCGACTGATGGATTTGATTATAGAGATCTTACCAGTGGATGTAAAGTTGCCTAAAGACTTCTACCGATCTAAGAGGATAGTGAGATCGCTCTAGATGGGATATGAGAAAATTGATGCATGTCGCAACGGGTGCATGTTGTACTACAAAAAGGACAAGGATGAAGATACGTGCAGATTCTGTGGTGTTGATCGCTACAAGGCTACTGGAAGAGAAAAGTTTGTCGGTGCAAAGAAGCCTACCGATTTGATACACTACTTGCCTTTGACCCCGCGGTTGCAGAGGTTGTTTATGGTGAATAAGACTGCAGAAAATATGAGTTGGCACAAGCAAAAATAGATCAAAGGAGTATTGATCATCCATCCGATGGAGAAGCATGGAAGCACTTTGATCGAGGGTATCTAAATTTTACTTCAGATCCGCATAATGTCAGATTGGGGCTCTCTTCCGACGGTTTTACCCCATTCAGACTTTTGGACTCCCAGTATTCGTGTTGGCCTATGATTGTCACTCTGTACAATCTACTGTCTTAGATGTGCATGAAGACTCTGTATATGTTCCTAACCATTATTATCCCGGGTTTGAACAATCCGAAGAGGAACATCAATGTATATTTACAGCCTTTGATAGATGAGTTGAATCAGCTGTGGAAAGTAGGTGCCAACACGTACGATATTTCTAGAAAGCAAAATTATAGTAAAACTATGTTAAAGCAGCCTAAGTCAATTTTCTCATTGGAGAAGGAGGATAAAGAGAGACTTTGTAGGTGAATTCAGGGTCTAAATTTTTTAGACGGGTATGTGTCAAACTTGAGAAGATGTGTCGACCTCAAGTAGAATAAACTAGCGGGTATAAAGAGCCACGATTGTCGCATATTCATGGAGAGGTTAATTCCGATTGTATTTCGGGAATTCTTACTGCAGGTTATTTAGGATCCATTGACAGAGCTCAGCATATTCTTCAGAGATCTTTGTTCTACTAAGTTACCCATCGATCGTCTAGAAAAGCAAGAGAAGGACATTACGGTAACACTATGTAAGCTCGTGAAGGTGTTTTCTCCTGGATTCTTCGAGTCTATAGAGCATTTGCCAATTCATCTTTCCTATGAGGCATGTATTGGTGGTCCTGTCGGTTATCGGTGGATGTACCCCTTCGAGCGGCATCTGAATCACCTAAAAAGAAAGGTAAAAAACAAGACACGGGTTCAGGGCTCTATTGTGAAGCTTATATTCTCGAGGATATTATAAACTTTTGTTCGACGTATTTCAAACCTCATGTTGCTACTAATAGAACGAGAGCTCCGAGAAACAATGACAGATATCAGGAATCTAATGATGCAATACTCAAAGTATTCAATGCGTCCGGAAAGCCTTCGGGGAAAATAAAGAAGAGATATTTGAATGACGATGAGCTATGGGCTGCTCAGTTGTATGTAATACTAAATTGCGACGAGGGTGAAGTGGAGAAGCTAGAGGGGTAAGTAATTAATACGTCCACGTTTACACCATCTCAATGTAATAGTATAACCTACTATTATGCTACTAATCAGCGATTGCTTCATTATTTTTTAGCACATATAATGATGAGTTAAGATCGGTTAGACCCTACATAACAGACGAAGAAGTAGAACAAGAAATGATATGCCATTTTCCTTCTTGGTTGAGAGCATATGTAAAGAGCTTGGTAATTACTTTTTTTTCTACACTTGCACAATAAATAACTTACTATCGCTACTTTGGTATTTAGGTCGATCATCTAATAACACCCGAGACTGAATCTATTAGAACTCTAGCCAAGGGACCAATTATTATCGTCAAAATATGGCCAAGTTTCTGTGTGAATAGGTTTAGGTTCAAGTCAATAAATGCTCCAATCAGAGACAACTTTCTGGATCTTGATTCGAACTACAAAGATGTCGATCCAGACAATAATTTCTTTGGTATCTTACAAAAGATTGTGGAGTTGACATATAATTATGGCACAGAACCTGCTAAGATTGTGCTATTCAAGTGTGAATGGTTCGATCTGATTCAAGATCAAGGTTAAAAAATTGACAAGCATGGCCTTGTGGATATAAACTACAAGAGTAGATATCAAGTCTAAGAACCATTTGTCCTATCAAGTCAGGCTCAGCTCGTATACTTCATAACTTATCCTAGACGGGGGACAACGAGGTCGAATTGGTGGGCAATATGCAAGACTAAAGTTAGAAATATCTTTGACATTGACGAAATAGCTTATCAAGAGGACGAGCTACCTCTTATAACAAATATTATAGATGTGGACTCAACGGAAGTTACTCATTATACGAGTAATAATGTAGAAGATATAGAATTATTCGAAGAGGAAGAGAAAGATAAAGACGAAGATGAAGTAGATAAAAGTGAAGATGAGGAGGAAGAGGAACATGAGGACGAGGAAGGCGAACAAGATGAATTTTCTGAAGATGACTGAAAATAAAATATTTTGCCTGTAGAATGTACTATATTTTGACTCTAGAATATACTATTTTGATGAAGATATATATTATATTTTGACTATAGAATATACTATCTATTTAGACTTGTGACACCACTAGTTATTTACTGTACAATTCTATGAATGCTGTGAGATATGCATAATATTTTGACTGTAGAATGTACTATATATTTGTCTATTTTTTATTCATCATATGTTGTTATCAGGTATGACAGGACGATACGGAGGGTTCGACAGGTCCCGAGATAGACGGAGTGCTCCTCCGGTACTGCCTACTGTTGGTTCTGGATCTTCGTCGTCTAGTACTCCAGTATATCGATCAGTCACATCTCCGACTGTGACAATGTTATATGGCATCACTCCTGGGATGAGTAGTTCCAGGCCTGATAGTACTCCCTTATCCAGCATTCCTCCTGCTGACGGAGCCATGAAGACAGATGAGCATATAGAGGAGGTCAAGCCGACGTTGTCCCAGTATCAGCTAGATCCTCCATGCGTACCTCCGGAGGAGATGAGGACAGAGATTTGGACCGACGGTACAAAGTAAGTTAAGTAGATGGTTTAGCATTATTTTTTTATTCATCATATATTGACTTTTTTGATCAAAATAATTATCTCTGTATATATATCGTCTCTCGTCGGTACAGAGACGTTTAGACCTCTTGTCACGCCCCAGTCCCAAAATACGTAGGACTAGGAATACGTAACACGCCAGCCGTATGTATACGAACTCCAATATATGGAAACCATATACACACGTACGCTGTACATGAATATCCAATCCACAATGGTAAATATATGCCACAACAAGTCACACGCAGTTCTATATCTCATCCACAGCACAAATAATAGAATAAAGAAAATCAATAACTGAATATCAAAGAAGCAGTCTCAAATAGTAATCTCAAAGTGCAATAGTCGGGTGGAGACAAATCCACTGCAAATCGACTATAATAAACTACTAAAGAGAGAAGAGAATAAACTCTAATATAAGAATAAATGTCTAGAAGAGAATAGCAACTAGAATCTCTAAACAGCTGCAAATAAATCACATATAATCAGAAGATAAGATCGTTTCAGACTGATAGGTAGCGTCAGGTCCAGGTCCATACTCCTGTGGATACTCCTGCTCATCTATATCTGGAAAATGGACCAGGTCCTCAGAGGGACGTAACAAGTATACTTAAACACATGCCAATAAAGTACTGAAATTAAACATCCGTTGGGGTCGCCTAACCATCTATGTGAATGCAGTTAAGAACACCTTTTCCCACAAGTGAGCTATCTGGCTGAAAATTGGGATTTGGCATGGTTCTCTTTTGAAGAGCCAAGGGCCTAAAAGGCACGTCGTCTTTTGAACGCCGGTGGCCCGCCTGATAGTATATAATATATAGTGGTCATCATCACCCGTATCTCCAGCGGAGAATCCGGACTTCACAGAAAAAATGCAAAGGAGCTCAAATGCGGTACTTGTTGTTCTCCCGACCCAATGCTCTAAGCATGTCATGTCCATGACACGATAAACCTCTAATAACCGCCAGGTCTACTAGTATGCAAAGTTTCTATTGGCAGTTATCCCTATCCGTCGTACGACCTATACGTACCAGTGGCCAGCCGAGTACGCAAGTCCGTGTCCTACATGTGACTCACACTCGTGTAAGAATAGTGTCATGGCCAATGAAACATAAATGCCTCATGAAGATGGGGTAGTCTCATAAAGTAGGTCCAATGCATGTACATAAATAAAAATATAGTACGACGACACCGTCGTTGCACCCAAGTTTCCTTGGACGCGCAGTTTATATAGCAGTTAAAATAAATGAACTAAATAAGTAGAAAATAAACATGCATGCCTCATATGGAATGTAAAAATAGTACAATGGCAAGGTATACTTGCCTGGCAAGAAATCTGTAAAGTGTACGCGCCCAAATGTCAAGGACACTGAACTTGGAACTAAGGACTCCGAACAAACGTCTCCGAATGCTGAAATAAACATCACCAACATTTCCGGAATGAGCAAAATTGCTAAAAAAGCACATCCCTTTCGTCCAATTTGGACACAGGGGCAAAACGGTAATTTCGGACAAAAGTGGGGTCCACGTGTGGCCCACTTTGCACCGAAAAGTGTGCCGAGGGTAACAGTCTCTAAATGGGACAAACTATGGGTCAAAAAACTCTAAATGTCAATAAGAATCCAACGGTATGTCCAAATTTGGATTCCGATGAGCCGAACAAAATTTGGTCCAAAAAGTCAACTGTGGGACCCGCCAATTGGCGATCTGGTCAACCGTCTCAGAAATGCGTGAAAATTGGGTCACAGGACCAGCGTGTTACCACGAGTCCAGTGGTGCAAGTTTCATCGCAATCTGACATGCGTGCACAAAATACGTGCGAGTTCCACAAAAGTGGCGACACGAGATGTGTCCGCGGATACGGCCTGATTCCGGCGCGCTCACGCGTCCGAATCAGTCCCCACGAATTTTTACGTGTCCCGTTATGTTGTATGCACCATTTGGTACACTTGGCACACGGCGGGGCGATCCCGTTTGGCGGGGCGCGCACCGATCTCCAACTTTTGGAAAACCGGAAAAAGTGGGTGCGCACAGTTTTGTGACGAATATATTTTTGTCCACAGCAACTAATAGCACAAAGTTATAATATAAAAAATAAACTAGATCATGTAATCTACAGGTATCAAAAAGAATCACCGAATTCGGATCTCTGTGGTGGGAGATACGAACTCGGCAATATGGGTGGTCAAACTGGAATTCTGCGATTGCAGAATTCTGTCTGCTCGCGCTGACTTGGACGCTGTTTTTCACCTAGGGGCACACGTTTTCCGAGGTTGACTATAAAACAAATACTGGAGAGGGTTGAGGGAAGATCATACCTATGAAAACGGAATAGCGTTTGGTCGAGCGAGTCAACGGAAAAACACGCCGGAGCGAAGGTGCCTCGAGTGGGAAACTGCAGTTCACGATGTCGGCGTCGACGGGATGGTTGGATGGCTTGGCGGGGCTTCTCTGGCTGCGGTGACGGCTCTAGATGGGAAGAGGAGGTCTGGAGTTTTAGGTTAGGGTTTTTTTAGAGCTATTATATATATATATATTATATATATTAGGAGAGAGAGAGGGTTGATTAATTGGAGGCGGGTTGTGGGCAAGGCCGCGTGAACAGGGGTCTCGGGTTTCCGCGTCTAATTGGCTGAATGGGTGAAGTGGGGCGGGCTGAAGAGAATAGGTGCTTCTAAGGGGTTTCCGCACAGGTGGGTTGCTAGGGAAAGCAAATTCCTACATTTTGGTATACTAAGTAGTAGCAGCATTATAACTATTATTATATTATTATTATTAGTAATTATTATATACTTATTTAATTCTTTCTTTGTAAAATATATATACATATATATATATTTGTATATACATATATATATATATATATATATATATATATATATATATATATATATATATATATATATATATATATATATATATATACTCATAAGAAAATTTATATAATAGTGTATTGCACATCGTTAGGTTAGCAACTGCTTAAGGGGTCTCCTACATGGAATAAATTTCGAAAAATTTCTGATGGTCCCACAAGTCATCTAAGTGCCCGAACACCTAACATAAAAATTATTAAAAATCTATTTCTCCTATTTAGAACTAATTACTACAATTTAATTAATAATTAATAAATAAAGGGTATATACGATTTTCTAGGAAGGGGGGTTTTACACCTCTTTCTGAGGAACAACTATGGTAGCCCTTGGATCAACTACTCTGAAGCTCCGGAGGAGAGGAAGGCATTCTGGTTTGCGCACTTTAAGGTAAAAGGATATTATATAAATCCTCTAATTTATGCATATTATAGAACTTACTAAATTATTTATTGTAGCAAACGTATTTCTATCCTGCGCAAGGGACCGAGTTGATCGAGCAGATATTTTCTGCCGTTACCGCAAAGCTTATCCGTGATGCTCTGGATGACCAAAAGGCTCATGATCGTATTGGAAAACCGATCCAAGGTTGGATAACGCCTGAGCAGTGGACTGCGATGAGGGCTAGATTCGACGATCCGAGGTACAAGAAAAGGTCTGAGAAGGCCAAGGCGGCTAGGCGGAAGGCAGCAAAGTGGTATGGTATCTCGATTTCGATGATAGAATATTTTCGTCATTTGGTATATTTTTTATTTCAGATATATTATTTTAATGCAAGTACGATAAAATGGTAGTAGGAAAAAATATTTAAATTTAGTACTAAATAATATATTTTTAACAGGTAGAGAGGGGTGAGAATGCAAACATGGTGACCGTCCTCCTGGCCATCCATCGAAAGGGCAAAAATCTCATTGATGAGAGGGCCTCGCAGACCTATGTAAGTATTACTTTACTTTGTGTTAATTTTAATATAAATTAGGCAATTATCGAGTATCCAAACTTTTCTAGGCTGAGTATCTTAGGCTGCATGAGCGGACGACGGCTAGTGCACCTACAACGGAAGAGGCTGGTACATTCTTGCAGTCCTCTCCAGCTCCATCGGCAGACGAGATGTGGGTGACCGCCGCTGGTGGTCTACAGAGGGGTACGTACTACGGTACAGGATCCTATGGTGCCCTTATTGTGACAAAATTATCTAGGGCCTCCCCGACAAGTGCGCATTCCCTACAGCCCTCGCAGTCGTCAGCCCGAGTCCAGGAGGTCATTGACCCCAGATTGTGTCTCTCCGTGACGAGTTGCTACGAAGGATAGAAGAGCAGCCCCTGTCCCAGCCGCAGGCGGACGATGTGACGCTCATCGTACGATTTGATATGCTCGAGCGCAGCATCATAGAGCTCCAGGATTTGACAGCTGATCTTAGAGTGTCGTCAGAGCACAGCATAACGAAGCTGCATGTATCATAAATGTCCATGGGTGAGAGGCTGACGATGATGCAGGATTCAATGGTTCATAGCAGTACGAGGCTGTTATCTACCATGGATTCATACAATCAACGACTATCAGAGTTGGAGCGAATACGTCCTCCTGGTGCGCCTACATCGACATAGACTCCAGCGACATCACTGCCTTCTCCATCGATATCGATGTCGATTTTATGGGAGCAGTATGATCTGTTCTTATCCCTCATGCGCACCGGTGGTCATCCTCCTACAGATCCACAGTAGTCCTAGTTAGGACCGTTTATTGATTGTTTATATTTCAGACCTATATGATATTTGGTCATTTATGAATATTTTTTTATTTTTAAGGCATTCAGACATTATTTCTTGTATTCTTTAGGATGAGGCTTTCAGACTCAGTTGTGTGGATATTTGTTGTATTCTTTACGACGATATTTTCTCCTGATTCGGTTTATAATCTCAATGCTTTATTTTCCTTCAAATTTTATTATATTATTTATTTAAATATATATTAATTTATCGGTGTTGAGTGTTCAACCGAATGGGGTCGATGAACCCAGCAAATTCAACGGAGGGTTATTTCCGGTCTATTTGTACAAATTATGAATTCATAAACTGCAGGAAGAATAGTTTTGAAACAACTCAGTATTCATTTTTTATTTTTCAGTATATTTAGCGATATTTTTAGCGACATTTTACGATATTTTGCGACGTCTACTCATGTTGCTAATTATGTCACCGACTTCACTCTGAACACCCATCAATTCTTTAAAGCCTTCTTGCTATTTGGCAACCGCACCAGATCATAAGTAGAGTTGGCCTCCAAGGAACTCATCTCCTCTTGCATGGCCTCCATCCACTCCTACATGTATTAGTCTTCCGTAGCCTCTGTAAAACTTTTGAGTTCTCCCCCATCAGTCAGCAGCACATACTCACCTGTTGAGTATCTCGTAGATGGTCGACGTTCTCTATCGCTCCTCCTCATCGGAACAACTGGTGCTGGCTGTATATCTACAGCCTCCTCCCCTCCAGGAACTATCTTTTCGGCATGCTCATCCTCCTAAGGGTCACCCTAACTACCATCAGCAAGCTGATGATCAAGGTTGGGAGAAACTCCATGTACTGGCTCTCCCATAACTGGATCCTCTGCGATATCCTCTGAAAACTGCTCAAAGCGAAATGACTCTAACTCAGGCAATTTTCAGCCTCAGAAGGCATCTCGGAATCCTGAGTGTTGGTCATGGTCTGATCCTCGACGAATACCACGTCCCTACTTCTATAGAGCTTTCTTCCCACTAGATCGTAGAGTCTATATCCAAACTCATCCCGACCGTAGCCGAAAAAGACGTACTGCCTCATCTTTGGCTCAAGTTTGGATCTCTCATCCTTCGGTACATGCATGAAGGCCTTACAACCAAATACTCACAGGATTTTATGATGTCTCTTTGTCGTACCATACTTTGTCAGGCACATCACCCTGCAAAGGAGCACTAGAAGATAAATTAATAACATAAGCAGCTGTGTAAAGTATCTCACCCCAATAGCTGCCTGGCATGTTTGCTTCTGACAGTAAATACCGTACCCTCTCCATTAGCGTCATGTTCATCCGCTCCGCTACACCGTTGAGCTACGATATCTTTGGTGGAGTCTTCTGTTGTCGTATCCCTTGCTCTCTGCAATAAGCATAAAGGGACCGATATACTCGCTGTTATTGTCCGAACGAACACATAGCAGCTTCTTACCCGTCTTCCTTTCAACAGAGGCCTGAAACTCCTTGAAAGTGGGCAACACCTGATCCTTGATCTTTAAGGCATAGACCCAAACCTTTCTGGAACAGTCATCAATAAATGTTATAAAATAAGAAGCACCACCAATAAATTTTACCTTCATAGGACCGCAGATATCCGAGTGAATCAACTCAAGCAACATCGGCTTCTTTGAACTTGGATGACTTTGTAAAGATACCCTATTTTGCTTTCCCGCCAAACAATGCATGTACTTCTCCAACTTTGTAGACTTTAGCCCTGAAATCACCTTTATGTTCACCAAGTAGCTTATCCCCTTCTCGCTGATATGGCTGAGTCGCTTGTGCCACAACTCAGTAGACGTATCAGTAGTTGTGTTAACCTCATGTGCCCCCTGTGCGCTCCCTTCCATATAGTTGAGTCCGGACCTCTTGCTTCCTCTGGCTATCACCATCGAACCTCTAGAAAGATTCCACTGATTATTCCCGAAGAGACTAAAGAAACCCTCATCATCCAACCTTCCAACCAACACCAGGTTGAAACGGATATCAGGGACATGACAAACATTTTTGACAACAAGAACTGCACCTGTCTTTGTCCTCAAATGTACATCTCTAATGGAAAATGCCTTCAAAATATCTCTATTGCCCATCTTCAACACTCCATAGTTGCCTATTGTATATGTAGCAAATAGTGCTCTGTTGTGAGATATGTGCGCTGAAGCACCTGAGTCCACCAGCCAAGAGTTGTCATCGCATGCGAGGTTCATAACTACCTCATCACCTACAATGATCACGTCGCCTCCATGTGTCAAGGCCGTCATTGTAGTGTTCTCACTTTGCTTTCCCTTGTTGCCCTTTTTTTTCTCTCTTCCAAGCAAAACAGTTCCACTTGATGTGGCCCTTCTTGCCACAATGGTAACACTTTGAGTTCTCGTACCAACCCTTGTACCTTCTCCTGCTTTTGTCTCTGCCACTGCCTGGACCCCTAATTTTACCCCTTCCGCAGCTCTCTGAAACAAGCGCCTCTGAGTGGGATATGGATGAAGTGCCCTGAGAACGTCTTCGCATCTCTTCATTCAGTACCCCGCTCTTGGCAAACTCTAGACTGACCACGCCTTCCAGAGCAGAAGCGATCATAGACACTCATACGGTCTCCTATGAGTTTGGCAATATACACAGTAGCCATAGTCCCTGAACCTCATTGTCGAACTTGACTCGATGCCGAGTAGGTTCGCCCGACAGTTTGGTTATAGCAAGATCTTTTTAAGCAACCCAAGCTCGTGTCTTGCTTTCGATGGTAGTGTAATTAATGGAACCCAAGCCCGAGATTATTATTTTACGACCAGTACTTAGGTCAAGTTTTCTCTGCCCGATGATAAAGCTTGTGGGTATATCACGCATACAGTGACTATTTTTTATGTGGCCGTGAACACCCCTCCACCTGGCTTTGATCGGAATGCCAGCTTTATTGTGGACACTAAGCTGAATAGCCGACGCGGGAAGCGACGATAAAGTTACGGGAAAGGCAAGGGAAAGGCCGTTGTTGTTGACTCCGACTAGGTGATGGAGAAAGGGGATACTTCTGACAACCCTTCTCTTTCCATGAATTTTTTGGCGAAGCGTAGGGCCTCCCCGATACAGAGTCCTCCGCCGAGAAGGAGAAGACATGAACCCTCCATGGCCATGAGGCCTCGTTATAAAAGTAGGTTGCTGTCAAGGCCCTTGCGCAGGCTGGCGAGAAAGAAGAAGAAGGATGTGAAGAAAAGGAAGAAGATGAGGCTGGGGTAGGATCCCTCACGGTGGTGTATTTTGGAGTAGCCCCTGCTTTGGGTGTTGAGGTGGTATTTATAGACCCTCTCAGTTTAATTCTTCCTTGTCCCTTATATAAATATCTTGGTTCTGACCTGTTTGACAATTTGTAGATGCAAGGAGAGAAGGACAGTCCCCGATGAACGGTCGCCTCGGTAGTCTCTTACAAAGAACCGAAGGAGGAGACTTCCCCGGAGTCTGACATGGGTGCCTTAGATCCTGTACCTGAGATTTTTCGATTTCAAGAGACGGGTGGAGGTATCAGACCCTGCCTTTGAAACTTTGGAGGCCCACGAGATGGGTGTCGGCATGTCAGGGCCTGCTTTTGAAACTTCGGAGGCCCATAAGACAGGTGCCGGCGGGTCAGAGCCCATCACCCTATTGGAGCACATCTCTGTTGATGATATATAAGCTATGGGGAATGCTTTGACTACGCTAGGTGGGCCGAAACCCCTGTCGCCTTCTTCTAGTATGTTATCCCGTATACTTACCAATGAAAAGATATTACGGTTTTAGCTTCTCGTTCTTCGGATGAAGCTGACTACTGGTTGTTCTGGCCGTGTAGGTACTGCCTCTCCCTTAAGGACCGTGGATGTGGCCGCCGAAGAGGGTGAGGGAGAGGGTCAGGACTGCGGGCTTGTTCAGAAGAGGCCTTATTCTCTCTCTAGACCTTCTAGAGGTAAGGAACACCCTATAGGGTCCGCTGCGGGTTCCTCTGGTGCGGAGGCGCTTCCCCCTTCGGTCGTTAAGGTCCTTTTAGATGGTGGGGTAGCAGGCCATCTCGAAGAGGCAGTTCCTGATGTCCATGACACCATGGTGGTTGGGTCATCATCTGAGATTGCTGTGACATGATCTGGGGTTGGTGGACAGACGGGAGCTGAACTAGCGGGGCGCCCTAGTACTCCTGTCCTGGGTCGCATCACCAGTCTTGCTCAGTTGTCGGGTGTCCGGGCCTTTGAGATAGCTATGAGGGATTAGAATACGAGCCATGTTCCTAGTCACTCCTCCGCTACTGCCACCCCTTTAAGGTCAGCGGGCGTTGTTGTACAACCTATTGTGCCCACGACTTCTTCCTCATACTAGCTGCCTTTGAATCTGACAACGCTAGAGGAGATTGATAAAAATATCCAGATCTCCCTTCGGAGCTTCTATATTTTTCTGAGGCAGGGGATCTAGAGTGTATTAAAGAGGAACAGGACCTTCGATTAGGTGAAGTGCTTTGCCGAGATTCAGGCAAATTCTCTGAGGAGCATCTATGGCTTAGAAGAGATGGTGGACCTCCTGAACCAAAAGTTGGCAGAGGTAGAGCAATGGCTGATGGAGCTGTGATGACATCAACAAGCCTATATAGAGATACTAGTATCCATGAATATGAGGAGTTCTCATCTGGGTTGAATACAGAGAAGGCCCTCTTCTCTTCCTCTAAGGAAGGCTTACAACATAAACTCCATAAGTTGTAGAAGGAGCATGATTGGATGGGTACCCTCAGGGAGGAATGCCTCACTAGGCAAAAGGAGTTGACTGAGGAGATCAGATAGCTTCAAGCCAAGCTCGATGTGCTGGAGAATAACCTCCGGGAGGCCCAGTAGGAAGAAGAGGCTGTTCGAACCGAGGCAAGCCCGGGTAGCGAAGAATACGGCTGTTGTTGCTGTCATGGTGCAAAAGGTGGATTATCGATATGAGTCCTACGTTCTCTATGAGGATCCCGAGGTCATGGCAAAAGAGGTTGAGCGTCGAGTTAGATGGTCGCGTTGCCCGTCAACATGGACGGATAGCAGAGTTATGCTCATGATGAGCAGCAGTGGTTTGCGTTTCATTTTCTGAGACCATCCCACTTCTTCTTTTTTTGAAGTTTGTTTTGTTGTTGGGTGCCAGTATCCCTTTAAGTGCAGTTTGCTCTTTTCACTTTAGTAAAATAAAATAAAAGCTTTTTTTTTGTTGCGATTGTCCATTTGACTTAATTTGTATCCTGAGAGAGAAATTATCACTTTTTGTACTTCAAGTGTTGATGTGCGCCTGACGTGTTCACACCGTTGTATCAGTCCAGGTCTCTGAGAGGATTACTCCAAATCTGGAAATCACCTCTTGGGTTGTGTATGAGAGAATTATCGCATCTTACGGAGTAAATAGTTACGACTCAAGAAGTAAGCCGTCAATTTCCCACTTATAAGTGGCAGACGATCTCGAAACTCCTTACATAAATTCATCTTTAGTGCGATGGCTTCTGGAGATGCCCCAAAGGAGACCAACACGTCTTTTTTTGCGACGTTGGTAACCCCTGATCCAAGCTCCAGTGAGCCCGAGTTATTTCTTGTTAAGAGGACAGGAGTAACATCCACTGTTCGAGTGCGCAAGGCGGACATCTTTCAAGAACTCTTGGTAACCCCTGCTGATTCAGGGAAGCAAGGTGTTGGAGATGCTCTACGTCAATTGCTTGCACCCTTAGACGCTTGCATTTTTATTTTCATACAATGTACATTAGTAATTCAGAAGATTTTGATTCCTCTTCTTATTGATGTTTGTAATCTCTCCTTCCTTCTTTTTGTTTTAATAAAAGGAGAAATCACTTTCTTTGGGCATCGTAATATTTGGGGTGCTTTTACTCGAGGTAATATGGATGTAGTATAACAACTGTGGTTAATAAAAATATCCCACTGGAGATTTTGGTGAACCTATTACCCATTTGCGCACCAGGAGTACAAGTAATAGGTTCAAAATAAATCCTAACAAAGGTGATACAGACGTGATAGGTTTTATGGACTTAACGCCACGGGCATACTCCGTATTGGGTTCGGGTGGTAAGTTAGGAGATAATCGATATCGGAGGTAACTGGACGTGATGATCGATGGTCAAGACCGAGAAGTTTGCCCAGAGGTAATATGGATTTGGCAAACTCGGTCGGAGTGGCGTATTAGAGCGACAGTCCAGAGGTAATTGTGGACATGAGCCAGTGCCCAGGAAGATACATTATAGTTTAGTAATATAGGAGTACAAGTCTAATTTAGAATAATATTTTTTGAGAAACTTGCCATTGATAGGCATCATGAGCAAGTTGCCATTGGATTTTTCCAGTCGGTAGGTACCATTGGAGAACACAGTTTCCAAAATAAATAGTCCCTCCCATTTGAGTTAGAATTTATCGCCCATTTTGTGAGTCATAATCATCGATCTTCTTAATGCTAAGACTAGGTTACCTACTTAAAAAGTTCTCTATTTTATCTATTTTTTGACGGCTCCAGAGAGACGCGCTTGATACAGCTCAATTCGTTGTTGAGCTAAAAGACATTTTTTGTCGAGTACTTCCAACTCCTGTAACTGTTGGCGGTAATTAATATCCGCGGTTAGCCAGTTGGAGAGAGCCACTCATAGTGAGGGGATCTAAATCTTGAGCGGAAGGACCGCTTCACTTTCGTACACCAGAGAGAATGGCGTATTGCCTGTAGCTATCTAAATAATTGTACAGTAGGCCTCGAGACATTAATCCAGCTTCTCGTTCTAGTTGCATTTATTGGAAGACACGAATTTCTTGAGGAACTTGATAATGGTTTTGTTAAATGCTTCCGTCAAACTGTTTGTTGTGGGATTGTAGGACATGGAGGCTATATTTTGGATTCAATTTTTGTCACAAAACTGATAGAAGGCATGACTCACGAATTGTGAACCATTATCGTGGATGATCGTCTGAGGTAAGCCAAAGAGATATATAACATGATGCTTAACGAAGATGATCACATTTAATGTCTTTACTTCGACGAGTGGATCAGCTTTTACCCACTAGGAAAAGTAATCGGTGATGGTAAGGATAAACTGATGCCCCTTAGACGAATGTGGGTTTATCGGTCCGATGATGTCCATTCTCTATACTTTGAATGACCAAGATGCTACCGTTAGATATAGAAACTATGAGGGCTGGTGGATGAAGTCTGTGTGGATTTGGCATGTCTGGTATTTTATTGTGTAATCAACATCATCTGCTACCATCGTAGGCTAGTAGTAGTCCATTCTTCGAAGATGGTCTTGTAGCTTTGGACTGGGTTGATGTGCCCCACAGTGTCACGACCCGCACCCGGTTTAGGGGCACGAGTGCGTGGGTACGTCCAGCCTACGCCGCAGCATCGGCGGTAGAACGCTGTCTAGGTATTGATACTATCTAACTAATGTCACGCAGGCATCCAATCTCCATTAGGAGGCACGGATGACACAATAAGATGAACATATACTCAATCACAGGATTACAGCACGATAAGATTTCGAATAAACTAAAATTAAACACCACACAAGTCCACAAGAATAACTTAACAATATCCAAAAATCATCAAAATGCCGGAGACAAATCCGGTACCAAAAGTCTACTAAAAGAACTAACAAGAAATAATAACTCCGACTAGACTTCCAGAATCAACTACTACCAAGTCTGCAGCTACTCACCATAAGTGTCGGACAGCGGTCATCTAAGGCATAGTCTGGAAAAATGTTTCCAGTCAGGAAGGAGCAAAGCACAATCTCAAATAACAGTTCCATTAATTGATAATGTCTATAATACAATAAAACATGTTATGCTAGCTACTGAGAAGACAGTGAAATAAATGAAATGGCAAATTTTTTTAAGAGAGACAGGCAATATGATATAGTCAGTGCATGTATGGAAATAAGAAGAACAAGGAACAGTATCATATACGGGTGATGTAGTATATGATCTAAAATAGAGAACTGTAACTATTCTAAGTGTTTGAAATAGTAGTTTCAAAATGTGATCGGCTTGGGACATGTACAGTAGCTACAGTCTGGCTAATCATACGTGGGGGTATGATTGACACCAATAATATTTAATTATGCAATGGGTATTTGATCACATTTCTCACTAGCCATTTCCCCGCCCCCAACTAGTACTGTGGATCCAATCATGACACGTCACGATACACGAGCAAGTCAAGTCTATCATGTACAGTGTCTAAATATACATGTCGTGTACAATGTCAATACGATAATAATGGTAACATCTCATGACTGTAAATCCAAGCTATACTAGTCCGTGTAACACAGTGTCAAAGATTCAGTTGTAACATTTCAAGATCATTGAACTTATAGCAATTATCAAGAATTGGAAATTATCAGAGAATGTACTTGCCTCGGGTCCTTAGCTGGTATTTATGGATGTCCTGTTCCAGAGTATCCCCTGGTAAACCAACAGTCCTATAAACATAATACAATATAACATTGCATCAGGGCTACGCTAACACACAGTCAAAACACTGGGTTCGGGACCCTGCCAGACAGGGCACTTAGTCAACTAAGGTCATCTAGTAGGACTACGTATTCAAATAAACATCTTATTAATTAATATATATAATTTCCATCCATTACAATTATAGATATATGTATAAATATATATATACTTTAAAATAACTGATTCTTGTATGTATATATAAACATAATAATTTATACTTACAATATTTTATACATGCACCAATTTAAATGTATCTACAATATATACATATATATTCCTTTTAAAAATTACATATTTGATTTATACTAGTGTATACTCACATATATGCCAAAATACATTATAGATATATTATTAAATTCTAAAACACATTTTTAATACATGTTTAACTTTTAATGAAAATAAAATATACATGTATAATACACAAAAGAATATATATATATGTATACTAGTTATATATGCTAAATTACAATTACCAACATATACTGAAATATATATATATACTATGCTAATACAATTGATTTCTAATAATTAAATAATATACAATTTACATAATTATACATTTTTACCAAAATAATACATATACTACCATATTATTTAATACCTACACATTAAATAATATATACTAATACATATACTACTAACATTAAGTTAAGTACGTATTTATACCATTTATTGAAATACATAAAATACCTTACATTTATTACATATACATTTACAAATTAACTACACTAATTATACATATGCTAATACGTAGTTATACTAGAATATATATATAATACATGTGTATTAAAATATAGATATATATATATATAAAACATATATACATAATTTAAATATATACAATTTAATTATATACTTATACAAAATATATGTCTCCAAATTAAATTAAGTACATATACTAATTTATCAATTTAATTTATACATATAAACAACATTTATATGTATATACATTACAAAGACATATACTAGTTATATATATACACTAATATATTTTACAAGTTAGTTCCATACAATTTTATTAAAAATAATTACTATACATAATTATTTTAATTACATACGTTTACAAAATATACATTTATTCATATATTTCTATTTTACATTTAATTATATATATATTGAGTATATAAGAAATATACATTTATACCAAATTAATATATATATACACATTTATTAATATATATACAAATTATACATTGGTATATATACAAATTAATTTAAATACCTCTACTAATTTTCACATTAAATAAATGTATAAACAAACACATATATATACATTAGATATATATATATAAAGATATATATACATAAAGATATATATATATATAAAAAGATATATATATATATATATATATATATATAAAAAGATATATATATAAACAGAGAGAGAGAGAGAGAGAGATGAAAACTTACAGTGGAGCCGGAGTTGCCGGACGCCGGAGGGCCGCCGGTGGGGTGCAGCAGCGCCGGCCGGGAAGGGAACTCGCCGGCGCCGGACCGTGCAGCAGCAGCGGCAGCAGCAGGCGGCAGCAGCAGCGGCAGCGCCGGCCGGAGTGCGCTGTGGCCGTCGCCGCCGGAGCTCTCTGGGCCGCCGGGTGAACAGTGCTCGGCCGGGAAGGAAGCACAGCACAGAGGAGATTTCCCAGTTTCCCCCTCTTCTTATATTTTGAATTTCAAAAGAAATCCATAAGAGGAAGAAGAAGAAGAAGAAGAAGAAAGTAGGAGAAGAAGAGAAGAAGAGAAGAAGAAAAGAAGAAGAATAGGGCTACGGTTTGGTGAGGGAGAATGGGGCTTGGGGAGGTGTGCTACCTTGGGGTTAGGGCTTATCATGACAAGACATTAAATAGGGATGAGGGGATGAATCTAATGGTGAGGATGTTCCCAAGTAAATGGGTGGTCCAGATTTGAATATGAGGAAATTTAATTCATGTGGGAAATTAAGGGTGAGGTTTAATTAAAATATTGGATTCCCTCATTGATTAAAATAATTAGGTGTTGGCACCTACAATTGAATAATTGCAACTTAGTCCCTTAAATTCGGGAAATTGCACAAACACATAAAATGACGAAAATTGGGCGGGCGATTCGGGGTCCGATATTTTGTAGGGTCAGGGGGCACTGTAAGATGGGTATGGGCTGAATTTGCAGGACACTGGAATTAATTGGGGATTTTAGAATCGGATAAAATGGTATCCTCAATTTAAATAGAAATAAATGCAAGTTGTGTTCAACAATTAATTAGGAGTACTTGGGGTCAAAATCAGATCAAGTCATCAATACCAATATTGAAGAGGACTCAGAACAGAATATTACCCTAATTTGGGCCGCACGAAAAATAGGTCAAGATGGCCTCCAATTTTCGATTGGAACGCACAACGATACAAAAATAGGAATTTTAAAATAAACGTCCGCGACGATTTTTGTGCGGCCAGAAACAATGCACAGGGAGCAAAATTATGAGTTGCAAAAATAGCAGAATTGAAGGCGGGCATGTCTAGAGCAAGATTGTGAAATTTGTTGGAAGACAAAAGTCTGGATAGTGCTCCAAATATCGAAGCAAAGGCAAATGCGCAAAATATTAAATAAAATACAGTAATTAATTATAAACTCCAAGAATTAAATTCTAGATAAAATAATTAACCTCAAAATTCCATAATTCGGACAGGTGCTATCTACTGGCTTCTAGGTCAGTCTGCTAGCTAATATAAAATAATAACACTGCATATAATTATATATTTAATTACACATCACACATGATAATTATTTAAATACTATCAGGCAATTAATTAATTATAATACCATAATATTAAATATTGTAAAAATTCGAAAATACCCCTGTTTTCGGAATGTGGTAGTGACAAGTCTACCCTCCTTAAAAGAATTTCGTCCTCGAAATTTAAAATCCTCATACTATGATTTAAATCATACACACTTATCATTCCCTCAATTAAATTCATCAACCACGAATAATCCACAAGGTCTTTCAAAATTTCAAAAATCTGAAATTATTGTATAACCTGAAAATCCTCAATGTAAATCAAAGTCCATCAAAAATTTCTTGGAAGTTTTGAGTTATAATCCAATACCCGAAATTTTAATATCCACTCCTCAACAATATGATATCTAAGGATTCTCCAAATGTTACATCCAAGTATAAAGTTCTAAAATTCATAACTTGCAACTAAATAAATACATTGATAAATCTCCCAAATTTCCAAATTAATAACCAACTTAAACATGTCATAATCCTTCCTGGAATTAATACATCATAATTTCCGTCATGTTAAATTCTTGACCCTTTATTTAAATCAATGTTTATCCTCGAATTTTTAAATCCTCGATGGTTTTATTTATGTATTTATTCCCATCAAATTTAAATTCCTTATATCATATAATCATGAACTACTCCATATTGTGATTTCACAACAAATTCTTCAAAGATTCTATAAATAGCATATCCCTAAAAATCTTCAAAAATAAATCAAATCACATTCTTATCACAATATTCTCTAAAATTTTAAGTTTATAACGAAATACAAGAATTTAATATTCAATCCTCTAATTGAACTCTATTCAATGCATATTTCAAAAAATTGAATCTCATCCCAAATTTGAATTTAACACTAATCCATTGGTGTTCTTATCCCTCGATTTTTTTTTTTTCTCATAATATGCAACGATGTAATACTTATGGAACCTCCAATACAATATTCAAAATATAAGTTCTCAACTTGCAGTCCAACAAATATATCGATGGCCTTCTTAAATTTCTCAAATTCAATGATAAATTCAATCATTTCATAATTTTCTAAAAATCAATGATTTAACAAAACTTCAATTACGCCATATCAAAATTCCAACTCTTTATTTAATTTAATATTTTTCCTCAAAATTTTGGCACCTTGTCTCCCTTTGTCAAGTCATAACCTCTTTGTTAATCTTTATTACAGTTAAATCCTCAACAATCAAAGTCTAAGAGAATTCTACCTACACCCATACAACATGCAACCTAAAGGGATTATGTATGATCATGGTGTCTTTTGCCAGGGTATTACAGTCTCTGTATCAGGGGTACCACTAACTACATTATAACAAGAAATCATGCACACAATTATTGTACCAAGGAATCAATCAATTAATCAAGTAGATAGGAACAGAATGAAGGAAAGAACAGAACTTGCTAACACATTACCTGCAGTATCGGTCTCCCCGACTGTCATCGCAAATGCCTGTCCTGCTGGGGTGGTTCCCTTTGCAGGTGCTGAGCAATGTACGGTTCCACAGGTAGCCTAACTGGATCTCTATAATCTGAAGTTGTGCGCTGGCCGGGAAGATAAGAGGCTCGAAGACAATCCCTTACTCGATGTCCCGCAGTGCCGCAAAGCAAACAAAGTCCTAGCCTCGTTCTACAGCTCTCCCAAAGGTGACCTGGCTTCTTACAGAAGTGACAAGTTCGTTGATCCTGCTGTACAGGAACTGGTGCCGGGTACTGCTGTTGATACTGAAATGCCCTCGGTTGTCGCCGAATTGGAACTGGTGCCTGGTACTGCTGTTGATACTGAAATGCCCTCGGCTGCCACTGGCCAGGATACTGCTGAGCAACTCTCTCAACTGTCTGTAGTGCCATCTGGTGAGCGTTCTCCATGCTCTCTCTCATCAGCTCGGTTTGTGCCTGGTGCGCTTCTGCTTGCACCCTCTGAGCCTCAGCTTGAACTCGCTGAGCATCTGCTGCCATTCTCTGGGCCTCTACCATGCCTTGGATCAAGGTGAACATCTGTGCCCCATCAATGGGCAAACCTCCGGGAATCAGAGTCGGTGGAGGAGGAAGGTTGTCCGTCACAGCTGCGGCAATCTTCTGAACAGGTGGAGAAGGAAGATCACCTACGTACATCGGAGATGTAGGAGGAGCTACCGCTGTCTGTCCCTCAGGTGGAGAGGTGGCAGACCCCTCTAAAGCTGATGTTCCCGCTCTCGTAGATAGTGTCTTCGGCAACATCCTGAAGACAGATCCCAAGGAATCAATTTAGGCAAAATGCGATATCATCAAGGAAGGACAGTACAGTTCTAAGGAACAACATTCAAGATAAAAGATTTGAATAATCCTAGTTGATTGCACAGATCAAAGGTGCATCCATGGTTTGATACCACTATCCCTTAGGGATCACAGTTCTATCACAACACACTCACTGCTAGCTTCCTTATCTACTGCAACAGTTGATGCTAGTTATTCTTATCACTCAATGCATATCAATTTCAATACACTATACTAAGTACTGCACTCTCTCTAATACAATCCTAGTTGAACACCCAAGCCAGTTTGCAGTGAATTCTCAATCATACTCAAGCCAACCGATCCTTACACATGCATCTCATCTATTGTATACTAATGTATCTCTCCCACTATAAAATCTTATCCTCAAATAAATATTCCTCAAAATAACTCCTCGAATAAAAATTAAAGTAAATGTATACACTTCCCTCAAGGTCAATTATTTAAATAATGAAATGAAAACTTAATCATCTTAAAGGTCCTTACAGACTTGTCTAGGTTTATTGAATCGAATCTGAATCCTCAAAATAAAATTTTAATAACAATATTTCAACTCCTCATATTTCAAAATTTTGCAATTCATTGAAATCTTTAAAATAAATTTTTATAACAATCTCAATCTTCTTAGAATCCTAAAATTTGAAATTTATTTTCAGTCTTCAATTAAAATTTTAAATCCACCTTCTGTAGTCAAATAGCTCTAATGTTAATCCTTTTCACTGTCCTCATTGACGGCATCATCAAATAATATCATAAATCAGTCTATAAATTCCTCTTAATATGAAATCAACCCTACAATGAAACCCAAAATCCTAACTTAAACACCTAATTAACAACAATCAAATCAAGTGAAACCAAAATCCTAATTTAATACTAATCAACAACAATCAAATCAATATCAACAAATGAGAATGGACGGAACAAGGGAATAATTTTAAATTGGAAGTTTTAACAAGATTCTCAGGGGTCATCCCAGGAATCTCTCAAGAAATTATGATTGAGTATTTGCTCTCGTCCTAGTATCCTATGTCCTAGATTCTATAGCAGGTACGCAGTAGTATAACAAGGATGCTACACTACTACGACATCGCACAACTCGCGAAGTCTGACCTGCGTGGGCCACCACTAAAAACGTGTCACGACCCGCACCCGGTTTAGGGGCACGAGTGCGTGGGTACGTCCAGCCTACGCCGCAGCATCGGCGGTAGAACGCTGTCTAGGTATTGATACTATCTAACTAATGTCACGCAGGCATCCAATCTCCATTAGGAGGCACGGATGACACAATAAGATGAACATATACTCAATCACAGGATTACAGCACGATAAGATTTCGAATAAACTAAAATTAAACACCACACAAGTCCACAAGAATAACTTAACAATATCCAAAAATCATCAAAATGCCGGAGACAAATCCGGTACCAAAAGTCTACTAAAAGAACTAACAAGAAATAATAACTCCGACTAGACTTCCAGAATCAACTACTACCAAGTCTGCAGCTACTCACCATAAGTGTCGGACAGCGGTCATCTAAGGCATAGTCTGGAAAAATGTTTCCAGTCAGGAAGGAGCAAAGCACAATCTCAAATAACAGTTCCATTAATTGATAATGTCTATAATACAATAAAACATGTTATGCTAGCTACTGAGAAGACAGTGAAATAAATGAAATGGCAAATTTTTTTAAGAGAGACAGGCAATATGATATAGTCAGTGCATGTATGGAAATAAGAAGAACAAGGAACAGTATCATATACGGGTGATGTAGTATATGATCTAAAATAGAGAACTGTAACTATTCTAAGTGTTTGAAATAGTAGTTTCAAAATGTGATCGGCTTGGGACATGTACAGTAGCTACAGTCTGGCTAATCATACGTGGGGGTATGATTGACACCAATAATATTTAATTATGCAATGGGTATTTGATCACATTTCTCACTAGCCATTTCCCCGCCCCCAACTAGTACTGTGGATCCAATCATGACACGTCACGATACACGAGCAAGTCAAGTCTATCATGTACAGTGTCTAAATATACATGTCGTGTACAATGTCAATACGATAATAATGGTAACATCTCATGACTGTAAATCCAAGCTATACTAGTCCGTGTAACACAGTGTCAAAGATTCAGTTGTAACATTTCAAGATCATTGAACTTATAGCAATTATCAAGAATTGGAAATTATCAGAGAATGTACTTGCCTCGGGTCCTTAGCTGGTATTTATGGATGTCCTGTTCCAGAGTATCCCCTGGTAAACCAACAGTCCTATAAACATAATACAATATAACATTGCATCAGGGCTACGCTAACACACAGTCAAAACACTGGGTTCGGGACCCTGCCAGACAGGGCACTTAGTCAACTAAGGTCATCTAGTAGGACTACGTATTTAAATAAACATCTTATTAATTAATATATATAATTTCCATCCATTACAATTATAGATATATGTATAAATATATATATACTTTAAAATAACTGATTCTTGTATGTATATATAAACATAATAATTTATACTTACAATATTTTATACATGCACCAATTTAAATGTATCTACAATATATACATATATATTCCTTTTAAAAATTACATATTTGATTTATACTAGTGTATACTCACATATATGCCAAAATACATTATAGATATATTATTAAATTCTAAAACACATTTTTAATACATGTTTAACTTTTAATGAAAATAAAATATACATGTATAATACACAAAAGAATATATATATATGTATACTAGTTATATATGCTAAATTACAATTACCAACATATACTGAAATATATATATATACTATGCTAATACAATTGATTTCTAATAATTAAATAATATACAATTTACATAATTATACATTTTTACCAAAATAATACATATACTACCATATTATTTAATACCTACACATTAAATAATATATACTAATACATATACTACTAACATTAAGTTAAGTACGTATTTATACCATTTATTGAAATACATAAAATACCTTACATTTATTACATATACATTTACAAATTAACTACACTAATTATACATATGCTAATACGTAGTTATACTAGAATATATATATAATACATGTGTATTAAAATATAGATATATATATATATAAAACATATATACATAATTTAAATATATACAATTTAATTATATACTTATACAAAATATATGTCTCCAAATTAAATTAAGTACATATACTAATTTATCAATTTAATTTATACATATAAACAACATTTATATGTATATACATTACAAAGACATATACTAGTTATATATATACACTAATATATTTTACAAGTTAGTTTCATACAATTTTATTAAAAATAATTACTATACATAATTATTTTAATTACATACGTTTACAAAATATACATTTATTCATATATTTCTATTTTACATTTAATTATATATATATTGAGTATATAAGAAATATACATTTATACCAAATTAATATATATATACACATTTATTAATATATATACAAATTATACATTGGTATATATACAAATTAATTTAAATACCTCTACTAATTTTCACATTAAATAAATGTATAAACAAACACATATATATACATTAGATATATATATATAAAGATATATATACATAAAGATATATATATATATAAAAAGATATATATATATATATATATATATATATATATATAAAAAGATATATATATAAACAGAGAGAGAGAGAGAGAGAGATGAAAACTTACAGTGGAGCCGGAGTTGCCGGACGCCGGAGGGCCGCCGGTGGGGTGCAGCAGCGCCGGCCGGGAAGGGAACTCGCCGGCGCCGGACCGTGCAGCAGCAGCGGCAGCAGCAGGCGGCAGCAGCAGCGGCAGCGCCGGCCGGAGTGCGCTGTGGCCGTCGCCGCCGGAGCTCTCTGGGCCGCCGGGTGAACAGTGCTCGGCCGGGAAGGAAGCACAGCACAGAGGAGATTTCCCAGTTTCCCCCTCTTCTTATATTTTGAATTTCAAAAGAAATCCATAAGAGGAAGAAGAAGAAGAAGAAGAAGAAAGTAGGAGAAGAAGAGAAGAAGAGAAGAAGAAAAGAAGAAGAATAGGGCTACGGTTTGGTGAGGGAGAATGGGGCTTGGGGAGGTGTGCTACCTTGGGGTTAGGGCTTATCATGACAAGACATTAAATAGGGATGAGGGGATGAATCTAATGGTGAGGATGTTCCCAAGTAAATGGGTGGTCCAGATTTGAATATGAGGAAATTTAATTCATGTGGGAAATTAAGGGTGAGGTTTAATTAAAATATTGGATTCCCTCATTGATTAAAATAATTAGGTGTTGGCACCTACAATTGAATAATTGCAACTTAGTCCCTTAAATTCGGGAAATTGCACAAACACATAAAATGACGAAAATTGGGCGGGCGATTCGGGGTCCGATATTTTGTAGGGTCAGGGGGTACTGTAAGATGGGTATGGGCTGAATTTGCAGGACACTGGAATTAATTGGGGATTTTAGAATCGGATAAAATGGTATCCTCAATTTAAATAGAAATAAATGCAAGTTGTGTTCAACAATTAATTAGGAGTACTTGGGGTCAAAATCAGATCAAGTCATCAATACCAATATTGAAGAGGACTCAGAACAGAATATTACCCTAATTTGGGCCGCACGAAAAATAGGTCAAGATGGCCTCCAATTTTCGATTGGAACGCACAACGATACAAAAATAGGAATTTTAAAATAAACGTCCGCGACGATTTTTGTGCGGCCAGAAACAATGCACAGGGAGCAAAATTATGAGTTGCAAAAATAGCAGAATTGAAGGCGGGCATGTCTAGAGCAAGATTGTGAAATTTGTTGGAAGACAAAAGTCTGGATAGTGCTCCAAATATCGAAGCAAAGGCAAATGCGCAAAATATTAAATAAAATACAGTAATTAATTATAAACTCCAAGAATTAAATTCTAGATAAAATAATTAACCTCAAAATTCCATAATTCGGACAGGTGCTATCTACTGGCTTCTAGGTCAGTCTGCTAGCTAATATAAAATAATAACACTGCATATAATTATATATTTAATTACACATCACACATGATAATTATTTAAATACTATCAGGCAATTAATTAATTATAATACCATAATATTAAATATTGTAAAAATTCGAAAATACCCCTGTTTTCGGAATGTGGTAGTGACACACAGGCACCTTTGTGAGCTTCGCAGAGGGCTTATTTTGCCTCTGCGTTCGATAAACATCATAGTAGAAAGCCGCCATAGGACCGACGATACAATATTTTGGTTTTTATGTCATAATAAAAATAGAGAGAGTGTCTCCTGATTGAAGTGGCCTCCTTCGGGTTCTTGGGAATAATTCCATAGACTGCATAGTCAATGGATGGAAGCCTCCAATCCTGAGTATCGGTGTCGACCCCCGCTGCATAACCGAGGCAAAAGCATAGGTTGCTCTTGGGACAGACCAGCTCTTGGCCGATTATATTGATTAACTGGTACGTATTATTTGGTACCGCCCAGGAAGCGTCGAGGTCGGATAAGGCATCAACCTTAATATTTTGTAATCGTGGGATGCGCTCTATGAAGAATATCTCAAAAGTTGTGATAAAGCTAAGTGCAGCTTGGTGGTAGGGGATCAAGTCTTCGTTTTGGATTTTATACTCGTCCCGGACCTGTTTGACTATTAGATAAGAATAACCGTAGGCCTCCCCGTATCCTACTCCAACTTGTTTAGTGATTTAGAGCCTGATGATTAAGGCATTGTACTCTGCCATATTGTTGAAGCACGGTTCCATGAGAGAGTAGGCACGATTAATAATGAGACCGTATGGGAAGATCAGTACTATCCCGACCACAGCGATGATACCGCCTTTGGGCCCTACTCTTGAAGCGCCGTCAAAGAACATTCGCCAAACAGATGTATAAAGTAACGTTGGAGTCTGATACCTCGTTTGGAATCTTCTCATAGAGCTTCAAATTTTTTGACCCCGGATGGGCTACCAGAAAGTTAGCCAGTGCTTGACCCTTGACGACCTTTTATGGAAGAACACCATATCATATGGAGATAATCGTATTACCCAAGTAGCCAAACGAGAACTGAGTGGGCCTGGTTTGGTCATGAGGACCCTGAGGGGGTAGACTAACGAGATTACATGAATGGTCTGTACAACCACATATTTTTGAGTTTTCTGAATAGCGAATACTAGAGCAAGGCACTCCATCTCATCGACGGTGTACCTATGCTCTGCGCCGACCATCATCCGGCTAAGGTAGTATATGTCCTGCTCGTGGCCTGTATTACTATTCTAGGCTAACATGGCATCGAAAGAGTTCTCAATCGCACGTACATAGAGCAGGAAGGGCTTTCCCATGACCGGGGCCACCAACACAAGAGGGTTTGATAGGTATTCCTTGATGTCGTCAAGCGCGCATTGGTATTTTTATCCCAAACAAAGGAGACACCTTTCTTCATGAGCTGGATGAACGGTCGACAATGTCCAAAGATGTTTGATATGAACCTCATGATGTATGCCAGCCTCCTTTGAAGGCCACGGAGTTTTCGGAGGTTATTTGGCAGGCTCATCTCCAAGATGGCCTTGGTCTTGTCGGGGTCTATATGAATACCCCGGAAAGTGATGACAAAACCCAGAAATTTGCCATTATAGACTCCCATAAAGGACTTGGTAGGGTTCATCTTGAGGCGATGTATATGTATTAAGTCAAATACATTCCTCAAGTCTTGGAGGTGATCATTTTTAGAGCGACTCTTGACAGAAATATCGTCGACGTAGTATTCCACCGTTTTGCGCAAATGTTCACAAAAAATGGTGCTCATAGCTCGCTGGTATATAACACCTATATTTTTTAGACCAAAAGACATGACCGTGTAGCAGTATACGCCTATTGGGGTCCAGAATAACGTATGCTTTTCGTCGTCAGGAAACATCTTGATTTGGTTGTAGCCTGAGAAGCCGTCAATGAAGGACATGCGCTCGAAGCCACATTTATTGTCGATCATTATGTTGGTGATCGGGAGTAAAAATTCGTCCATAGGATATGTCGCATTCAGATCACAGAAGTCGATGCATATTTGAATCTTCCTATTCTTTTTAACAACAAGCACTATATTGGCTACCCAGTTGAGATATTGTTCCTCGTGGATGAAGCCACTAGCTATCAGCTTATTGACTTCAGCTTTGATAAAATTTATTATGTCTGGCCAAAATTGTCGTTGTTGTTGCTTTATCGGTTTGGTGTTCGATAAAATATTGAGTTTATGGACCGCAATTTGAGGATCCAGCCCTGGAATATCTTCATAACTCCAGGCAAAGATATCAATGTATTCCCTGACGAGCTCTAGTAGGGATTTTTGATCTTCTTCGGACAGACTTTTGTTGATGAAGATAAGTTTGGGGGAGGATTCGTTGCCCAGATTGACTTGTACGATTTCGTCCTCGGTAGGAGGTTCTCATTGTTCGAATCGTATCTTCCATTGTGCATCTAGGCATTGGACCCATGGTTCTACTTCAAGGAGTTTCTGTGGATCTTTGTCGTCTTTCTCAGGGTCAGCTGACACCATGTTGGCAGACAATGTTTGCTTGAGAATCTTTCCGATACTGACGTCGGAGTCCTAAGCGGAAGATTGTGAAGAGTAGGAGTGAACCTCATCTTCTTCATCCAAACCTTTGGGGGTTGTGGATGGCGTTATGTACCCTAAGCCATGCTTAGTTTTATGGTAGTAATCCTCGAAATTGCCTGCAGGAGCAGGTAGATGCAGGGGTAGCTGTCGGCCCTTGCCGTAGTTTAAATCTCGATTATTTTTAAGGTCATAACCCATCTTCTGGATGATATATTTGGCTTGACTGTTGAACTGGTAGAGTTGTATTTTGACGGTGTTGAGTTCTGGCTCTTGTTCCTCTGGGGTGAAGGACTAGGGGCATTCAACCATGCCGAAGATGATAGGTTTGTCTCCCCTCCTCCTTACTGGAACCGTGAAGTATGAACCTTGACTAGGGAGGATCTAGTTTACTGCATAGGTGATAGTTACCTGTGTTTACAGGTGTAAGCCTAGATCTTTCTCCATAGAGTACAATATATTGATATATGTACGCTCAGAATAATTCAAAGATAACCCTTTATTAATAAAATAAGATATCTTTTTAGGAGGAATCACATCATCGAGGGAAGGGACGTTGGCCTGAGTGGCAACATATTCTTCTGGTTCGTCATCCTCATGGGCTACCCCCAGCGCAGTTAAAGGTATTGGTGGCTTCATATATAGTTTTACCACCAGAGGCTCGGAGGCTGTAACCTTGGTCGGGTCTTCTTTTGGCGGTATGCAAAGACGAACAACCATAGGTTCTGAAAGATCAGACGGTGCGGTATCCTCCTTCTACGATTTTTTTTTTATGAAGGCGAACGACAAGAGGTTTGGAAGTTGTAAAAGGTGCCAGAGATTCTGGTGCCTTCTTGTGCAACTTGACGACGAGGGAAGTGGCTGCGTCAGGAGTGTAAGCCTTAAGATGGGTTCTCATTGGCTCCTTCGGTGTTGTCGTAACCTCGGCCTTATTTCTACCTTTGTCTTGATGGAATTTCTTGTAGAGGATGGCGTCGGATTAGTACGTCTCGACTCCCTTAAATGGGTCGATGTCTGCGAACTCTATTTTGATAATGCCATATTCGTCGACGTACTTTAAGCATTGGTGCAGGGTTGACAACAAGATCATATATTAGTATATCCAGGGGCGCTCGAGCAAGACGTTGTAGGATACATCTACGTCAATGATGTAGAAAGTAACCTCTATTTTTAGGTCATCAATCTGGAACTTCAGGTGAATCTTGTCCAGAGGGTAGTTTCTTCCTGCGATAAAGCCACTAATGACAGTATTGGCAACTGCCAGGCGATCCATCGAGTTGCCCAAGGTTTGTAGCAGACTCCTCAGGATAATATTGATTAATAAACCATGGTCAATGTGCATCTGGTCTACCTTTATTGCACCAATATACCCTGTGTAGTACAGGAGACGATCATGCTTGTTATTCTTTAGCAACATATCTTATTCCGAGAACGTAATATTGGGTACTGCATCTGTAATATTATTGTAGTGGGAGCATGTCGTCGGATCTTCAGCTGACGGCTTAACTTACTCCAGATAGGGGTCGACATTTTGTAATGCCTCGCTCAGGAGGCTCGAGTGTCTATGGAAAGCCATAGAAGTTCAAATAATAACAACTTTGTCGAGGTATTGGCGAGTTGAGCCAAGACGTCAAAGTTGTAGGGATTTTCCAATCCATGAGCCATTTTCTTATACGACGACTTATCGAAGCGTCCCTCTTTTTGTTTAGACTTGTCCGCTGGTGGGGGTTAAGTTGGACCCGGATCAGATATGATAGGTGTAGTAGTTGGAGGTGCATTAACGTCGGGAGCTTCGTTATCTTGCTGGTAAGTAAGGCCCGATCTAGTTGCCCCTGCCCAGGCCTCCTCAACGGTGGGAAAAACCAAACAGCAGGACTTGGTTTTTCGTGTTTAAGGCTAAACGGGGGAAGGTGCAACTTGCAGCATCAAGTCTGGGACCAGATTCGGATGGACCCACATGATCTCGCCCCGAAGGGTAGTAAGAGGTGTTAGCCCGGCTGTTTGGTTGCGAGCTAGAAGAAGATTGACTACCTCCATTATTGCCCTTGGGATTGGTGTGACTCCATCCTAGGCTTCGATCAGTGGAAAATTGCCAAACTGGAGGGACACCATGTTAGCGATAACTCTTATATTATCAAAATCCAGGGAGAGAGCCTTAGTATCGATCGACCATTGGATGTACCACTTCAAGCTATAGCAATCCTGTGTTGGGTGGTGAACGTACCGGTGGATGTGACAGTACTTTGGGTTGTTCATCTCCTCCACTTCAGGCTGACGTTTGACGTTGGAGAGGCAAGTTTTACCTTCCTTCATCAGCATGTCGAAGATGGGCTTGACATCATCGTCTTCGAAAGAATAGGTCTCTTTTAATTTTGCAGCATCTGTCTGCTTTTGTTCAGGCTTCTTGGTCACATTAGCGACCATGGCTTGCTTCTATTTTGTATCGCGGTTGCTGTTACCGCTATTGGTGTTGTTGCTGTTATTGGGGCACTTACCCTTTTTCTCAGTAGCAGGGATATGGATTCCTAAGTGCTGGGCATCTTTGAGCTTCTTTTCAGCATTGACAGCGCTTATAATAAAAGTTGTCCAGTCTTTGAACTGTCTATCGTGCATCCAGAGGCTGACCGTCGAAAGCATATTTTTTGGCACATCTCCATTAGTGGGGCCTCAGGATTGTCAGGGGGCAACCTTAGCGCTGTTTGTCGGAACCGCTCAATGTAATTTTGCATCAGTTTCCTTTCTCCCTAGACGACATCCATCTGAGAGGACATCATCATATCATTTCCCGCCTCCTAAAATCTATTGAGGAATAGAATCTTAAGGTCATCGAATGATGAGATACAATTATCTTCGAGACTGCAGAACCAGTCAAAAGCTACCCCCGCTAATGCCCTACGAAGAGTCCAGTAAGGATAGCATCACTACGGGACAGGTGTCCCATTATAATCTCGATGTAACTCATGAACCGGCGAGGGAAGGACTTATCATCAAATATTTTTATGCTGAAGGGCATGTATTTGGGTGGATAAGGTACATTTCTCTATTCTATCGGGTATGGTTGTCGTACCCCAAGATTGCGGAGTGAGTCCCGATTGCCCATAGAGTTTAGGCAAGCCCGGAGTTCCCGGACCTCCTTCATTGCTTCCTTGGCCTCATCTCATGCAGAAGGTGCAGATGAGCCAGACAGGTGAGGATTACTGTCCATGGGTGGGACATTTGTGTTTGAATCCCTGTTGGTCCCAGGGTCCAAGTTTGCTTGTCCAGGGGTCCTCGCTGGTTGAGAAGCCATATTTGCTTTGATTTCCAGTATGGTCTGGGTTAAGACTTGCATTGATGCATCCATCGTCTGTATCATGGCCTCGAGGGTCTCGAGGTGTTGGCGGTCGCTGGGGCCTTCACGGTCGTCACCGTCCATGTATATCGTCCTCACATGGGGAGAGATGGACGAGGCAGTGGATGTCGTACTTTTTGTCTCAGACCCCTAGCGAAAGTAATCATTGGGGAAACCTGGCAGCACCGTGTCACTACCCTATTTCCAGGGCATAATATTTTTTATTATTATTTTAATTTGGTAAATTATGCATTGATCATAAATATTTGTATTAATATTTAATTAGATGATGTATTTATTTTTATTAGTTATTTTAGGGTTTTGGCTAGTCTGGACCCATGTTAGACCCTAGTGGACCCTTCCTAAACCCAACTAATACCCTTGTCAAACTTATTTATTGGTTTAGAGTAGTTATTTATATTTTAATTAGTTAGTTGGAGTGATTAGAATTTAGTTAGAGTGCATTTGGAACCCCAAATCCAAACCCTAATTAGCATGACTTAAGTTGAGGGATATTTTGGACTTTGTACCCAACTCAAATCCTAACCCAACCCTCCATTACATGGCCGATCACCCCCCCTTCATTTTCATTCCTTCTTCTTCATTTTCTTCTCTACATTCTCTTTCTTCTCTTCCTCCATTTACTTCTTCCATATTTCCAAGTAAGTTTTTTCACTTTTCCTCGCTTCCTTCACTTACTTCCCTCTTTAATACAAACCCTAACCTTTTATTTTTATCTAACCTAGGTGTGTAGAACCTAGATTTGGTGTAGGAGCTTAGTTTGGAGGCTTGGAGTGATGATTTCTAGGGATTTTAGAGACTTTGGCCTTGGGATTCCAACTCCTAAGAGATAAATCCTAACTTTTCTCTTAGTGATTACTCTAATATAGTGTAGTTAGTAGTTTAGACCCTTCCTAGACCTTAGGACTACCCATGGGAGAAAGTTGGAGCTTGTTTGGATGTGTTTGGAGACTTTGGCATAGGATTTTGTGTCAATTTCGGGTAAAATCCGAGATTGGCCTATTTTGGGTGTTGTCCTAGGTTAGATGGACCTAGGTAGACATGCTTGGGTGTCTTGAGGGTAGGTACGTGTCCCCGTTCGGACACGTGAGATCGTATCGCAGAGTTTTAGGTATTTTGGGCAATTTGGGGGTTTTTTCTTTGACATGGGTACCACATGCATGTAGAATTTTGTCATGAACCTAGAATCGGAGAGTTTACATTTTTGTGAGGTTCTAGACATCGATTAGAACTCATGGGTAAATTTTAGGTCGATTTCGAGTAGGTTTGGTGTACGTTTCATGAGGTATCGCGAGCCGCACTCCAAGTGTTCGTCGAAATGACCAAATGGCCATTTCGACTTGGTTTCTAGGTTTCGGGTTTGTGCGTGGGTTGGCTTAGCCTTGGGGAGTGTGTACTAGGATTTTCGAGTTTATATTTGTATATATATATATATATATATATATATATATATATATATATATATATGGGTGAGTTTGCGTATAGGTGTTGGTGTTAGTGAGTGTGTTTGTGTGTGTGTTAGTGTGTGTTTGTGTGAGTGTGTGTTTATGTGTGAGTGTATGTATATGTGTGTTTGTGTGTGGTAGTGTGTGTTTGAGTGTGTAGGTGTGCGTGTGTGTTTGTGTGAGTGTGTTTGAGTGTGTAGGTATGTGTGTGTGTTAGTGTTTGTTTGTGTGAGTGTATGCATATATACACACATATATATAGGTATAGGTGTAGATATATGTATATATGTATGTTTGTGGTATTAAACGAAAGAATGAAAGTGTATTTCAATGACATGGTTTATACGAGACCCGTGCCCTTTGGTTTACAAACAAACTTGTACAATTTGATCCTATACGAGGACGCGGGAGTACAATTTATTTAATCTGGGTATAAATTGCTATAGGTGTCTGATCTGCAGTCGATCACTTTAGCCCTTGGACTACACGATGTTGAAGAAGTGCCGTGGAAGATGGGTAGCGGCTTCGAAGGTTGCGAAAGAGGGTGGATGCACGGTGCCAGAGCCGTCGACCCCTACTCTTTGCCTGAGCTCCGGACTCTTCTCTCCTTCTCCTTCTCTCTCTCTCTCTCTCTTTTTACCAATTCTCCGACCTGGTTCGATCTTCCCAATTGTCGACCTTGTTCCCCATTGATAGGGGTCTCTATTTATAGAGTTTTGGTGACAGTGACCACTCCGTCGGTATAACAACCGAGGAGTGGACAGTACAGCACCCTTTTACACAACGGTTAAAATAACCAATGCCTGTGCATAAATGACCTTTTGAGTGAGCATGTGACACGTGTCCAACTAAGGGGACAAAATACGTATATCTGCTGCGAAGATCACGGCGTAGAAGCCACGTAGGTAGGTATCCCTTGTGTAGAAGAGGTTGGTATGGAAGCCAAATGACTGTCACTCCTGACATAGAAGCCAAAATAGGCATAGAAGCCGAACATGCATAGAAGCCGAATGGGCATAGAAGCCGAACAGGCATAGAAGCCGAACAGGCATAGAAGCCGAATGGTCGTAGAGACTGAGTGGGCGTTTGAAGTCGAATGAGCACAGATCCTGGATGGGCGTAGAAGCCGCTGCGTACCGTGCCAGAGTGTTGATGTGGACGTCTTCGTCGAAATTACGGCTTTCGAAGGTGTAATCAAATCTTTTACAGAGATTTGCCACCATCCTGTGCATTAAATGTGGAGACGTGTTTTGAAGCTCTGCAGCCCTTCTGTGCATCCGTCGCAGAGACGTGTCTTGAGGGAAACTGTCACCGCTCTGTGCAATTTGACGTAGAGACGTGCCTCGGGCCCTGTACGAAGTGTAGCTTTTGACGTGGCAGGCGATTTGTCTACTGCGGAGCGTAAAACATCTCATGTTTCCTGTGTAAAATAAGGCGACGTATTCCCTTGTATGCGAAAGAGCGGTTTACGCTGGGGGGACTTTGGTAACCGACGGTTTGGTGATATTTTAACCAAATCCTCTGCATTAAATACCGAGATCCTCCATCATACTGTGGGGCGCGTCCGGAGGGGTCTGCCATCGTTTTCAGCCGTCGTCTGGGTAGCCGTGCAGCACTTTTTGTCAAGAGTCAGATGCCAGGTTCACTGCGTGACTTGACAGGTTCATTTCGGGGAAAATGAAGCATTCCTCGTATGCATTAACGCTGCTTTGAGAGCGACTGAGTTTTACGCCATGGAGGCGATGAAGAACTCTGTCTTACGCTGGAGCGGCATGGACGTACTGCACTTACACGGATGGTCCTTTGAGCTTATACTTCACGCTGTGTTTTAGCGGAAAAAGCTCTGTTGCACGCTTGATGGCTCTGAAGGCCTCTGTTTACGCTGCTCTGCATCAAGAAGCTGCGTAGATCCTCCCAGTGTATTTTTCATGCTTCTAGAAGACCCCCTTCAAAGCTTTTAAATTCCTAGGAATTTGAAATGCTTTGAATGAAGCATGAACGGCCCCTCGTAACTCGAAACGTTTCTGAATGGAGCGCTAAAACGGTCGATGCGGACTTTATGGCGGATTTATTGGGGACCGCTGTGATCTCTTTTGCCTATAAAAAGGCTGGGGGGTGAACCTGTTCTCACCACATTCCCATCACCATGCAGAGATGATCGCCAGAGTTCGTCGGGTCGACATGAGGAAGAAGGAGATCATGTTCTTCCAGCATGTAGGGAGCCGAAAAAGATGGCATCTTCGAGCAAATGTCCACTGAAACGATGGATCATGGAAGGATATCTTAGCCTCCCTTGCTCGGGATAATCAGCAACTTTGTATGGTGGTTCTTTCGGGAGAGACGAAGAATCATATTTCACCATACGGCTGGCAAGCTGCGTATTTTCTTCTGAGATCCCCGCGGACGAGATTAGACAAACCGTAATCTATCGTCCTCGATCGAGTTGGGTTAAAGAAACCTCAACTGGATCGGCCATGGAGAATGGAGGATCTTCTTGTTCATGACTGTGGTAGTCGATGAACTGTCTTCGAAGAAGAGGAAGATCTCCACCCATGTGAGAACCTGTCAGAACAGCTTCTGGGCGATCTTTATATGACGATGGGGCACTCCTTTGTCGACGGAGCTTCCCTTATATGTAATCATGAAAATGAAAAGAAAACCCTTGTAGATTGGATTTCCCTCATATGTAATCATGACTTTGATCTTTTAATAAAATTGTCTTGCTTCTTCATATGATCATCTTCCCATACGTTGCTGTGAAGTCTGAATATGTGTAGCTTCAACACGTCTGAATCTTTACGCCGACTCTGTAGAAAGAGTGCTAGGTCCTGTCCTTTACGCATAGCGAATAGTCTATAGAACGCTGTAAAGCATTTTGAATATTTTAGAACTGTCCTGTTGCTAGGACTGAGGGACCGCGTAGAGCTCTGAACTTCTGATAAACAAAATTTTTTTTTGTTCAGACTTCGTCTTCAAGAATGACTTCTCGAGAAATCCCTTGGAACAGGGTCGAGAAATGGCTATCTAACTGAGTTGCCATCTTTTGATAGACGAAATATTCAGACTGGAGTCTGGATGAACCTCCAATTTTGGACCCGAGAAGAGTAATTTCTCAATGTTTGAACTCTGTATGCTTCGGGTACTTGGGATGCTTTGGGTCAAGAACGAGTATCTTCTGTGTTGAACTCTTTGCAATTGACCACTTTGGGGACTGTTTCGAATATGCGGAAAGTCGTGGAGCACAAAATCATCAGTCTGTAACCTCTGGGCGTAAAATACCATCGAGCGCGGAATCGTAGACTTGTGGTTCCTGAGCGTGAAGTGCTGCACGGCTACCCATCGAGCACGGAATCGTAGACAGATAAAATGCTTTTGTTGCCTCTCGAGCATAAAAGCTACCGAGCACAAAGGCATCCGGGCATAAAACCATAGACTTATAGCTGTCGAACGTAAAGCTGTAGATTCGTAGCCGTCGAGCGTAG
The DNA here is from genome assembly GCA_036927795.1 of Iris macrosiphon. Lineage (NCBI taxonomy): Eukaryota > Viridiplantae > Streptophyta > Magnoliopsida > Asparagales > Iridaceae > Iris > Iris macrosiphon. The sequence goes on from JAYESA010000004.1 coordinate 318,298,753, forward strand.
AAAGCTCCTTTAGCATAGGACTGGAGATCTGTAGCCTGTGAGCGTAGAACACCATCGAGCGTAAAATCGTAGACTTGTGGTTTCTGAGCGTGAAGTCGTAGGTTTGCTGCCTCTCGAGCATAAAAGCTACCGAGCACAAAGGCATCCGGGCATAAAACCATAGACTTATAGCTGTCGAACGTAAAGCTGTAGATTCGTAGCCGTCGAGCGTAGAAAGCTCCTTTAGCGTAGAACTGTTTGATTTGTAGCTCCTGAAAAGAAAGTTTCTTCGAGCATGAAGTTTGCGGATCTGTTACCTCTGAGTGTAAACTGAGCGCCACCGAGCGTGAGATCGACGATTTGGTATCTGCTGAGCGTAAAGTCGTAGGTTTGTGGCCTCTCGAGCATAAAAGCTACCGAGCACAAAGTCATCCGGGCGTAAAACCATAAACTTGTAGCTTGCGAGCGTAAAAATCGTAGATCCGTTGCTGTCGAGCGTAGAAAGCTCCTTTAGCGTAGAACCCGCTGAACCGTTTTGCACGAAAAACCTTTCGAATTCGCTGACTGTCCGTCTTCCAAGGGTAGTGGGCTGACGTAGCATCCAATCATAACCAATCTGCGAGATTTGGTTAGGGTCTCGAGGAGTTCGTCCGAGGATTCGAGGAGTCGACCCGGACTATATATACCCCAAGTTTTTTTGAGAGAAAAACATTTTATCTGTCTTCTGCGAAAGAGAGCTTTCGACTGTTCGAGTTTTTCTTCGTTCCTTCTCCGAGCACTTCGAGTCTTTCAGAAATGGCGCCGAAACAAACCTCCTCCGCTAAGGAAAAGAGCATAGGTTCTTCATCTCATTCTTCTGCCCTAGCGAGGGAGTCTCTGGTCGGTCAAGGCGAACTTCCTGTCGAGCAAAGTATCCCGCCGACGAGTAGCGCACCCGGCCTTAGAGGTAGAGCCTTTGGGGTGACAAAAATGACAAAAAATCCTTCGCACACGTTGAACGTGACTGCGCTAGGTCGTCTTCTGTGCTGATAGCCTCTTTGGAGGAAGATGATGCACGGAGGCGTTTTCATCTTTTACGCCCACATTTCTAATGTGCTAGCGTAAAGACTCCATATTTTCGTAGCCTTGTGCGTAAAAGCTCTGGCTACCGAAAGTTGGCGTATATCGTAAAATTTGAGTTTTACGCTTGTGGAGGGGACTTCCGGCGTAAAATAACCAAATGGTTACGATCCTGCGTAGAGCACAGACTTTTGTTTCCTTGGTCCGTACGTTTGTGCAAGATTTGTAATGACATATTTCCCTTGCACTTTTGCAGTTGATCTGGGCGAGTCTCCACTGGCCGAGGTGATGGGCTCCGTTGCTGGGATGCTGCACTCGAACTACCTGGAGGATCTGTCCCACGTGGCATTTTCCATCTCCGGACCCCAGTATCCTGAGGGAAGGGGGTTTCTGATATTGGTTCAAGGCGAGCGGACGCTGCTGAGCATGATTAATGGTGAGCCCCTGACCTACGTAAACGGGGAGCAGTACATAAAGTCGGCTTTCCTCTTTGGGGACATGATTGACAAACAGTCCCAGACGAGGCCCAAGAGGGAGCCCTTGGTTTTCTCTGCCGGAAATTTGGTTTTGTATTTGCCAACGATGCCGAGGGATTATCCCATCTCGGCCTTCTTCCATGCGATGCATCCCAGGAAGATGTCGTGGATGCTGACTCCTGATTTTCACGGTAAGCCGGAGAAGATCTTTCATCTCAAAGGAGCTGACCGGGGGTCGTTTGTCATTCGCACTTCCGACTTTGTGACGCTGTTCCGGGGACTGTGCCCGGGTAGTGTCTCGAGTGAAGACAGCTCGGTGATCCAGCCGGTCCATTTGTCGACCTTCTGCAACAACTTTATGGGACGAGGCAGGGTATATCCCAAGGAGAATCCTCGGTGTAATGGGTGGATCGCCCCAACAAACTCCCGATGGACATGCCTAGTGGGCTGGGCCTTGAAGCACTTCCGGAGAGAACTGGAGGTCATTGGGCTATATGCCGTTGTGAGTGCGACGAGCGTCGGGTTGCCTCCGAACCCTAACTTGTTCCTGGAGGTACATTCCGCTCACTGGGACCTTTGCCACTCCACTGGGGGAGTTGGGATTGGCGCTCCACGAGATGGCAGTTGTCTCGAGACTGCCGATGGGGGATACCCCCTATGAAGAGTATGTTCCCACCAACCGGGAGTTGGAGGATTTGGACCCTCGGGTGGCGGAAGTATATCAGGAGCTGATGTGTCAATACTTTGCATGCACCGCTTTTTATAACGAGCCTTCTGATTTGGCTCATACCACCAAGTGGATGTCCTACCTCTTCTTTCACCGAGCTAGGGCTGCCAAGTCGGAGAAAGCTTCGGTGGGCAAAAATGAGCCTGTGAACTGTTTGGGCGTGCTTAGTGCCCAGGTCGTCGAGGGTCTTATGGAGGAGGCCGCAGCTCCGGATCAGATTCTCGTCGAGGGGGTAGAAAAGTACCCCGAAGGCACTAAGGCCTGTAGTTACTTGAGGTGCTGTCTCCGGCCTCTGTCTAAGGAAGTCCAGTTGGCTGGTTTCCTCTCCATATGGCTGCGTCGAGTAGTAGTGCCCGGCACAGCGTCCGCAGACCATATTTACCGGAACATCCTGTGGCCGACAGTGCGCCTGGTGTTCGGGGCAAGACTGGGCTTACTTCCCGCCATGGTGTGCCGTATACAGGCTGGCTTGAGAGCCATAACTGATGGGTTGCTCGTCGACGAAGCTCGGCATGAGAGTTTTCCCAGGGTGGAGTTACCATACCTATACTTGATGGGATGGTTAATTCTCCACAATCTCCGGGTGATGTCTCCTGGCTCCGGTAGCAGCTCGGGGGGTATATTCTTGCTGAATTACAAGGATTCCTCCTGGAATGTCAACACAGTCTTAGACTGTTGGCTGGTGTTGAACCTCAGCCACGGCTGGAAGATCCTCTGCATTGTCCCCTCCGTTCATCGCAATCAATCAGGGGTGTGGCTTGAGGATTCAGGTGGAGAGAAGACCGACCTTTCCCCGGAAGCTTTTAACTGGTTGGTCTGTATTAGACCCTCCCATCTGCTGTATAGGAGCGAAGACCCTTGTTTCTTCGAGCCCTACTTGCCTAGTCGGTTTGCCCGACAGTTTGGATACGATCAGTTGCACGTGGGCAATGTCGTCACCAGCTTTAGGTCCAGGGGCGGACTCATTGATGGAGCCAGAGGGTGGCGGTATTTCCTCATGGGTTGTACGGGGGCAATCTTCATTGTGCCGGTCGTTACAACCTCCACGGAGCTTCGTATTCTCCATTATTACGCCCAGTTCTATGTGGCGATTAACACCTTCCATCGTGATTTTGACACGCGTGGAAGCTTCAGGGTGCCTTCTCCCAAGCCTGGGGGAAGAGTTGACGTCCCCTCGATTTCTTCGGACGAGGGCGAGAATTCTGGTACTCCGGATGAGCCTCTGGTGTCGGTGCCGAGGTGCGAGGTGCCTCCGCCTGCGGGGGCTTTGGTAGTCTCTTCTAGGAAGCGACGGGCTTCTGCTCCGAAGGAAGTTTCTCTTCGTAAGAGGAGGAAGGAGACGATTGCTCGTCCTCTCCGCATTCTTGGTGTTGAGGCTCCCGGGAGTGAGCCTGCCTCTCCCCATATCAGGGATGATTCTTTGGTTGAAGGTTCCTCGCCTTTTAGAGAGGGACCTTCTACAGTTCCGGCCGGCGGTGCCAGAGAATCCTCGCTAGAGGTCGCTGTCGTGGCTGCTGCTCCAGGTAGCGGAGCGAGGTTGCCTGTGTGGCCGAGGCAGATGGGAGAATCTTTCCTGAGGTCAACAGCGGGAAAAACTCCCGTCGTGCCAGCGAGCACGTCTGGCGAGATTCCAGCTGATGAACCTCGACCGCGTCTCGGTGAAGGCTTGACGGAACTATTGGCGATGTCGGTCGGCCCACCTCCTTCTCCAGGTATGACAGTTCGTATTGCATCATTAAGGCATGGTTTAGCTACCTCGGGTGCAGATGCGTCGTATATGCCGTTGGCTCCGGGTAAATGTCGTCTTTATGTCTCCCTTTAGAAAGATTATCATCATACTGATATTAACTTTCTTGTCCTCTTTTCAGGGGATAGAGCCCACAGGGAGTATAGCGTTGAAGCACATTCTGGCTCCGCTCGGGCTCCTGACGATGATACGGAGGCGTCTGACTTCGATGAGAAAGTGGCTTCGGGGGCCAGTACGCCCGGAGTAGTTTCGTCACCTCAAGAGGAGGATGAACCCGTCGTCGTGACCTTGCCTCTTGTGAGTGTGGCGATGACTTCGACCGCCGTTGCCGCACCTTCTTCGGTCGCGCCATGCGTCAATGCGACGGCTGTGGCCACCTTGTCTGCAATTACCCCTGGAGAGGGACTTGCTGATATTGCGGCCGCTCCCGGCGTCCAGTCGGATCTAGTTGCGTTGACCGAGCAACATACCAGCCTCTTCTACACCGGTTTGAAAATGATGATATCAATGGTGTTAGCGAAGAGTCTAGATTTCGAGCTCCTAAAGAAGACTTCTCTTTCTTCGATCGGAGTCATCAGGGAGCTCGGCGATCCTGGGGTAGCTGACGCCCTGGAGGCGGTGGTTAATGGGTTAGAGCAACCCATTACCGAATACTTGCAACTGACTCGGGGCAGCCTCGATGCTGATGTCCAGGCTCGGTTCGACCTCATGACTGCGCGGCTTGCTACAAAGCTGGAAAGCCTAGACAACTCCATCCAGAAGCATAAGCTGGAGATGGATATGAGAAAAGCTATCGTGGAAGAGGCTCTTGCTGTTGAGATGCAGTGTCGATCCGAGCATGAAGGGAATGCGGCGAGGGCCTCCAAGCTGAAGGAAAAACTCGCTCGGGCAGAGGAGTGGGCTTCTCAGTCGTTGGCGGTTCTAGAGGTAGCAGCTGGTCGTCTGAGCGCAGCGCGACAGGATTTGGACCGTGCAGAAGCTGCTCATGCGGGCTGTCTTTGGGCAAAGGCTGATCTGACCCTTACAAACACTCCCGAGGCACGGCTGGAGCAGGCTCGCGCGGACGCCTTGGCTCTTGGGAATGAGAGGATAGCTACACTGGAGCGGCTGATTTGCAATCTGACTACTCCGCCATCATGATGTATCCTTTTCCTTTTTGCTTGCCCAGATGTAATTCTGCCTCCCTTTTGGGAATAAATAAAGGCGACTCTTTTCTGACTTTTGTGGACCCGTCATTTCGGAATGTAAATGACAGTTTTTAGGCGAGAGTAATATCAGAGGTAGTATGGACGTGATAAACTCTCGATAACCTTTTAGCGGGACATCTATTCAAAGGCCTTACCGACATGATAGAGTGTAACCCAACTAATTGCGTTCTGGAAGTAGTTTTGTCAGAATCGAGATCCTCGCTATATTTCCCTCGAGCGGGGGAGATTAAGCATAGTACCTCTTCAGGAATTTACCGTTGATAGGAGCCATTAACAGGTCTCCGTTAGGCTGGGCTAACCTGTAAGCTCCATTCGAGAACGTTGTCTCGATCACATAAGGGCCTTCCCACTTGGGCTGGAATTTGCCTTTACTTCTGTGAGTAAGAATCATCGGTCTTCTTACGGCTAGAACTAGCTCGCCGACTTTGAACACCCTTTCCTTCACTTTATGATTGAAAGCTCTGGAAATGCGTGCTTGGTAGAGCGCGATGCGCTGTTGAGCTTGGAGGTATTTCTCGTCTAATCCTTCCAGCTCTTGAAGCCTTAACAGGTCATTCTTTTCTCGAGTCAGCTCACTAGTCACGGCTATCCTGAGCGACGGGATCTAGATTTCGATGGGAAGAACTGCTTCGCTCCCGTAGACCAGTGAAAAGGGGGTACAACCTGTCGGTGTCCGTACCGTTGTGCGGTATGCCCAGAGACATTCGCCCAGCTTCTCGTTCCAGTCTCTTTTGTTTGAAGAGACGAATTTCTTTAAGAGTTTGATAATAGTTTTGTTGAAAGCTTCCGCCAAACTATTAGCAGCTGGATAGTATGCCGTAGAGACAATATTGCGTATCCGATTTTTATCGCAAAACCGATGAAACGCTTGGCTGATGAACTAAGGCCCATTGTCGTAAATTATCCTCCGGGGTACCCCGAAGCGATAAATAACGTGATGCTTGATGAAGCTGATCACATTAGATGCCTTTACCTCAGCGAGAGGGATTGCCTCTGCCCATTTGGAGAAGTAATCCGTGATGGCCAGTATGAACTGGTGACCCCTGGAAGAAGACGGGTGAATAGGACCGATGATATCCATACCCCATACTTCGAAAGGCCAGGATGCGACCGTGGGATGTAGATATTCAGACGGTTGATGTATGAAGTCTGCATGAACCTGACAGGCTCTGCAATATCTTGCATACCGTATTGCATCTGTGATCATAGTAGGCCAGTAATAGCCCATTCTCCTGATGCGATCCCGTAGCTTAGGACCGGGTTGATGCGCTCCGCACACGCCGTCGTGAGCTTCACGGATAATCTGCTGTGCTTCGTCGTTAGAGAGACATCTCAATAGTAATCCGTCGTAGGTCCGGCGATATAGGCTTTGTGAAGATGCATCGAAGTAGAAGCGTAGTGATCGTCTCTTGACGAATACTGCTTCTTTGGGGTCCTCCGGCAAGATTCTGTATGCCACAAAATCTATGAAGGGACTTGTCCAATCTCTCGTAGGAGGATCGGTGTTGACATCGTAGCTGCGTTCTATGTGACAGCTGTTCTTCACACAGAACAAATTTCTGTTAAGAAGGATTACCGAATCCTGCCTTCTTACGGGAGTAGCTAAATCTGCCGCTAGACTGGCTAGGGCATCAGCTTCCAGATTCTGAGATCGAGGTACATGCTCTAGGAAGAACTCCTTGAATGTCATGGCTATCTCGATCGTCGCTTGGTGATAGGGGATGAGGTCTGGATTCTGGACTTCATATATTCCCCTGACTTGATTGACGATAAGCAGAGAATCACCGAAAGCTTCCAGGGACTCTACCCCCAGCTCTTTAGCAACTTGGAGCCCTATTAGTAGAGCGTTGTACTCTGCCACATTGTTGGAGTAGGGCTCGCTAAGAGAATATGCTCGGTAGATGACGAGCTGATCAGGGGCGACCAGGACGACTCCCACTCCCGAAATGATGTTTCCCTTAGGACCGGTTCTGGAGGCGCCGTCGAAGAACAGTTGCCATGCGTCACCTTTTATTATGGAATTACATTCTGCAACTTCGTCGGGAATGTCTTCGTATAATTTGGAGGCCTCCGAGATCGGGTGAGCAGCTAGAAAGTCGGCCAGCGCTTGGCCTTTGATGGACTTCTGCGGTACGTATACCATGTCATATGGTGTTAACAGCATCGCCCAAGTTGCGAGTCGGGAATTAAGAATGCTCGGCTTGCTCATCAGTACTCGAAGAGGGTTGATCCTGGAGATGATGTGGATAGTCTGGCCGGTGACGTAGTGCCGCATCTTTTGGATAGCGAACATCAGAGCCAAGCATTCTTTCTCCACTGGGTTGTACCGATGTTCGGCTCCGACCATCATCCTACTGAGGTAGTAGATAGCCTGTTCATGCCCTATATCGTTCTTCTGTACGAGAAGAGCCCCTAGCGAATGATCCATTGCTCGGACGTACAGCAAGAACGGTTTTCCCATAACGGGAGGCACCAGAACTGGTGGACTGGTGAGGTAGCGCTTGATATCTTCGAACGCTTGCTGACAGGTTTCGTCCCATACGAAGGATACACCTTTCTTCATGAGATGAGAGAAGGGCTGACATCTCCCCGAGAGTTTGGATATGAATCGCCGGATGTAAGCCAGACGTCCTTAAAATCCCCTGAGTTCCCTCAGATTACGGGGCGGTCGCATTTCCATGATTGCCTGGACTTTATCAGGGTCCACTTGGATGTCTTTGGCGGTAATGACAAATCCAAGGAATTTGCCACTAGATACACCCAGAAAGGACTTCGTAGGGTTCATCTTGAGTTGATGTTGGCGCATTAACTCGAATACCATCCTCAGGTCTTGAATGTGGTCACCTTTGAGGCGGCTCTTGACGGCTATGTCATCCACGTAATATTCTACTATTTTGCGTAAATGCTCGTAGAATATGTTACTCATAGCTCGTTGGTATGTAGCCCCGGCGTTCTTTAATCCGAAGGGCATGACCGTGTAGCAATATACTCCCAATGGTGTCCGGAAGGCGGTGTGCTTCTCGTCTTCAGGATGCATCTTGATCTGATTGTACCCTGAGAACCCGTCCATGAAAGACATGCATTCAAAGCTGTAGGTGTTGTCGATCATGATGTCCGTGTTGGGAAGAGGGAATTCATCCTTGGGGCAGGCCGCATTCAGATCTCGGAAATCAATGCAGATACGTACCTTTCTATTTTTCTTCATGACTGGGACAACATTGGCGACCCAGTCGGGATGTTGTTCTTCTCGGATGAAACCGTAGGCTATCAACTTCTTGACTTCAGCTTCGATGGCGTCCTTCATATCTGGGCGGAACCGGCGTTGGTGCTGCTTTACTGGCTTCGAATCGGTCAATATATTGAGCTTGTGAGTAGCTACTTTCGGGTATAGGCCTGGCATGTCCTCATAATTTCATGCAAAGACGTCGATGTATTCCTTTATCAGCTGTATAACTTCTTCCCTTTCAGCTGGGGGAAGGTTGTTACTGATAAATATTGGCTTCGGCGAAAGTTCACCCCCAACATCGATCTGGATAACTTCGTCTTTGGTGGGAGGTTCTCTTTGCTCGAAGCGGAATTCCCACTGTGTATCCATTTGCTGAGCCCAAGAGTCATTCTCAAACGGCTCCGAATCCTGCTCATCTGCTCCTGAGGGATCTGTCACCACCACATTTACTGATAGTGTTTGTTCGAGAGCATCAGGTGAGTCGGGGGGCGACGAGCCGTTCTGGGAGGAGGAAGAGATATCCTCTTCTGACTTAGAAGTCGCAAGGGCGGTGGCATATCCTAATCCAAAATGGGTCTGTTGATAGCGGGTATTGCCGCACGGCGGCGTTCGTCTGCCTCTTCCGTAGTTGAGGCCTTGCTTCCGCTTCAAGTCGTAGCCCATATTTTGCATGATCTTCAGCGCTTGAGGGCTGTATCGGTGAACCTGCATTCTCCCAGTATCATTGTCGAAAGGATCTTCCTGGGCAGTCGGTTGATTGCGCATGCGGCCAAAGACTATCGAACGCTGGCTGCTACAGGTAGACAGGACGATGAAGATAGAATCCTCGTGTGGCCCATATGTCGTGACGACATTGGACGATGACGCCACTTCCCAGACATACGGACGGTAGGAGTTTATAGCTTCCAAAAATTTTTGTGCTATTAATTCTACTTCGTCATGGTGAGTGGATTCCTGTTTCGGAATTTGAGCACCGATGTACCGAAAAAGAGGATATTTATTATCATCTGGAACTCCGTTCCTGGTTGCGCTTAGATCAGTCGGCTGCCTGTTGTGCCGAAGGTTGATGGCCAAGGGTGGAGGCTTCCGGTTCAAAGTGATTACCAGAGGATCACTCCCTTCTCCTGACTTGGTCTTGTTAAGGTAGATAGCCATAGGCTCTATGGCTCTTGGACGAGTGGTTCGTCCTTTTACTTTGATCGACAGCGGCAGTGTGGTAGAGGGCTCTTCTGGCTCTTGGACGAGTGATCCATCTTTGGCCTCGCCTGGCGCTTCTTCCGTGTGGTCTTGGGAGTACAACACGGCATCGGAATAGTAGGATTCTATTTCTTTAAACGGGTTTAGGTCAGCCACCTCCGTTTGTACGGTTCCTTGTGCGTCTACATATTTAAGGCATTGATGTAGGGTTGAAGGAACGATGTTGTGGTCGTGGATCCACGGTCTTCCCAGCAAAATATTGTAGGACACCTCTGAATCGATGACGTAACATGTGGCCACCGATCTAAGGTTGCCGATCTGGATTCTCAAGCGGATCTTCCCCAATGGCTTACTTCTTCCAGCGTTGAAACCCACGATTATAGTGGTAGTGTAAGCCAGTTCGCTGGTAGGAATTCTTAGCGGCCTGAGCAGACTGTGAGGGATGATGCTGATCGACGACCCCGGATCTATGTGAATCCGGTCGACCTCCATGGAACCGACATACACGATATAATAGAGGGGCCTGTCATGTCTGTTATGTTTTAACAGCATGTCGTCTTGAGTGAAAGTGATATTTGGGACCACCTCCATCACGCTGTGGCATTGAGGACACGCCACTGGCTCCTCATCGGGGGACTTGAGCTGGGTCAAGTATACCTCCGCCTGCATCAGTGCTTCACTCAGGGCTAGACGAGTGTCTGGGGAGAGCCTGAGTAGCTCAAAGATGGACAACCTGGCCGGCGTATTGGCTAGTTGTGCCAGGATGTCAAATTCGTACGGCTTCTCTAAACCTTTGCTTGGAATGTTTTTCACAGGTTTATCAAAGCGTACTTCTCTCTGCTTCCCCTTTTCCGCCGGAGTAGGTTTCGCAGGGTTGATGTTTTGCATGGCGGGACCTTGTTCTGAAGGTTTGGCGGCTGGAGCGTCAGCCGGTGCGCCTTCCTGACCTGCTTCATTGTCCTTGAGGTAGGCCTTTCCCGAACGGGTTGCGGCAAATACTTCGTCTTCGTCCGATGTAGAAGAAGTTGCAACCATGTGGCATGGTCTGTATTTAGGGCCCTTCTTGGTCTCTTCCTCGAGCTCTGACACCAAATCTGGATGAACCCACATAATTTTGCCCTGCCGGGTGGTCAGGGGTACTAGGTCTTGATTTTGATCTCTAGAGGGAGGGAGATTGACGATGTCCATCGTAGCTCGGGAAATGGGCGTGACACCGTTCATGACCTCTTGGGAAGGCAGATCGCTGAACCGTAGAGAGATCATGTTGGCCGTGACCGTCTTCTCGGTGTTGTGCAGAGTGATGGCCTTAACATCGATCAACCCCTAGATCCTCCTCTTCAGTATGTAATACGCCTTTGTTGGGTGGTGTATGTATCTGTGGAAGATGCAGTATTTGGGGTCGTTAGTACTGTCGGCTTCTTGGGGCCGCCTTAGCTCTGGAAGGGTAATCTTGCCGCTCTTGATGAGACATTCGAATATACTAGGGATATCATCGTCGTCGAAAGAGTAGACTTCGACGGGCCTGGAAGTCCCGGGCTTCGTCTGCGTGGTCGCCACCGTCTTTTGTCTGGACGTATTGACTGTTAGAGCTTCTTTTCCCTTGGAGCTGCGAGGATGGTCGCTGCTAGGAAATAACCTTTTGCCTCTATCGGAGGTGGAGATCATGATGCCATTATCGTGCGCCTTGCGACTGTTGTCTTCGGCGGCCACTGCCGAGACGATGAACGAAGGCCACTCATGGAACTGATATGGTCCTGTAAACACCGAGACTACGGGAAGGAGATTTTTCTTGCAAATGTCTACTAATGCCGAGTCCGGAACTCCTGCAGGCATTTGTAAAGTGGCCTGACAAAAACGTTCGACGAAGGTGCGAACGTCCTCCTTTTCCCTTTGTTTGACTTTGATGAGAGAGGACATAGACATGTCCATCCCACCCTCGTAGAATCGCGTGAAGAATAAAGTTTTGAAGTCTTCGAAGGAAGTAATGCAGTTATCCGCCAAGCTACGGTACCACTGATAGGCTACTCCTGAGAGGCAGCCTTTGAACACCCGAGTGAGGAGGGCGTCGTTCCCTTGTAGCAACACCGTCATCATACTGAAATAGTTCATGTGTTGACTGGACGATGTTTTTCCTTCGAACAGAGCTATAGTCTGGGGCTTGTACTTCGGAGGAAAAGGGACTTCTTCCCAGATAGCTGGGTAGGGTTGGTTGATTCCCAGTTTCTTGAGCTGATCTTTGTGCTTCAAGGCGTCAAACTGGGCTTTCAATTCCCATACTGCCTGCATTGGATTTTCGGTCGGAAGCGGGGCTACGGAGTGGTGCGGAGTTGGTTGTATCGTAACTCCAGCGGGAGGTAAGGCATTCCCTGAGTGAGGAAGCGGAGGAACTGCTGACTCTTGATCTAGCGCAGGCTCTTGGCCCGGGTTGGATGGTGGTAAGTCCACCCCCATACGTATCTGAGTTGGCGGGACCGATGCTTGAGCCATGGCAGTTGCGTGCTGAGCTAGCATCATCCGGTGCATGTTCTCCATCGTGGATTGTATTTGTGCCAGAGATGTTTCCAGCATAGTGATGCGTTGTTCCGCGTTTCCTGACGGCGAAGCTTCCTCGCGTTCGTCTTCAATGGCGTAGACTCCCATTTCCCTGGGCGTCCTCGAAGGATAAGTATAGGTCGCTGCAGAAGTCGACTCTATACTCTCAGCATCTGATCTGGGAGATTGGCGACCCCCAGCGTCGGAATCAGATAAGTACGAAGCCGGTTGCTGTGACCTTGCACGGGTGTTTTGGAACACCCCAGCTTCAGTGTTCCTGAGGAGGTCTTCGAATCTTCTTCGGCTCGGAGGCCCTGCGGGATGATGTCTTGAGCTCGGCCCTCCTCTAGGTATGTGAGAAGCCATGTTCACGGAGGCATACGCGGGCTCTTCTTCCGGGAAAGACTGGGAGTAGCTCAATCGGTCAAAAACCGGCCGTTTTGCCTTAGAACAGCAATAGTCAATCACAATTTTATGACTATTACAACATTGCTCGCTATGGGGCATAATAGACATGTTGGAAGGTCCCCTCTCCTTACGCTTCTGGATTAAGTATTTGCGCAGGTAAGGGGGAGTAGCAACTTGAGCTTGTTTTACGTCGTTGGACTTTGCCTGGCGTAAATTGGAGATTCGCTCAGAGTGGTGTAAGGCTGAAGAGGTCCTCAGCTGTCCGTCGGCTTCCCGCGTAATCCGGAGGGTAGGCAGATTGCTCCTTCGCTGGCGTAACGGCCGAGGAGTCGAGTATTCCGCTGCCTGCTTTCCTTCGCGGAAATTACGGCGTTCATCTGGTTCCTCATAGAGGTCAGATGTTGTCTGTCCTAGCGCTGAGGCATCACCAGAAGTTTGGTCTGTACCGCGCGTAGCGGGAGACTGGTTCCTACGCGTAGAGCGCAGTGGATACTTCTGGGTTAGCGCTGAGACTTTGCCCAAAGTTTTGTTTGTACCGCACGTAGCGGGAGACGGATTTCTGCGCGTAAAGCGCAGTGGGTACTCCTGGGTTAGCGCTGAAGCTTTGCCCGAAGTTTTGTCTGTACCGCGCGTAGCGGGAGACTGATTTCTGCGCGTAAAGTGCAGTGGATACTCCTGGGTTAGCGCTGAGGCTTTGCCCAAAGTTTTGTCTGTACCGCGCGTAGCGGGAGACTGAATTTTACGTGCGGGGCACGGAGGGAGCGATGCTACCACCTCATTGGTCGGAGAGATCGGAGAGATCAGAGAGTCCACAGGAACGGCGGAGGATGTCTTGGGCATCCACACTTTGCGCAGCTTCCTGTTGTCTTGGACGGAGAGAGAGTGAGAGTTACCTCCAGTCCGAAGCATGTCTTCGTAGGCAGACTGGTCGAATTGGACGACCAGTGTCTTCTTTACGGATCCCACGGATACCGCATCGTGATGAGCAATTACTTCCTCGTCAGAAGAGAAAGACGTCCCCAGCAGAGTCGCCATCTTGTTTGTGGTATTAAACGAAAGAATGAAATTGTATTTCAATGACAGGGTTTATACGAGACCCGTGCCCTTTGGTTTACAAACAAACTTGTACAATTTGATCCTATACGAGGACGCGGGAGTACAATTTATTTAATCTGGGTATAAATTGCTATAGGTGTCTGATCTGCAGTCGATCACTTTAGCCCTTGGACTACATGATGTTGAAGAAGTGCCGTGGAAGACGGGTAGCGACTTCGAAGGTTGTGAAGGAGGGTGGATGCACGGTGCCAGAGCCGTCGACCCCTACTCTTTGCCTGAGCTCCGGACTCTTCTCTCCTTCTCCTTCTCTCTCTCTCTCTTTTTACCAATTCTCCGACCTGGTTCGATCTTCCCAATTGTTGATCTTGTTCCCCATTGATAGGGGTCTCTATTTATAGAGTTTTGGTGACAGTGACCACTCCGTCGGTGTAACAACCGAGGAGTGGACAGTACAACACCCTTTTACACAACGGTTAAAATAACCAATACTTGCGCATAAATGACCTTTTGAGTGAGCATGTGACACGTGTCCAACTAAGGGAACAAAACGCGTATATCTGCTGCGAAGATCACGGCGTAGAAGCCACGTAGGTAGGTATCCCTTGTGTAGAAGAGGTTGGCGTAGAAGCCAAATGACTGTCACTCCTGGCGTAGAAGCCAAAATAGGCATAGAAGCTGAACAGGCGTAGAAGCCGAATGGGCATAGAAGCCGAACAGGCATAGAAGCCGAACATGCATAGAAGTCGAATGGTCGTAGAGACTGAGTGGGCGTTTGAAGCCGAATGAGCACAGATCCTGGATGGGCGTAGAAGCCGCTGCGTACTGTGCCAGAGTGTTGATGTGGACGTCTTCGCCGAAATTACGGCTTTCGAAGGTGTAATCAAATCTTTTACAGAGATTTGCCACCATCCTGTGCATTAAATGAGGAGACGTGTTTTGAAGGTCTGCAGCCCTTCTGTGCATCCGTCGCAGAGACGTGTCTTGAGGAAAACTGTCACCGCTCTGTGCAATTTGACGTAGAGACGTGCCTCGGGCCCTGTACGAAGTGTAGCTTTTGACGTGGCAGGCGGTTTGTCTACTACGGAGCGTAAAACAGCTCATGTTTGCCTGTATAAAACAAGGTGGCGTATTCTCTTGTATGCGAAAGAGCGGTTTACGCTGGGGGGACTTTGGTAACCGACGGTTTGGTGATATTTTAACCAAATCCTCTGCATTAAATGCCGAGATCCGCCATCATACTGTGGGGCGCATCCCGAGGGATCTGGCATCGTTTCCAGCCGTCGTCTGGGTAGCCGTGCAACACTTTTTGTCAGGAGTCAGAGGCCAGGTTCACTGTGTGACTTGACAGGTTCATTTTGGGGAAAACGAAGCGTTCCTCGTACGCATTAACGCTGCTTTGAGAGCGGCTGAGTTTTACGCCATGGAGGCGATGAAGAACTCTGTCTTACGCTGGATCGGCCTGGACGTACTGCACTTATGCGGATGGTCCTTTGAGCTTATACTTCACTCTGTGTTTTAGCGAAAAAAGCTCTGTTGTACGCTTGATTGCTCTGAAGGCCTCTGTTTACGCTGCTCTGCATCAAGAGGCTGCGTAGATCCTCCCAGCATATTTTTCATGCTTCTACAATGTATGTATAGATATATGTATATATGTATGTATATATATATATATATATATATATATATATATATATATATATATATATATATATATATATATATATATATATATATATTGATAATTATATATAGTAGTATATATATATAGAGAGAGATAGTTAGCTAGTTAGTTAGAGTAGAGAGGGGTAAGGCGAGGTATCGCAATACCTTGAGATACTCAAGGTATTGGGTATCAGGGCGAGGTATTGGGCTTATGCCTAGGTATGGAGTTAGAGTTGCTTTTATATATATATATATATATATATATATATATATATATATATATATATATATATATATATATGTTATAGGATATATATTAAAGGGTATAGGCGGGGTATATAGCGTAGGTTGAGATATCTGATACCGAGGGTATCCCAATATCTCAAAGAGGCGAGTTTATGTGTTTACTAGCTTAATGAGCTAGTTTTGATCTAGAATTTTAGGGGCAGCCTAGTTTGACCTAGAGTTGACCATAGTTGACCCAATTGACCGCCAAAGTCAACCTTTGACCTAGTTTCGGCCTAGATTTGACTTTTTGGACCCCGAGTTAACTTTTTGACCTAGATTTCACCGGTTTGACCCGTTTGACTTAGAATAACCCTAGAAGCTTGTTTTTAGGTATTTTATATCTGTATAACTCTTTAGAACCCCGTTTAACCTTACTTTTTATAATAGGTCCTTGCGATGCCAGTTCGGACCTCGATCATCGCCAGTTGCTCAGGACGCCAAACAAGTACATTCTTTGATAGTTTTTATTATCTTATAATTATTATGATTCATCTTCTAGTATAGTATTATCTAATTTTTTTGGTACGATACTGACTAATATTTTTGGATTCATTTACTTGTGACACGTATATTTTATGTTTCTGGCCTCTATTTCTGGAATCACCTACTGACATCACATCAGGACTCACTACAAACATCACCCATGTTTCTGGATGGACTCATATTATATTACGTGTTGGGTCTTGGATTCACTTATACTAGTCGGAGAGGAAAAATACTCGAGTAGACATATAAATATTTCCAAATCTGGAATCACTCCCTCCGGTCTAATCTGGAATGATAGCAGCCACACATCCAGTATGCGGTGAGCCGTACTTACCCCTAGTCATTTACATGTTGAAACAGGTATTTCAGAGATACTAGTTCATTTTTTCTGTTCTAGACTCACTTGCACTTCTTGACTGATCTCACTTATACTTTATGGACTGGACTTATTATATTTACTCTTGCTGGACTCACTTCACGTTATTGTGCACACACTTGCTCTTAGTTTAGATTTCTTGTATCCTGCAGTCATTATTATCTTTCTTCTGATTTTCATGCATCTTTACCTTTATGCATCAGTTGATATATATATATATATATATATATATATATATATATATATATATATATATATATATATATATATATATATATATATTTTGTTCATACTTTATTTCCTTCACCTTGTGCTACTTGCTACAATTGCTTTATAGTTTTTATCATATAACTGGAACTGCTGTTAGAGGTGTTGTCACGCCCCAGTCCCAAAATGCCAAGGGACTGAGTACGTGAGCAATGGCCAGCAGCACGCACCGATGGACAACCCAATTTAATGGATCCATCAGGGCATGCTTAAGCTGTAGTCTAGCAGTACTAAGTACAAGTCTCAGGTATTTCTAATCTCATCCACAGAATAAACACAGATTAATTGCCAGAAATAATGCAATGGAAATAAATATGCAATATCAAATAAGGTTATCTCGGGAAACAAATCCGAGAATTATTCTGTTACATTTAAGGAAAAGACAGGAAATAAAATGCTGAAAAATGGAAATACTGAGTATATGAAGCCGGTGCTCAGGAGAAATCTTCGGCCACTATCTCGTCTTCGATTCCTGGTTCTGTTTCGAGAAGTGCTCCAGTTCCGTACACCTCTGGATAGTTTTCTTCAGCTGTACCTGGGGACATAGTCCATTCCAAGTCCTCAGGGGACATAACAAGGTACAAAAAATATAAGCCAAAACATATGCAGTGCAGCAATAAAATAAATAGCAGGGTAAATATGTAAACCAGCTAGTGATATGCAAGTGAGAGTTTTAGTCATACTCAGGCTGACTACTACAGGATCAGTATTGAAGAAACCATAGCAGTATTTTCTCGAAGAGCCAGTAAGGAACCAAAGCTCTGTATCAGAGTCTAAGGCACCGCCAGATAAAAGTATTTATATTATATTATATTCAGCCTTGATATGATAATACTCTCCCCACCCCATGAAATCTCACGTCACAGTTCCAGAATATATCAGATACAAGTCACGCAAGTTTGAACTAATGCAATGAGTCAGGCTAGAATCTAAGCATATAAACTGGAAATGACATAAAAATATATCCTATACGGAATCACCAGGTATATCTCAGGCAATTCCGTCACATGAATAGTGTCCGGTGTCCTGGGTTGAGCAGTTAAACAAGTTCACATATGAAGCTACAGAAATCAAGTAAAATACTATAACCAGAAATATCTGAGAATTGGCAAGCTTTACTTGCCCACTGATGTATAACTAAGTCCAGGAAATAAGTAGCAAAGCTGCAAGTTTTGGCAAGTTACACTTGCCTGTGGTTCCGGCTATGTTTGCAGTTCTGACTTCGGCGGGAATTGCAGGCGGTACTCCGGTTGCTGAAACAAATATCACCATCAGATCCAGAAAATATCAATCAGCTAGAAACGCCTATCCTTGAGTCCAATTTGGAGACAAGGGCAAAAACGACAGTTTTGGGCCAAAACGGGGTCCACCGGTGGGCCCGCTTTGCACCGAAAAACGCGTCCAGGTCAAAGGTCTCCAAATTCACCAAACTCAGTGTCAACAGGTCAGAAACGCTGATATGAACCCAACAGAACTTTTAGAATTGAATTCCGATGAGTCAAACACAAAATCGTCCGTCGAGCGGGGCCTATGGGGCCTACGACACGCGATTTCATCAACGTTCTCAGAATCGAACCAAACTTGACCCACAGGAACAGCGTATTGCTATGAGTCCGATGGCGCAAGTTTCGTCTCGATCCGACGTGTGTACACAAAGTTAGGACGCATTCCAGAAAGTACGGATACGGGGCGATGTTCGCGGATACGCGTTGACCCCGGTGTGCATGCACACCCGAATCGACTTCTGCGAAATCCCACACGTCCGTATCGACGACGCGCACGTATCCGTGAAGACCGCACGCGACCAAGTCGTCCCGTTTGGCGGGACGTACTCAGTTCCGGGGTGAAACAGGGTCTGGTTTTTACTGTTTTTGGATCGCGGTGTGCGATCACCACAGGATGCGATGCCCCGAACGGTTTGTCCGGGCACCGAGAGGGTCATACAGGCTTCGCAACGCAATTTGCGGAATCGAAAACAGAGCTACGAGCGAAAAGTTACACGCATCTGAAGGGGACCCGAAAAACAGGGTCAAACCGTGTCCGACACATTTTCGACTTGTGTCGGACACAGGGACTCGGGAATCAGGGTTAGGGTTAGGGTTTCGGCGAGCACGCGGCGGAGGGCGGCGGTTGGACTGCGGCGGAGGGGCCGGGGCAGTGCGGCGGCGCGCTGGGGACTCGTCGGCGGCGGAGACGAGCGGCCGGAGGCGGCGCTGTGCGGTGCGGGGCGGCTCGTCGTCGTCGAGGGGAGGAGAGAGGAGGGAGGAGCCGGGGAGAGGCGGCGCTGGGCGTGGCGGCGTGGGGCGTCGACGGTGGCGGCGGCGCTGCGAGGGGCTGCCGGAGGCGAGGCGAGGCGGTGGCTGGGTAGGCTAGGGCGGGCGGAGGGGATTTGGGTAGCCGGAGAAGAGAGCGAGGGGGGTTTTATAGGGGTGGCCGGGCGGTTAGGGAGCCGAGACGGGCGGAGGGGTGGCGGTGGACGTGGGGGTGAGGGCTGCCGGAGCGGGCGGAGGGCGCGGCGGAGGCGGCGCACGACGCGGGAGGGGGAGCGACGTGGGAGAGAGGGGGGTTCGGGCTAGCGGGTTGTGGGTCCGGGTCGGGTCTGGCGGATCCGACCCGACCCGCTGGGCAGGGTCTGGGCCGGGCCGGGCTCGGGTTTTAAAAAAAAAAAAAAAATAATAATAATAATAATAATAAAATCAATAATTAAATAATAATTAATTAATTAAATAAGCAAATACTATTTAGGCATTTAAAAATAGGTCCGGGGTCCGATAAATTCCAGAAAAATTGTCCTAAGTCCAGTTTTTTATTTTACATCCAAAAATATTATTTCCATAATATTTCAATACTGTTTAATATCAATTAAAAATCATTTAAAAATTAAAACCCTGTTTTTAAATTACAGAAAATTCCCAGAAAATTCCAGAAAATTATGAAAAATCCAGTTTTTAAAATTTTAAAAATTCATGGGATTTACAATCTACCCCCCTTAAGAGGATTGAGTCCTCGCAATCAAAGAATAACCGGTCAGCAGAGATGACACGGTCGCATGTGTCGTTTGAAAGCACATTACAAGAGGCTTCAGGGAAATACTGTTTCCCTAAAATTGAAATTTACACTTTTCAGGAAAATTTAGTTAAAACTATAACTTTTATGGAAACCAGGTTATTATTACAAGTTGCAAATTACTAGGTTGGGGCTGAGGTCACGAACCAATAGGCACGAACTACAACAAGACTAGAAACGAAAAACTATAAATCACTTACTCGCATCGGCTTCCTGCACAGTCATCGCGTAAGCTTGCTCTCGTCCTTGAGGCAGATTCCTCTGCTGCTGCTGAGCTTGCTGGTAGGGTGCTGCTCGAGGCGCTGGTGGAGTTTGCTGGTTCGCCCTTGGTGTTCCTTCTCTACGCTCGGGGCAGTCTCTCACTGCATGCTGTCTGGATCCGCAGCCTAAGCATAGTCCGAGTTTACGTCTACATTCCTTCTCGACATGGCCTATCTTGCCGCAGTGGTAACAGGTAGGAAGGTAGAAGGCTTTTGGTGCTGCTGCTGGTGGCGAGCTTATTTGTTGACGCTTTGCAGACTCCTCTTGTGCTGCTTTGGTTGGTGCGTATGGGGAAGGCCGCTTCAGTCTGGTCTCTCTCTTGGTGACGCGCTCTATGCGTCGAGCCGCAGCAAGAACGTCTGAGTATGATGTTGGTGCGACGGACCCAATTAGTTTCTGCAGCTCAATGTTCAGTCCGTCGAAGAATTTCTCGGCCTTCTCTTCCTCAGTCGGGATCAGGGTGGGGGCGAAGCGGCTCAGACGAATAAATTCTGCGTTGTACTCTTTCACCGTCATGAAGTCCTGAGTGAGGCGATTGAATTTGTCCCGCAGTTCTGATCGAGCGATGGCAGGTATGTACATCTCCTGGAAGAGTCTGGAGAACTCCTCCCAAGTGACTCGGTCTGGTCTGAGCCGTGTCTCTTCGGATAGCCACCAGTGATGGACATTGTCCGTCAATTGCATTCTGACGGCTGTCATCCAGCGTTCCCGGGGAAGCTCAGCTGCTTCAAGTTGATACCGAATGTTGGTGAGCCACTCATGAACTTCTGTAGGCTCCTCTTTTCCAGAAAAAGTGCGGGGCTTCAGTTGGCGGAAGTCAGTGATTGAGCCTGTAGTTGGCCGTCGAGCTGGTAGGTTGGCCTGCCCAGTGCAGTTACGATGCTGTCCTTTAAGAAGTTAGCTTTGCGACGCTGAGCCTCGTGTTGAACTTGTTGCTGAGCTTGCATCATCGCGTAGATCATTTAGAATATTTGCTGCCCGTCGATCGACTGTCCTGGTGGAAACACGGGCATTGGTGGGATGAACTGCGACGGAGGTGGGATGTCATCGTGCCAGAATCGGGAGGTAGGTTGACCAGCCTGCTCGCTCTGTTGAGTTGAGGGAATTCCTCCGACTGGTGTCACTTCGTCGTCGTAGGTGACACCTGTAGCTTGTGGTGTTCCGACGGGAGTCTCGTTGCATTCTTGTGGGTCCATTTCCCTGTATCCAAAATAACCAATAAGAGGCGCACAGGAATCAAGGCAAGATGCAAGTTCAAATTAGTTCGAGTACGATACAGATATCAAAAATGATTCAAGCAAGTGGATGAGATCCTAAAAACTTATCCTATCTTATTGCAGGCCTGTTCGGTCCCTAAGTTGAAACCGAACAATTTAGTTGTAGACCTGTATAGGCCACCACAAAAACCATGTCACGCCCCAGTCCCAAAATGCCAAGGGACTGAGTACGTGAGCAATGGCCAGCAGCACGCACCGATGGACAACCCAATTTAATGGATCCATCAGGGCATGCTTAAGCTGTAGTCTAGCAATACTAAGTACAAGTCTCAGGTATTTCTAATCTCATCCACAGAATAAACACAGATTAATTGCCAGAAATAATGCAATAGAAATAAATATGTAATATCAAATAAGGTTATCTCGGGAAACAAATCCGAGAATTATTCTGTTACATTTAAGGAAAAGACAGGAAATAAAATGCTGAAAAAATAGAAATACTGAGTATATGAAGCTGGTGCTCAGGAGAAATCTTCGGCCACTATCTCGTCTTCGGTTCCTGGTTCTGTTTCGAGAAGTGCTCCGGTTCCGTACACCTCTGGGTAGTTTTCTTCAGCTGTACCTGGGGACATAGTCTATTCCAAGTCCTTAGGGGACATAACAAGGTACAGAAAATACAAGCCAAAACATATGCAGTGCAGCAATAAAATAAACAGCAGGGTAAATATGTAAACCAGCTAGTGATATGCAAGTGAGAGTTTTAGTCATACTCAGGCTGACTACTACAGGATCAGTGTTGAAGAAACCATAGCAGTATTTTCTCGAAGAGCCAGTAAGGAACCAAAGCTCTGTATCAGAGTCTAAGGCACCGCCAGATAAAAGTATTTATATTATATTATATTCAGCCTTGATATGATAATACTCTCCCCACCCCATGAAATCTCACGTCACAGTTCCAGAATATATCAGGTACAAGTCACGCAAGTTTGAACTAATGCAATGAGTCAGGCTAGAATCTAAGCATGTAAACTAGAAATGACATGAAAATGTATCCTATACGGAATTACCAGGTATATCTCACGCAATTCCGTCACATGAATAGTGTCCGGTGTCCTGGGTTGAGCAGTTAAACAAGTTCACATATGAAGCTACAGAAATCAAGTAAAATACTATAACCAGAAATATCTGAGAATTGGCAAGCTTTACTTGCCCACTAATGTATAACTAAGTCCAGGAAATAAGTAGCAAAGCTGCAAGTTTTGGCAATGTACACTTGCTTGTGGTTCCGGCTATGTTTGCAGTTCTGACTTCGGCGGGAATTGTAGGCGGTACTCCGGTTGCTGAAACAAACATCACCATCAGATCCAGAAAATATCAATCAGCTAGAAACGCCTATCCTTGAGTCCAATTTGAAGACAAGGACAAAAACGGCAGTTTTGGGCCAAAACAGGGTCTACCGGTGGGCCCGCTTTGCACCAAAAAACACGTCCGGGTCAAAGGTCTCCAAATTCACCAAACTCAGTGTCAACAGGTCAGAAACGCTGATACGAACCCAACGGAACTTTCAGAATTGAATTCCAATGAGTCGAACACAAAATCGCCCGTCGAGCGGGGCCTGTGGGGCCCACGACACGCGATTTCGTCAACGTTCTCAGAATCGAACCAAACTTGACCCACAGGACCAGCGTATTGCTACGAGTCCGATGGCATAAGTTTTGTCTCGATCCGACGTGTGTACACAAAGTTAGGGCGCGTTCCAGAAAGTACGGATACGGGGCGATGTCCGCGGATACGCGTTGACCCCGGTGTGCACGCACACCCGAATCGACTTCTGTGAAATTTCATACGTCCATATCGACGACACACACGTATCCGTGAAGACCGCACGCGACCAAGTCGTCCCGTTTGGCGGGGCGTACTCAGTTCCGGGGTGAAATAGGGTCTAGTTTTTCCTGTTTTTGGATCGCGGTGTGCGATCACCACAGGACGCAATGCCCCGAACGGTTTATCCGGACACCGAGAGGGTCATACAGGCTTCGCAACGCAATTTGCGGAATCAAAAATAGAGCTACGAGCAAAAAGTTACATGCACCTGAAGAAGAACCGAAAAATAGGGTCAAACCGTGTCCGACACGTGTCCGACTCGTGTCGGACACAGGGACTCGGGAATCAGGGTTAGGGTTAGGGTTTCGACGAGCACGCGGTGGAGGGCGGCGGTTGGACTGCGGCGGAGGGGCCGGGGCAGTGCGGCGGCGCGCTGGGGACTCGTCGGCGGCGGAGACGAGCGGCCGGAGGCGGCGCTATGCGGTGCGGGGCGGCTCGTCGTCGTCGAGGGGAGGAGAGAGGAGGGAGGAGCCGGGGAGAGGCGGCGCTGGGCGTGGCGGCGTGGGGCGTCGACGGTGGCGGCGGCGCTGCGAGGGGCTGCCGGAGGCGAGGCGAGGCGGTGGCTGGGTAGGCTAGGGCGGCCGGAGGGGATTTGGGTAGCCGGAGAAGAGAGCGAGGGGGGTTTTATAGGGGTGGCCGGGCGGTTAGGGAGCCGAGACGGGCGGAGGGGTGGCGGTGGACGTGGGGGTGAGGGCTGCCGGAGCGGGTGGAGGGCGCGGCGGAGGCGGCGCACGACGCGGGAGGGGGAGCGACGTGGGAGAGAGGGGGGTTCGGGCTAGCGGGTTGTGGGTCCGGGTCGGGTCTGGCGGATCCGACCTGACCCGCTGGGCAAGGTCTGGGCCGGGCGGGCTGGGCCCGGTTTGGCCAAATGGGCCGGGCCGGGCTCGGGTTTTAAAATAAAAAATAATAATAATATTAATAATAATAATAATAAAATCAATAATTAAATAATAAATAATTAATTAAATAAGCAAATACTATTTAGGCATTTAAAAATAGGTCCGGGGTCCGATAAATTCCAGAAAAATTGTCCTAAGTCCAGTTTTTTATTTTACATCCAAAAATATTATTTTTATAATATTTCAATACTGTTTAATATCAATTAAAAATCATTTAAAAATTAAAACCCTGTTTTTAAATTACAGAAAATTCCCAGAAAATTCCAAAAAATTGTGAAAAATCCAGTTTTTAAAATTTTGAAAATTCAGGGGGTTTACTGGTGTACTTGCTCCAATCCTGACTGGATATATTTTTCAGAGGATCCGAAAGATTGATGTCCGACGTTTTATGGACCTCATCCTGTCGATGGTGCAGACAGGGACCCCCTAGTTCAGGAGTGATTTCCAGGTTGGTAGCCGGGATCACTAGGACCTTAGTTGTATTTATTAGCTTTTGGTACCGAATTTGTCCCCGGCTTTTGGTTTGAGACTTTGTATTATATTTAATTCAGGATATTATTGTTATGATTATTATTGTTGTTATTTTTAGTAGTAGTTGTTGTTTAGACTTTGTAGTTGTTAGACTTTCTTGTTATCTTATCGTGCTTAGATCGTGATTGAGTATTTGTATTATCTTTATCATATTGTTCCTCTATTTGGAGTTGAGATCTTGGCAGGTACTTATATTATTGTGTAATATTGTTAGCTAGATAGTAGATCTAGACAGCGTTCTACCACCGATGCTGTGACGTAGGCTGGACGTACCCACAACTCATGTCCAATTTTTCGGGTGTGGGTCGTGACACATTTTTGGTGGTGGCCCACGCAGGTCTCGAGCTTCACAATTAGTGCGATGTCATGGTAGTACAATAATTTAGTTGTACTGTTGTAGGCCTGCTCTAGGATATTAGATCTAGGATGAAAGTGTACTTAATCACGACTAGGAGTAATTCTAATCTAATATTCGTTATTTCTAATTATTCTGAAATTGCTTCCTTTTGAAATATTACTGTCCTTCTTTGATGATATCGTATCTTATGCCGTATTGACTTCTTTTGATCAATGTTCAGGATACCTCCGAAGACACAGTCTTACCGCACCTTTCCAGCAGCTGCCACCGAGAGGTCTGCTACCTCTCGTTCAGCTCATATTCAGGCAGCTGATACCGCTTCACTCATCACTCCTGCGGTTGAAGGAGCATCTGCTTCTCTCGGGGATCCTCCTCCACCTGTCGATATGAGGACTACCCCAATCGTTCCGGTAGTACTTCCTCTACCACCTCCTACACCAGTAGATGTCGTATAGTTATTTGCGTTCTTCAGGGAGATGATAGACGGGCAGCACCGTCAGGTAGATGTGATAAGGCTGGGCATTGAGAATGCCCACCAGGTGGCCATGACGGCAGTAGACAGAGTGGCTCAGATCTAGCCACAGACAGATCAGACTCAGCATTCGAGGCCAGACAGCATCATTGACTTTCAGAGGATGCGGTCCAAGGAGTTCCGGGGTACAAAGGGGGATCATGTATGCGGATGACTGGATAGAGCAGATTGAGAAGATTTTTTGGCTGGCATAGATTTCAAACAGCATGCAGATAGAGGCAGCGGGCAGTCAGGTGTTTGACCTTGCTTTGACGTGGTATCGCACTGATACGTGGATCGCGATACCAGGGCTTACTTGGGAGGCTTTCAAGAGGCTTTTTAAGAAGAAGTTTTTTCCAGATGTGGCTCTCAGTGCCTTGGAGAGCCAGTTTGGGAAACTCGTCCAGGGGAGCATGCTAGTGGACGAGTACATAGCGGAGTTCTGCCGTCTGGGCAGATTTATGGAGGGCTTGAGTGAGGCAGCAAAGGCGAGGAAGTTTCGCAAGGGCTTAGTCATGGCGGTTAAGTCTTTGACTAGGAGTGACCGCAAGGAAACTTTCGAGCAGATCGTAGGGGACGCTCAAAGGGCAGATGATGACTTGGAGCTCAAGTCCAAGAGAGACATGGATGATTCAGGTAGTACGAGTGGTAGTGCGAGACCAGCTAAGCATCCCTATATGCAGAAGATAGTGCATCAGGGTCAGGATCAGAGAGTGTCCACTTGTGCCTACTGCAGTAAGGCAGGACACACATGGGATATTTGTAGGAGGAGGCTGAAGGTGTGTCTGTTCTGTGTATTCGCTGCTCACCAGATGCGAGATCTCCCTACTGCACCTCCATTTGGTGGAGCACAGGATCAGAGAGTTAGAACTAGGCCACCTGTGGCACAATATTATATCCCGGACAAGG